>CM047885.1:9219842-9269842 GCA_026212405.1 Petrea volubilis | reverse complement strand
TTCCAAAGTTCCTGCTTTGCTCTCTCTCGGCTTATGTTTATTTAGTTCGAGTTGATTGCGAATTTTGTTGGTTTCATTATTTTTCATGCTAAAGTAAGTTTATGGTAATTTTTGTATAAAAGGGTGATCGGCTAAAATATTTTGTTGCAGCTTCCAGATTGTCTGGATTCTCCCGTCCTTAAATCCTCGTGGGAAGAAGAAATTGGTAATCTAGTAAATCATCAATCATCGGGTTGTATGGATACGACTGAATTGTGAACTCGTGGAACATAAACAATGATTAGTATCTGTGGCACATTGTGCGCAAAATAAATAAAAAATATAATTCAACTATAGTGTGAAAATTAAAAAAATTATAATTTAACTACGTAATTGAATGTTGATAGATTAAATTATAAATATTTATTGAATGTGTTGTGCAAATATTCTTTTTCAGTTTTTTAAATTTAGTATAAGCAAACAGTAAAATAATTGAAGATGACATAAATTTATTTGAGGAATAATCATCTAAGAAAGTTAAAAAATATTAATGAGTATAGCATGCGAAAGGAGAGAGAACACCTGCACAGCTGAAAGAGAAAATTAAATAACGTATCTGACCAAAGGTTGTTACATATATTCTTTTAAGAGATATATACATATATATATATATATATTTTTATATAGTAGTACAGATATTATCGTTTTTCATGTTATATACTGTTATAATAAGCGATTTCATAGTTGATGGCATATATGGCCGTTGAAGTTGCATGTCCTTATTGGATGGTAAATATTAAAAAAGTATTACCTGGTCAAATATTGCAATATGAATATTCTAAAAATTATTGGACTAGAAAACACCATTTGTGGATAACAAGTTTATGGATATCTACCATCTAAAAAGTAAGATAAGGAAACATATATAACTTATACCATTTGTGGATAACAAAGCTTATGGATATCTACCATCTAAAAAGTAAGATAAGGAAATATAGATAACTTATACAATTTCTCTTATTTGGATCACCATACACCAAACACAAGATAATATGCCAAACCATTTTGTGTGGATATCAAAGTCGGAAAAGCTTCAAATCATGAATATTGAAGTCAATAGGACTTAGCCCAGGCAGCAAACCTGAGGATCAAAATTATATGATTTTGGGTTCGATTCTTCATCTAAATGCGTGACCCTTTATTTTTATTTTAATAATAATTTTGTTGGTTTATTAATTTATATTATTTATACTATTATATAAAGATGTAGCATTATTTAATAATTATTTTTGGTATGTTAATTTTTTAATCTGTTATTTTTCTTTTTTTTTTTTTTTAATTATTTTTACTTTCTCTATCGATTTTCCACTATACGTTCTACTTTCTCTTCCTTCTGACTCTCTCTCTCACCTCTTTATCTTCTTTCATTTTCTAATATTCTTTAATATCATTTTCTTTTTGCCTTCTTTATAATTGTGTTCTTTTTTTTATTTTTATTTATAATTGATTTCAAAAATCTATTGAAAATACTTAAAAATGTTTTTATAATATTGATATATACTACCAAATCTTAGTATATCATTAAATTATATAATTTTTTGTATTATATACATGCATCGAGCGTGTTAATATTATTTATAATTATAATAGTTATTGATGTTTGTTGATATTTAATGATATAATTAATAATAATTGATATTTATGTAATGAATATGTAATCAATTTTTTCTTTTTTTCAAAGAAAAGGTCGAAGACTAAAGAGCAATAAATTTGGACTCAGCCTCCAACATTGAATCAAGTCGAACGCCCTTTCTCATCTTTGGTCCTTTTATTACAGTTCTATCCAACCAAACTTCAATTATTGAGAGGAAGGGGCACATGAACACATTGGGGGGGGGGGGGGGGGGGGGGTCCACTGCACTCAATGACAACACACACACAGACCGATGACTTTTCGCACCAAACTCAACAGATAATAGGAACAATTCCATATCATAATTCGTATTCTATCTCAACCCTTGATGCTCCTATCACCAATTTTATTCATTTTCCAGCTTCATCTCATAATGGTTGACTATCACTAGTTGTTGCCTGCCCCACTCCACCACCCCTCTCTCTCTCTCTCTCTCTCTCTCTCTCTCTCTCTCTCTCCACACACACACACATATATATATATATATTATTTTCTTGATGGTTAATCTGAGGAAGGCAATCGCCAACTAGTAGTGATCATACTTCCCCCAGAAAAAAAGTCACACACACATATATATATATTATTTTCTTGATGGTTAATCTGAGGAAGGCAATTGCCAACTAGTACTGATCATTCTCCCCACCGGAAAAAAAGTCGGTGAGGTGAGAGAGAGAGAGAGAGTATAAGCTTATCATCAACTTGACAACATCACCGTTGCAAGGGAAACAAAAGGAGTGTTTCTTGAGATCTCAAATTTACAGAATTACAACCTGAATCAACTTAACAAAAATTACAGAGAACTTGAATTCCCCAGATTTCTTTAGCTACTATGACAGGGCTCAGACAACTCATGACATCTGCCAATACTGATATATATAATAGGAACATGCCTAACCAGCTCATAACAAAGATCACAAAAAAAAAAACTTTGCAAATCCAAATTTAACCCTAATACATCTCCACAGCATTTATAAAAAAGAAAACGAAGGGCCAATCTCAGCGTATAATCAACATCTACTATTTCGATGGTGGGAAGGGTACAAACTAAAAGCTAATCGAATGCAAGACGGATTGAAAAGCAGACACACAACAAATATCATATAGCAGATCCCGTCCTGTCTATTACAACACTATATAAGCCACAATACGTTAACCAAGAATTCACATTTTCACCAAGTAGTAATAAACAACATTTTAGGTCAACATAAGATCATTATTCCCATGGTGAGGACGAAGGCAGATGCGAACTTCATGTTCTTCAGGTCCCTCCCTCAATTTTGGCACCAATATCTCAAGAACAGTACCTGGGCCATCGTAATACGCTTCTATGTTTGCATCTTCAGGGATTCGCGTTGAGAGAGGGATCTCTCTGACAAACTCTCCAGGCGGGCAATGCTCAGATGAGATATCCGTAAGCTTAAAGGTCCTGTTGTGTCTCTTGATGAGGGGCGTGCGCGATGTGCTTATACAAGAAACCTTTATGATCCCATGCGTGAGTGTGTTCCTCCAAGAAACCTTGACCCTCTGAAGGTCCACAAATGGCAAGCTGATCATAATCAGATAACCCTCTTCATCCTCGTATACCGTCTTGGCAGCTGTAACAGGACCATAAACATTCCTCAAAACCCCACTAAATTCATGCAACCAATGTGGTGCCTCGTTCGGGTGGGCTTCCAAGTCTGGGACCCGGTCGCGAGCATTCACAGATAAAAAACCATCATCTTCATTCCCTTGAGAGAAGAAATCTTTCTTTCTTTTGTTGCTGACGGGTGATAGATCAATCGAGACATCCCCATTGCTGTGATGATTGGCCGGTTGAGTTGACAGGTTTAGCACAGAACCATTAAGCAACTTCTTGGAATGAGATTGTGAATTATTATTATTATTACCCTTTATTGTAGGTGGCCTTTCGAGTTCAAACTCAGTGTTGGGCAAGTTTCTCCAAGAACCGTAATCGCTAGCTTCTGGTGGAACAGTGAAGTTCAAATCCCTCCCAGTGAGTTCACACCATCTTTTTCTATCTTCTTCATCAAGATTCATAAGATTGGGGGATGGGACAATCTCAATGCCGTGAACACACTGAGGATTAGAAAGCCCCCTGTAATGTTTCCTCTGCATCCTGTGAGAACGAACAAAGCCCTTATCAACACTGAAGGGAAATGGGCGCTCTCCCTGACGAGAATGCCCGTTCATGTAACTCCTCAGCTGCATTTTACCTAGAGCATTCTCAGGCCTTTCCTTGAAAACCCACATGTACATATTCTCCATATCGTGTTGAACCATGAAAGTATCAAGCTGGAGGTCAGATTTATCAAACCCCGAAACCCCATTCCCGTCACGTATTATTTTAGCCTTTGATTTCTCGTTGAGAACGGGTTTGAAGTAAAAGCTGAAAAAGAACCAAGCGCCCCATATACTATCAACCCTTTTCGCGCATTTTCTACCAACTTTGGGGACACTTAGAAAACTCTCAGTTTCATATATTTGAGTACCTAAACCAACATCAAGAATGTCACAGTGATCAGGGTTCCACGGCTGTGGAGGCGGGCTCCGCTCGGCTGAAAGGGGCAAGTTGATATCAGGCGGGCGGGTCAAAATAACTTGGCGGTTCATCTCAAGATCTAGTTCTTCGTGTGAGGATGAGGCACTAGAATCCATGGACAAGATGGTTGAAGGGTGGTGATTGTTCTCCATTGATAACGAAGTCAGAAGAGTATCTCCCATCTCAATAAATATCCAGTTTCTGAGGGTAATTTTCAGTTGATTTCACCCAAATTACCATGTTTTTGACCAAAAAAAAAATCTTCATAAACACCTCCATGATGTTAATCCCAGCTACAAACTCCCACCTCCATTAAAACCCTAAACTTATTCATCTCTAAAGTACTTCTACGAACACATTAAGCTAAATCTCTAACCCCAAAAGTCGAAAAAAAAAAAGAAATTCAAGTACCCAATTTCCCCCCCTTCCCCCCCTAAAGATTAAAACAGAAAAATAGGAACAAGATAATGAAGAAAAACAAGAAAAATAAATAAATTAGATCTTAACCCTAACCTAGATTAACAGAAAGAAGCAAGAAAAAAAAAGTCAGATGAAGACGATATCCAATACTAACCCAAGAATCTCATTGAACCCTCCTTGGATAGGTGGTAGAAATTGAACCACACCCATCAAATCCATATGTCTGAAAATGGGAATTTCTAAAAGAAAGATACACACAAAATCTGTACCTTCTTCTTCTTTTATTTGGTAAATATGAGAAAATCAAATAAAAACCCTAAATTTCCTAATTGAAACGCAATATTTCTATATATATCTATATAGGTGTGTAGATGTTTATTACCAGTCTATGAAGCCAAGGCCCAAGAAAAGCACCAAATCTGAGGGGATCTTGGAGGAGTACCTTTTGGGATAAGCTTCCACAACCAAGAATCCACATAAGCTTGGGCACTCAGAAGAATCAACGGTCCTCACAATCCTCATCTTCTTCTTTTTCTCTCTCAACAATCTAATCTAATCTATCACCCCTTCACCAAAATCCTTTTTTTTTTCCTCACTGCCAAGTCTCACGCTTCAAACCCTCGAAATTTTTTTTCAACAGATACATATGGAATACTGAATTTTGTATATGGGGTTTCTGTAGAAACCATGAAATCGAAATTTAATTGAAGAAAACGAAAGTGAAAACGCGTAATTTGAGGCAGTTTTAGAGAAGCAAAGAAGTATTGATGGGGAATGAGATTGTAATTTATAGAAGGAGGTGTGTGTGTGTGTGTGTGTGTGTGTGTGCGTGTGTGTTGGTAAAAGCCTGCACCGGATAACGCTAATCTGCCGTTTGGACTTTGTTGAGGTGGGTATCTTTGCTTATCTATTATAATTACTACATTAAAATATTTTGTGAGATTGTTTATGTTTGCTCACAATTTTAGTTTAAAGGCATAATTACACTAAACTATTACATAATTTGTTCAAATTACAAATTAAATATTCAATTTTTAAAAATTATTTAAATAATCTTGAAATATATAAATATTTTACATATATTAACTCTTTGTCTAATATTATTAGGATTTTACATATATTAACCTTTCGTCTATTACTTTACCCTTTTGGTTAGGTTTTAACCAAATTTTACTAAAAATCATATTTTAGTTCAAGATGCACACCCATACCTATTGGCCAAAAGTTATGACTAGATATTTAATGGATAATGTAAAGGAATGAATTTTTGGCCAAATTTAGTCAAAATTTTTATCAAAGTTTACATAAGTAAAACGTTGACATACCTCAAGATTAGTTAGATAATTTATATAAATCAATGATTTAATTTGTAAGTTGGACAAACTTCATAGTAGTTCGATATAATTATCTCTATTTTAAAACTTGCTTTAACCCCGTGCCATGGTATGGGTTGCTAATTATATAAAAGAACATAACATGAAATGTATATTTTTATACTAAGTAATATCATTTATCCATTATTTTGTTATAATTTAAATAATAAATTTCAAATTATGATTAAAATCATCTAAAATGTATGTGTGCATATATTTATAAATATAAAGACCACAACTTTTTTCAAGAAACATATCTAACTAATTAATTTAAATATATCTTGGATTGTTTAAAAAAAATAAATGGTGATATCTTTATTTGTTCATTATAAACATATTAATTCAAGCACAACGAGAGTATGAAATTATTCAAATGTACGCATAGATATCGCATATTTGAATAGTTTCAAGATTTCTAAATTATTATCTCGATTGTTTTGAATTGGAAGTATGAACTTTACTTGGAATTTATTCCACATTGTATGTATAGACATTTTATTTGGGATTTGCAAGGCCACTAAACTTTTTTTATTGCTGAACTTTTGAGGCGTAGTTCTTAATTTTCGTAAAGATCACGGCAAGTTTGTATTTGAGTTGTCTGCATTTTTTTTAGAAGATGATCTATTACACATCAATTAATTATATAAATACTCTCTCAAATTGAGATCAAACTTATTATTTATCAGAATTATGCATTGCCATTCAACGTACTAATACCCCATATTGATGCGACTCAAACTTCTAATATTGTGATCACGAGACCTCCTCTTGCTATTGAGTCAAAGGCTCATCGACTGTTAATTACCATCAAAGATCTATAAATTATCAATATAATATTTTCAAACTAAAACTGAGATGCGCATGCTAACACTAATATATCTAAAACGCTATTTCTACTATATTTGAATATACTCATATTTTAATAATTTTAACATTTTTAATATTGTCATCCAACCATATATCCACGGTCACAAAATAAAAAGGCTAATACATGAAGAGAAATATCCGTTTTGAATGAAAATTATCTTAAGTTGAGCTATGTAAAGATAGCCCTATAGATTCTTGCCATGTAGGGGACTGAACAAGAAATTTGATTGAGGGGAGACAATTTTTTAAAAATCATTAGTTATTAAAATGTATAAATATAAAGGTTATTTATGACTATTAATATATAAAATAACAAAAGTTATTATATTTGTACGTATACCACTAATTTGAAGTGCTACAATATAAAAAAAAGGTGCTACAATAAAAAAATATATATAAAAAACGCGATTGAAAAAAAGAATAAGCTATTTTTTGTTTTAAAAGAAGTAAATATAGTAGAAAATAAATTGCTTTTAAAAAAAAATACTTAAAGAAGATTTTTTAACAATACTCAACAAAATTGATATATATAATCAAAACTCGAAAAGTATTAAAATAGATTTTCTCTCTCTCTCTCTCTCTTTGTTCGTACAATCAAAAAATATATACAAAACTCGAAAACTATCTTTTCTTTTTTCTTCGCCATCACATTCCCCAAATCACTCTAAATTAAATATAAAGTCTCAAATTATTAATATTCATTCAAGTTCAATAGTCCAACAAATAAACATCATGATTGTTTAAGTTTAATATTGAACAATTATCAAGATTCATATCAATAATCTTAAGATTCAAATATCTACACAAAAATTAATTATAAATAAATAAAGAAATGTGCAAATTCCAAAATTAGGATACAATACATTTGTGTACGTTGCTTTTGAAGAAAAAAAATAAATATTATAGGATTTGTGAGAGAAGAAAATTTCTAATAGAATTTTTGGTATTTTAATTGGAATAGAACGGAAAAGTAACATTTAATAGAATTATTAATATTTTAATTTGAAGAGAAGAAGGAAATAGAGATGAAAGAGAAAGAGAGAGAATTTAATTATTATAGTAAATGAGATTGAGTAAAAAAATCACAAAAAATAAAATACAGTTAAAAAAAATTAAAATTTTTATTATATAACTTATACAAAAGTAAAATTTTTATTATTTTTTGGGGAGGTGGATGAAATTTTAAAATTCTAATAAATATATTTATTAAAAAATAAATGTTTAAAAAATTGAGGGGTGCAGCCGCAGCCACCAGCCCGCTTTGGTTCCACTCCTGTTGCTCTGTAATTTAATTTTTAATTTGTAATTATCTCAAGGGTCATGATAAAAATTATATTTCAATAATGATTAACATTTACCTTTGCGATAATTTTCTTTTCTTTCTTTCTTTTTCAAAAGAATATTATTTTCGAAAACAACTTCTTCTACATACACCTAAATTCCCACAAAAAATGAGAATCGGTGCTCAATTTTTTTAATTTCATCAGTTACCCAAAATATTACACGAGATAATAATAAAATGCCTCCACTTTTGTTGGATATTTTTATATTTCGAGCGGTGGGCTTCTGATAATTGGTGGTGAGTAGTTTCCTAATTTTTTCAATTTTTGTGGCCTTTTTTCTGTTTGATAATTTTGACATGATGTTATCATCATAATGATAAAAGATTAACCAAACAGTTAAAACAATATATTTAAAGGTCAATAATCGACACGAATAAGATAATATATATTGGTAACTTATCAAAAAAAAAAGAAAAGAAAAGAAAAGAAAAGAAAAAAAGATATTGGAGAGAAGGAGAATAAAGAAATAATAATATATATAATATTAGTGTGGACATGAGAACAAAGGAAGATTAGAATCTGTGGCAACCAACACATACACGGTATGTCTATAGTTCATCGGGAAATTTGTGTGTATGCATTCAAGTGTCCTGATACAGGATATTCGATACATGTCTTGATGACCCACAATTAGGCGTCACATGTTATATTTGATACGTGGTGGCTCTTATTGAGGAAATTCTAATCCCCGAAGATGGGTGTCGACCGTCAAGCATAATATTAGCTTGAGGGGCCTTTCCTCCTCAAACCCAACTCATCCTTAATTGTTGACTTATCCAACGAGGACCACGCGATCCACCTATTGTTATCCTCCGTATCCTTACACACCATACAGTTCCCTACAAAGGGTGTTCCTGCCCTACAACTATCAATTATGTCCTAAATGTCCTTTTTGAACCTAGACCATACTATTCTAGGAATTTCAAGTTTCACCGACTCAACCCTAATTCCAAGAACTTGGACTTACTATAAATACTCCCGACGAATCTGCATAAAGGTTACATATACAACATTATATAGCTGTTACTCTGCTCGAGCTTCTCTGGCTTAGTTCACATTCTTACTCATCAGAGGATATTCGTCAGAGACACTTTTGGCTAAACTCACATGTTCTACATCATAGCAGGACAGGAACTCGCCTTCTTCTGATCGTCGAGTCACTGTTCCACGTCATTCCGAGAAATACCCTCTGTTGACTTAAGCAACAGAGGGTATTCGTCGGAGCCACTTTCGGCTAGACTCAGATGTTCTATATCCTAGCAGGACAGGAACTATCCCTCTTCTAATCGTCGAGCCACCGTTCAATGTCATTCCCAAGGAGCAACTCCAAGATTCAATACCATCAAGTCTATATTCAACCACATATTATATATATTTTTTATATATATAAAACACATATAATACGAGATTGAATTTATATTATTAAAAATATATATATATATTATTTTAATTACATACTAGTCGATCATGTTGTCTGGATCATTTAAATTTATCAATGATATAATAATTTGTATTTCATAAATTTCGAAAATTGATGTAATAAATTGCATGGAAAGAAAGGATAAAATACTAATTGAATTTTTATGGATGGAGCGGGGTGGGATAAATTGGAATTTTTTTTTATACGAACTCAGTGTTTGGGTGCGACCCATAGTTATTATGATCAACTCGTAGATTTTGCAAGTATGTGACCTCCACCTTATGCGTAAAATTAGTGGTGGCAAATGGATAGATTGAGTTCGGTTTGATTTTGGTTCTATTGGATCGGATTTAAAATGGCTTGAGTTCTAAATAGATTCTAGAGAATGGGTAGTACATGTGTTGGATTGGTAATGAGTTTGAGGCAGATTGATAATGGGTTGATACAGTCTCTTAACGGGTTCAACAAAAAATAAAATATATTTTCTTCAATATAATTTTGTATATTTTTCAACTATTTACTTGTTATTTAAAATATATTTTAATTTACAAAAATAATTTTATCACCAACTTTTCAAATTTATGAAATATTAACAAATTGTAATGCTTTTCCCATTAGAACCATTTAGAAGCTGCATAGATCAATTTAGAAATCGCTTAAACCCATCTATGACCCAATAAATTTTAAAGCTCATTAAAATCCAACCCGATTTAACCTATTTATAAAATTTTAAAATCTAACCCATTCCTAAATTAGTTGAAATGGGTTGAAATCATAATTTTTAACCAATTTTGCCACCCCTACGTAAAACCAATGTTTCATTGACGAAATCGGGCTAGTGATGGGAATAATCACAACTTGAAATTGGACTTAGAGTTATACTTGGTGATATGTTCTTGATAGGCTATCGATATGAAAAGCGAGGAGATATATGTTATTTGTTTAATAAAGTATAAAATAATAGTATTACCATAATAAGCATCCAAGGCACTCGATCATTGACACGTTTCTTTTGTGTCGAACTAGAGGAAATATGAATGGCCGAATCAAAGCAATACAACTCCAAGAAATTTTGAACATTTTATGAATAAATCTCCAAATTTTTTTTATCAAAATTTGTGTTTGGTAACATTATAACATATCAGATTATAAAGATGGTTGCAAGATTCAATTGACTGATATTCTTTCTTGCAACTTCATTATTTCTTTTTCTTTTTGTATTTGGCTGATGAGGCCTTGTTTTAGTGATGTCCGCTAAAACGCCATACGCGCGCACACACACACACATACACACACATCTCCGCATACTCACCCAAGGAGAAATGGGAGATGGAAATATGATTTGGACCCATGACCTTAATAATACTAATTTCAAACTTCTACAACTATATTACAACCCCAATAGCTATAAATACGAGTATTATTTTGGTTATATATTAGTTCCTTTATACTGTATATTAACTCGTTTTTTTTTTTTGATATATGTGATATTTTTAACAAGTTGTAATAATGTTTTCTTCATTTAACAAGATTAATATAATAATTATAATAAATTGATTGTGAGCGTAACAAACCGTCTTCTATAAAAAAAGATATTTTTCTTTGAAGTAACGAATTATTATTTTATGTAATTGAAAAAAAAAAGAATTGTTATTTTATTTTGCTTGGAATAATGAGGGTGAGATGGTAGTGTTGTTCAATCAGTCCACGCTTCTTAACGGTGATTTTTGTGGCTTTCATTCTACCCACCAATAACTACCATTAATATATCTCCCTTCATCGAAAAGTGGAATCACATTTTTTAGTGATTGTGGTGCTTATTGATTGATGAACTTCCAGCTTTTTTTAAGTGCTTCTTGGATGCAAAGAAAAACAAAAGGGAAAATAATATATATATATATATATATATATATATTTCATTTGTAGTGTTCGATTTGGGATAGAATTTTCACACACACATATATATGTATATATATTTCATATTGACGATTGCAATGACAATTAATACATAATGCATTGATGTGCAATTAATTAGTGTGTCATTAGGGGACGGGAACCATTAACCAAGGACTAATTTATTCATCCACCGACTTAATATATGTAAAAAGTGCATGTACTTAAAAGCGCAGACGAATCTGGAATTGTTAATTAATTAAATTCTTAATTAATAATAAATTAATGGCCCTCATATTATTTGGAATTAATTAATTAGGGTTCCTCCTCAGATATCACCGGTTGTTTAGATTCAGGTGTTTCCTTGAACAGGATTTTACCTGGGACTTTCCTGTTTCAGGTACCAGCCCAAGTGCTTCTTTTTATAGTCACTTTTTTCTCTTTTTCTTTTTGACCTTTTTCTTTTCATTATTTTTTCTGGAATAATTACAAGAACCTCCTTGAGGTTAGGCCTATATACGAGAACTTTCCCTGTAGTATATGAAATTATAACACACACACACGCAGACACACGAGCACACATATACGTGTATATTTTTAGGGGTAATTACAAGAACCCCTTGAGGTTAGGCTTATATACGAGGGCCTTCCTGTGGCATATGAAATTATATATATATATATATATATGTATGTATGTAAAACTATTAACAAGAGGAAAATATTTGAGGGAAAAATATATAGGGAAGGTCCATGTAATTATCCCAAATGGTGTAAAATCGAGGGGAGGTCAATGTATATAGGTCAAACTTCAAGGGAGCTTCTCCTAATTATCCTTTTTTTTTAATTAAAATAAAATTGTATGATTACCAAAAGTAGTTAGCAAACTAATGAATACCAAGAAACTAAACAATTATATATTTAAAGGGACTATTATAGTATAAATATATCAACATATCAAGAAAAAGCCATAGTCGTGCCGTTCAAAATCTATTTTTTTTAAATATTTATTTTTGAGCCACATTTTAATTAAATGTTAAGTAACTTGACGGAACTTTTAAAATATTTTTATTTATAGTAAATACAAATATGATATACGTGAATAATATCAAAATAAGGTGTATTTTTTTTTTCTTTTGAATATTTTTTTTCTTGTTATTTGTACTTAATTTGTATATTATGAAGTTGCGTATTATTGAATTGAGCTATTTCTTTCTAGAATATATTGTGTATATTAAATGTCGAATATTTCCTATTGGTCCTGTATTTAAGTGACTTTTGAAGCCCATAATTGTCAAATTCCAGTCCTTCCAATCTTTATCTTAATAGGACAAAGGTTTTATGGCCTCTTTTGGGCTGTCTTTAGGCCCACAAATAGACAATGTTTTATGGGTCACAATATGGAAGCCTGCAAGCTATGACAAGGAGTAATGGCTTTGAAATTGTCCATTACATTGTGGACAGTTTCATGACTATGATTTTTAAAGTTTTAACTAATTTTTTAACTCGTGCGTTGTACGAAATGATAATTGTAAATTAAAAAAGTTTTGATTTAGAAAGAATTATATGCATGCTCCCTCTTTCTCCATTTTTTTTTTGTCGTTCATTAGCAATTGTTGCACGCGGTCTCCGCACACATAAAATAAAATTTTATGATACTAAATATTAGTATCATTTAATCTTGAATTTTTTGATATTTTGTGTGTCAAAAGATCACCGTTATCACTCATAATATAATTTAAATTTTAATTTAGAAACACCTCTAAAAAAGTTTTTATATAAAAAAAAAATTACTTCTACAAAAAAATAAAATATAAAAAAATGAACAAAATGAAACAAACGTGGAGAGAGGTTGAAGAATGTGTAGATAATCATAGTTTAGTGCCATATACAGTAAGTTTCCTTAAAATGTTGATTTAATGTAGAGTGACATGTTATACATCATGGATAATGTGAAAAATGTAGAAGGATAAATTTTGGAATTACAAAAAATTGGTATCCAAATTGTTGATAATTTATTAGGAATGTTCAATTTATCCTCTATATTACATTTATGTTGTGATTTCACTAAATACTAAAGGTGAAAATCGAAAAAAATAATAAATAATTGATATTTTAGACACAAAAACAACTTTGTTTTTATAATAGTATATATTTTTTTGATGTTATGCACTCACACCACCCTATCCACACGCACGCTTAGAATTGAATCTTGACAATAAACTTTGCAAGCTTCTAAAGACTGGGTAACATATATATGGGATTTTCGCCTGACATATACACTCAACGATCATAAATTAATTTAACATTTAATTTATTTGATAAAATATACTTAATCATAAAACGTGACATAAATTACAACAATTTTCTGTGTCACATTTGCGATTGCTTGTCTCTTTTATTTTTATTTTTTAAATTGTGGACCCTGTAAAGTATTATAATGATAGCGTACCCATAATAACTGAACTTGACAACTTCAACTTCTATCATATGACTAGAGGACATGAGTGCCTCAAAAAATATCTCACCCATAAGAAACCTTATACCATTTAATGGCATATATCTAATTTAATTATAAAGTATTGAATGAAAATATTATTCAACTAGTAACTAATATATTGAGAGCTAATAACAATTTACTATCCTGTGTTTTTAGGAAAGAGTCAAAAAAATCCTATGAAAAAAATATCACTGAAAAGACCTTATGTTTCCATTAATTTGCTCACAACCCCCTATTTCTGTTTCAGTACAAATTAAAAGTGTAGAGACCATTCTACCCCTACTTTAAATTAGACAAAAGGATGATTTTTTTTTTCCAGAAGACCCATTTCCTACTTTTCATCTATTGAACTCAAAAAATTCCCAATCCCAAATTCTAAACCCTAACACGTGCGATTTTGATTTGAATGAGAAGATTAGCAACGACATTGTTGAACTTCTTGGTTTATGGTTAGTTATGTGATTGAAAATCAATTTGGGGTACGAGATTTAGGGTTCTTGTAGGAGACAAAAAGGGCAAGTTTGTTTTCTTGAGCAAATTCCATTTAATTTCTGTTTTTATTTATTTATTTTTATGAATCAAACCCCCAAATTTTAGTTTCCCCATTTCAAAATATGATAATGGGTTCTTGCCTATTGTATTATTTGTTTGATTATTTACAAGTTTTGGTTGAATGCAAGGTTTAGGTTGGATTTTGGATTCCACTGTGGTTTTTCTGTCCGCAGGATTTTTTTTGCAACTTTAACAAAATAGAAGGTCTTTGTAGCAATAACAGAAACAAAGTTCACATTAACATTTTACTGGATCGAAATCTATCCAATAATGAGGGTAGAATGGTGATTTTCCATACTAGAAAACTATCCAGTTCGCACCAAGAGCGTGTAAAACACGCCGGGGTTTTTTTGTTAATTAAAAATTACACAAGATTTGTTTTGGAGATTTTTTGATATACAAGATCATTCGTACTCATTAGAGGTATCACATGGGGGCTGAGAGCATTAATTCCAATATATTGATATATTAAGTATATTTAATGACTCACAATTTAATTATTTATACAGTGAAGAGCCCTTACCAATGGGGATGCCCCATACTTCGGGCATTCCTTGGTTCTATATTCAAAAAATAAAAAAATTATGATGTATACCCATTCAATTCCAAAAATTAAGCCCATCCTTATAAAACCATTCACCACATTTTGAATATTATCGCAATGTATCATTGCAGGATTACGTTACACAAAAATAATCAATACCGTCAAACATATTTATGCCCAATCCCGATCTTCTACTGCATACGCATGTATTGATAAGTTTAGTAAAATCGTATAAAAAAATTGTATAAAAATAAAAAGTTAAGTACTGTAAAAGATGTTGAGTGACTGTATAGTAGAAAATCAAAAGTAATTAAGAGTCCATTCGAAAGGGTTTTAAAAAAAAAAGTGTTTCTCAAGCGATGCTTTTTTACAATACAATCTTTTTTAAAATCAAACAATTTTGCATTTAGGTACATTAGTTTAAAGTTCTTTGAGATGTGCTTTTATTGAAACTATTTTGATTAGCTTATTAGCAATTTTGTGTTCAAACTACTTTGTTTTTTTTCTAAAAGTCCATCCAAATACAATTTTTTTTTGCTTTGAAGGGTTCCCCCCCCAAATAAGTATTTTTCTATTAAAAAAAAAAAGTCCATGCAAACGCGCTCTAATACCCTAGTATGAAAATTAAAATTTTCACAAATCGAAGCCCAAAGTAGTCTCATTTAATCGCCTAAAAGTTTCAATATTTATCCTCAACACGGGGAAATTACTAGGATTCAAGATCTAATTTAACAAATGTAGAGCTTTGTCTCAAGTGGGCCATGGGCCCTAGTTAGTGTACCTTAGTGACGGCTTATTGGGCCAGAAGTTTGGTTAGACGTCAAATATACCTAATTACCCAGTTGGTAGATCGAAGACCCCGACCCATGAGTGGGCTTCCTTTGATAAATGGGTCAAATCAAAGACCAAACGGGTCTGGATTTGATTCTCCATTATTGGTTATGTTCAATATTTTAAATTTAAAAAAAAAATACAAATAAGTTACACCATACATCACAAAACTACTTTATAAACAAATTTATCATATCTATGTAACTCAAATTTATTATATCTCTACTTTACTTTCGAGACGACGACGTCTAGATCTTTAAATCGAAATTAAATTAACTATTTTAATATTAAAAATTTAACTTTTAATTTTCTTGCAAATAAATTTCAAGCCGAGCTCTAATGGAATTCGCTCCCAATGGCCAAGGATCCATTACGTTTAGTCGCTATCCATAGGGTCCGGATTGATTATTGACGTTAGAAATCATGCTTTATAGAATAAGAATATACAATATTATCTTATACCTGGTACACACACCCAAAAACAAATAATAATAATAAATGTAAATAAAGGAAAAATCAATTTTGTACAGTGACATTGCGAAAAGCCAAATTGCATTGACCACTTGCTTTCTTTTGTTTTGTTTTGTTTAGTTTACGAGTATATGGCCACTTGTGTTTAATAATGTATGTTCCTTCAATTCATATATTACAATCATTTTATTTTGGTGGGGCATATGAATGTGACAATTGCTTTCATCATTCAAATGTATTTAGGGCCGTGCACTAATTGGTACTTGCATCCATTGTGCTATGCCCACTCATTACTTTCTTATTATAAGCTCCAATTACTCTTTTACATTCCGAGATACCATTTTATTTAAAAATAAAACTCCACCCTCTCAAAGTATGCGATAATATTTCACAGGGTCAGACTTCTGTATTCGGCCATAGATTTATGCATCATCAATAGGAAATATGGCCCTTCGCCTCATCCTAAGTCCCTCGATTAGAGGATTTATGATAGTACTATACTCTGGTCTGACATCGAAAGAAGTTTGAGGATTTGACAAGTTTACAATATCCAATCCCTCAGTCACTTTGCGATATGTTTTTTTTAAAAATCAAATTTGTGATGCGTTTTTTTATCAAGAGATAAAACTTCACTATTTTAAGGTGCGGGACATGGTCAAACCTCTGTATTTGTGCAAGACAGGATCGGACCTTCGTATTTGGCCACGGAATTGAGTATCATTTGAATTATAAGTAATCATTAATTAAAAAAAATATTGATCATAAACCAACTATGAAAAAATTTAATTAGCTGGCATACGACTAATCATAGCACTAGCAGCTCAAAATACTTTTCTTAGTGAAAGCAAATGGGCTTAGATATAGTAAACAAAAAGACCTAACCAAAAAACAGAGCAAAATAATTCTGTTTTCATGCCCCCTTAACTTCTTACAGAAATGCTGTTTTTTAGCCACCTCTACAACATAGTTTAACTCTCACACACACATGGCCAATTTCACCACCGCCAATTCAACTGCTCCGCCGCCGTCCCCGGCTGCGTATCCTCATACCTCCGGCATGTCACCGGTCACCGCCATCCTCTGCCTGGTGGCGCTTATCGTCATCCCAATGATATCCTACACCTTCTTCGTGGCGTTGAAGTGCCACAGGAACCCGTTCCGGCGGAGGCCCGCCGACGCGCCCGCGGCGGAGAAACTCGAATTGATTTGCGGCCGTCAAGTACAGAAAGGCCGCGGAGGACGGTGGCAAGGGGGCGGCGGAGGGGTGTGGCGAGCAGTGTCCGGTCTGTTTGTCGGCGTTCGCGGACGGAGAGGAGATCCGGCAGCTCGGAGCGTGCAAGCACGCGTTCCACGTCCCGTGTATCGATATGTGGCTGTATTCGCATTCAAATTGCCCCGTTTGCCGCGCCGCCGTGCCGGTGATGAGGTCGAAGCGCGCTCCGGCGGACGGCGATGATGATTTCCGGCAAGGTTTGCCAGATGCTGCACATTTGATTTGATTTTCAGAAATTTATTTTTTTTCTACATAAATATTATTGAAAATTCATCACCCGTTGCTTTAATTCATCATTTACTCGGTGGAAAAAATGTTTATCTTGTGAAAATGTTAAATTTTCTTGTTTAGATGCGAGATAAAATTTTTACGGTATTTATAATATGATTTTTGTTAATTATACGGAGATAAACTTCAAATTTTGTTGAAGAACTATATATATATATATATATTACACTATTATGCAAATTGTTCCTACCCATTTCACTTGGCGTTATTTATTTATTTTGAGTTTACAAGAATTATTATTATTATCCTCAATTATAATTCTAAAATCTCGAATTATTCACATGTTTATTTTGTAGATGGACATTAAAAATTATAAATTGATTATTTTTGAAATATAGTGTCAATTATTTCGTGGTTATTGAGTTATTTTCAACTTTGCCAAGTATTTTGTACTTTTGAATTACTCCCCCATACGCAAATTCGTGCATTTCAAGTTTTCAACACAATATGAATGTTTGTTATCATAAGTTTGTATGTTCACACACACACACACATACACACACACGCACACACACACACACACATATATATATATATATAAGATATATTCACATATATTTAGAGTAAAAAAATAGCACAAAAGTATATCAATCATGATAATTATAAAATTAAAGAAATAAGCACTTAATAATATCTAAAAGGAACATAGATACTTGATAGTGGGGAGCAGTCCACATATTGATGTATTGTTTTTCGAAAGAAAGGCTCGTTAATGGCTCCCTTGTTTTTTCCATGTCACGAGTCAATCATTTTTCATTTTACTTATAAATAAAAGCAAAGATTTTAACAAGATGCCATCCTTATGGATAAGAACACTTGTCACAAAAGGGAATTTGAGTTTGTAATGGACACGTATCTTCGTACCGCACGCCTTCCACTCTCCAATCCTATGACACAATTTTCGTTTTTTTTTAATACAATCAATTCGGTATATTTTATAAATATTAATTAAAATAGTTACACACGTATACGCTCATCCAAAAAAAAAAAAAGAATAAAAAATTCGAACCCAAAATCTCAATAATACCACATTCGAGTCCCTACTATTGAATTATAATCCCAATGACAAATCTTATGAAATAACATTGAATCATATTAATTCGCAAATATTATGTAGTGTGCACATACCTCCGGTTATTAGGTGAACAAGGCTTGATTTACAGTCTTAAGTCTAAAATAATTTAAGAATTTGAGTTTAAAAGAATTAAAAAATAATTTTGTAGCATATATTCATAAGTATAGATCAACAACGACTTATATGAATTATACGCTGGTGGTGGTGTTACGTTGATAGAAACAATGCTTGTATTGATTATTCACGAGTTTTTTTTTTGATACAATTAACTTGAAGTATTTTATAAATATTAATTGAAATCCTACATAATTGTATATGTAGAAGTAAAGAGGACAAGAGAATTCAGACAATTTGAATATTAAATGGCAAAATGACATTTTTTTTTTTTGGAACAAACAAACATGACATTGTGGGAACCAATAAAATCACGATTATTGTTGTTATGGGGTACAATTTAGCATTTGAGCCCATTAATTGCAATACATATTTGGGCCGTCTAAGAAAAGGTTACCAGAGATTAAAGGCCCACTAGGGGATGCAATTATTATTATTATTATTAAATAATGAGGCCGCAATTAAATCTAGCCGAACAAAATAGGCTGCCAAACTTGTAAATAGCTCAAATTACAATATTAAAAAGGGTTAATTCTAACTTGCACCCTGAACTTATTCCCATATAATATTTTACACTTCTCAACTTCTAAAGTAACAATTTAGTCCATTAAATTCATTTTTAACGTAACAATTCACCCCTCATTTATAATAATGAATGTGCTACACTTAGTATATAAAATTCAAAAAGAGTGTCTAATCACATAAAAAACACACACACACACAAACACTTCTTGAATAATAATTAAATATAATCAACATGATTGAAACCAAATGGACCTTTAATAATATTTTTCTCAAAATTTCAACTTGGAGAGAGAGAGAGAGAGAGAGAGAGAGAGAAGGGGATAAAGGTTGTTCAAAATATCTACTTAAAAAAGATAATAATTCCCTCATGTAGTCATTTTCTCGCTAATGTCACTATTATCCGCCTAATTATCCTACGGATCGGATCGTCTTTTATCATCACCGATTTATATTTTTGCTCTAATGCCACTAGCAGTCGTTGAAAATTCTTGATTAAGAATGGCTTGGTCAATTCAAATTAATCACGTAATCAATACAATATTATATATTTTTTATAATTAAAATAATACATTAGTTACAAGTTAAATACTATTCAATTTTATCCACCAGAAATTCCATCCTCGTGGTGTCTCAAAATTTCAGAAACCAAAAAGAATTAAAGGAAAATAGAGAAATGAAAATATCATCGATTGATGAAAGGACCAAAATATCCTCGATTGTCTACTTATTTACGTAACACTTCACAACCCTTATGGTCGGGTATACCCAAATCTAGGCCCATATTAAAAAGCACTCGCACACCTAGACCCACCATATTTGAACCATCACGGTTGGGCCTGGGTCTTATTTTATCTTCCATTTTTCATTAATGTTTCATTTTGTATAAGCCTTGGTTAACGGGTCTTATTTCTGCATTATGAGCCCCTTTAGATGGGGCTTTTAGAGGAAAAATATTTATTTAAAAAAAAAAAAAAAACATTTGAGAGCAAAAAATTGTGTTTGGATGAAATTTAGATAAAAAAACAAAAACAAAAGTGCAAAAAAGTCAAAAAAAATGACTTTTTTAGAAGCTACTCAAAATAATTTCAAAAAAAAAAAAAAAATTCCAAAGTATTTTAACTGTTGTATTTAATGTAAAATTGTTTGGATTAAAAAGAAATTCTACTGTAAAAAGTATTGTTCAATAAACACTTTTTTTCTTTCTAAGTTTATTCAAACGGGCCCTAAGTTATACATGTCTCATTAATATAAGCTTTTATTAAGCACATTCTATTATTTTGAAATAAAAATAAAAAATTGCACATTCAAAAATTTTGACACATATATTTTGAGTATAATACAAACTATTTATGGTACTAATAAAGCATTTAAAAAGTCTAATTACAATCTTATCTTTGGCGTAATCTCTTCTCTCTCATTTATCTTCTCTCTTTTCTCATCTCCCAACAAATGTTTCCTTATTATGTTTATTTTTCAATCTCTCCCCTGTCTCATTCTGCAAGTTTCTTTCATATTTCCTCTATCAATTTTTGTTTTAACCTTCCTCTTTCTTATAATTCTTGTTGTTTTACCTCATGCATTTTATTTTATTCAAATTATTTTTTATGATAAATTTAATATACTTAAAATAATTATATATATATTCATATATAAAACTTAATAAATACTTATACTTTTATGTTAGCAAAATTTGACTATGAAATTAAAATATATTTTATTTTTCTATATATTTTGCACACTAATCGAATATGCCCGACTGCTAATTACTAGGGTTACATAATTTTCCATTGAGGAACAACTTAAAAGACGCGTCTCTTCTAGTACGATCAGTGGGGCTAACACTCAAATTTTTATATCTCTAATTGTAAGAATAATTAATTAAAAAGATATGCGAACATTAATAATTAATCAATCTAAAAGCATGCAACTATTGAGTACATTGTCTAGTATTGTGTTGAAAATTGATGCTTTATTACGTAACACATGACACTCATGTGTATATAAGAATTAATTTCTTAATTAACCATAATAAATAATAACTATAACGCGTTGTTTGGCAATTTAATTTTATTTTGCGGAAGAATCATCTTCTATGGTCATGATTGGCATGAAGAATTGCTACTTTAGCATGAAGAATCATATTTTATGGTTCGGGTAGTAAAATGTAATTTTTTTCACTTAAAAAACGAAATTATCATTATTAGCCACAACATGTGCTATTTTGTGTTGTCGGACTAGGGTTTTTGATCGGAAAATCCAATTAGATTGCAAAATTAAAATAATGTAAACTTTAAGTGACTGTTGGTAACATAAAAAAAATCGAGATTTCAAAATTTAAAAATTCATATAATTCGGGTGGCAAAATATTTTTTCCCTGTTGAAATTGATGCTTTGCTACACAATAGATGACGGTCATGCGTATATAAGAATTAATTTCTTAATAAACCATAATAATCATAACGCGCTGTTTGGCACGCAGTTAAATTTTATTTCGTGGAAGAATCATGTTTTATGGTCTTGATTGGCATGTGAAGAATTGCGACTGCGAAAAGCTACGTTGAATGCTCCACAAACACTTCTAATTTCCAAGAAGCTAGGTTTTTTTTTTAATATTTAATTTTAAAATCATCAAATTATAAAATTAAGTCAAAGTTTACTAGTTAATATTTCATGTTTTATTTCCCCCCCCTTTTATAGATTAATTTGCTATTTTATACTTGTACCATATGAAACTTTTTTTTTTAATTTTTTTTTCGGAAATAATAATTATTTTAGATAATGTAATATGTTTTTAGTTATTGTTTTAAGACACAAAAAATATATTTTTTCTTTTTATACTAATATTAATACTAATTATTTATAATTAGTTAAAACTTAGAAGTTTGATGGGGTATTACATTCTGTAATAAACAATACTTCCAAAACAAATCCAATCGTTCACACGTTAACCAAAATTCACCCTTCAGAGTTTGAATTCAACCCTCAAATACACTTTTTCCACAACATTGTTTTACTGCCGTCAACGTGTATAGCATAAAAACTTGAACTTTTTTTTGATAATATATAAAAACTTGAACTTGAAGCAACCAAAACAAATATATATATATATATATATATAAAATATACACACATACTTAGAATGTACTGTGTGACCAGAGGTTCTACAGCTTACCAGCTTTCTCTTTTTCCAGTCAAGAGTAGATGTGAGAGTGCTACTATTTATGCTTGTATATATACACATAATAATAGCGTACAAGTAGTCCCATGCAAAATAAAGGTGGAGAGAGAGAGAGAGAGAGAGAGAGAGATCCGAGCCCAGCTAAGTTTCATTAGGTTTATTTTCACCTCAAAGCAGCCCCCTAGATTGAACTTTTCCCATTTTTTGCTATTAAAATTTTAAAAATAAAAAATTGAAAATAGTTTAGTACTCATCGATTTCGTGTAAAGGTAACAATATTATTAGGCCACAATATGGTTTGCTTAGGTTAACGCTTGGAGGGAGCCATACTCTAGTACAAATTTTCTTTGTTTAGACTCGGTAAGCAATTGTATAAATGATAATAAATTTTGAGAGTACGTTTGAAAAAAAAAATTTGAGAAGTAATAAAAAGTTAAAAAAAAAAAAGCCAGAAAATTTGCAAAAAAAAAAAAATAAATAAAAACAAAACTCTCCAATTTAGAAATTTATTAAAAATAAATAAAAATCATTATTGAAAAAAAAAACAAATAAAACCAAAAAGCACTTTAAATTTTAGCTTCTTTCTTTTTTTTTAAGCACTTTAAAATCACTAAGTTAATTCAAATTAAACTGCAAAAGCACTTTAAAATAGAAGCTGTTAAAATTTGGAGTATGTCTTTTGTTCCACATTTTATATTTCATACTGTATCCAAAAATTTGAGCGTGTGAAGCACATCTAAAAATAAAATACATGATCAAGGTGTATATATTAAACTTATAAAATACATGCGAAAAATGAAATATAAAATAATGTAACACCATCAATCATGTATATATATATATATATACTCACTATCACTATTTTAGTATTACATAATACAAAATGACCACTACATTTCCCATGCAATTAGAGCAATCCCACCAGACTAAAGAAACTTAAAAGCGAAGCAATTTAAATAACACTACCCTCTCGAAACCCTAAAAAGTAATAAAACAAAACCAGACAGAGTGAAAACAAATTAGTACTTGGTGTCTCTCTCTCTCTGAATGACTGTGTGTATACTATATATATATATATACACACAAGCGTAAAGCCCGTTCCTTTATTTTACCACCGATATTCTCATTCTCCCCTTTATCTCTCTCTCTCTTCCCCCCCCCCCCCCCCCCCCCCCCCCTCTCTCTCTCTCTATGTGTGTTAAGCTTCCAGTTGATGTGATTCTCCACTAGACCTCCAAGAACCAGATAACCTTTACAAAAGAGAAAGAATTAAAGATCAAGAGCCATGGTTTTTTCTTCTGTTCCAGCTTATCTTGATCCTTCCAACTGGCAGCAGGTAAGGGTTTTTTTTCCTTCTTTTGTTCCTTTTTTTTCGGTTCTTTTAGATTGTAAATTATCAAATGATCCCATGGCTTAGCTTCTTTGCCAAAAAAGCAAAAAAAAATTCAAAAGATAAATATTCGCACAACCCCTTTTTTGTTCTTGATTCTTAATTTTTGTTTTTTGAATATACAACCATAAGGGTTTTCATTTTCTTGCTTTTTTTTTTTTGGCAGCAACAGGCTCATCAATTAATCGGTAACGGCAGCGCTAACTATTCTCTACTACCACCACCACCACAGCCCGCGCCGCCGCCGCCGCCTCCTCAACCGCATGGCGGCGGCGGAGCTGGCTCGATCCGCCCCGGCTCGATGTCGGAGCGGGCCCGCCTCGCCAACATACCGATGCCCGAAGCTGCCCTGAAATGTCCGCGGTGCGAGTCGACGAACACCAAGTTCTGCTACTTCAACAACTACAGCCTCACCCAGCCGCGCCACTTCTGCAAGACGTGCCGGAGGTACTGGACCCGCGGCGGAGCGTTGAGGAACGTGCCGGTCGGGGGCGGGTGCCGGAGGAACAAGAGAACCAAATCGAAGTCGTCCCCGGCCGCAAGCGGCGACGGCCGACAAACCACCTCCGCCACCTCGACGAGCACGATTTCCACCAGCAGCGGCGGCGGCGGCGCTGCTAGTATCCTCGGCCTCTCGCCGCCGCAGCTTCCGCCTCTCCGATTCATGTCCCCGCTGAGTCAACTCAGCGAGAACTTCACCAACGACCTGGGTTTGAATTACACGGGGACGAATGAGATGAACTTTCACGGCAACTTGCTCGGCGGAGGCGGTGGCGCAGGCATTGAGCCGTGGCGGTTCCCGTTCTTGGGCGGCGGCCTGGATCCATCTCCGGCGGGGATTTACCAGTACCAGGGCGGTGAATCGGGGTTCTTGGGCGGGCCTAAACTCAGTAGCTCGCTGTTGACTCAGCTCGCGTCTGTGAAAATGGAGGAGAACCCTGGTTTGAATCTATCCAGGCAACTAAATGGAGGATTGCTTAACAATCCGGGTAATGATAATCAGTGGAACAACAATGCAAACAACGCCTGGACTGAGCTTTCCAGTTTCAGCTCCTCTTCGACAAGCAACCAATTATAAAACGATAATTTGTGAAAAAAGCTTCAAAAACCCTAGAAATGGTAGGTTTAATTTGCTGTTTTTATTAATTAATTTCTCAATTTGTAGCTTTTTTTTTGTTTTTGTTTTTGGGTGCTGCGCGATAAGGTTGAGACGGATCAGTGTGTGATTTCTTGTAGCTTTTCTCTGTTGAAATCGAGATCGATATGTTGTTCTCCAGGAGTGTTTGAAAGCTGATATATATAAGTATTATTATATATCTGTATGTATATATATGCATCTATGCTTTGATAATTAAATCTTTTGTTTGGAACAGAGATGCACATTAATTAGTTAGGCTTTGATTCACTATTAACTATCCTTTCAATAATTATTTAAACATATGTAAACCATGCATTTATACATATGTAAGAAATTACTAATTAAGTGTTTGTGTGTGTGTGTGTGTGTTAATTATCAATTTGCTTTGTATCTGCGATATTTTCATGAAACATTGTAAGGACCTAATTTAAAGTTCAACAAACACGTGAGTAGGCCAAGGTGAGTAAATGACCATCCATGTTATAACTATGCATTAAGAAACTAAATGATCCACGTGAGTAGCATGTTAGTTACAGGATCTAAATAGTTGATTGGGGCATAATTAACATTCTTTCAAGCAAGCAGCTAGCTAGGCCTTTCCAGGTCTCTATGCTCAATTACCATGTTTTATGTCTTGCAATATGTACAAGTAGAGTAGTATGGTGGGTGAATGTGTGTTCCCTCTCTCTCTCCCCCCGCGTGTGTGTACACATACATACACACATACATATATATATATATATATATATATATGTATTCGTTGTTTGCTAATTCATTTTGAATAAGATTAATATTTACCATGGTTGGAGCTTGGTGATCAAGGCTTTAGTCAATGCAGTATGCATTGATTAGATTATAATTATTTATTTTGAATTAAGTTGCATTTTATTATGAAGGAATTGAAGTGTTAAACTTGGAACCAGAAATATTTCTAATTCAAATATTCGAATATATATATCTTTCATCAATCTTAGTTACTTACAGATTTCATTCAGTGAATCCAAATTATTAACACTATAGCTAAAATGAGCTCTATATGTGTGTGTGTGTCCTCAAGTTGTTTATAATCATTTTAATGTGGTTAAGTTGTTTATATAAGTGAATTTTTTCTGTATCATAAAATTTTATTTTTCCTTATCTCAATTGTTACATATATAGCATGTATTGGTAAATACAATAAACGATGTTGCACAATTTCACAGTAGAAGATCCAAATCGACACGGCCCTGGTTTCATTCCTCAGGTCTAAAGTTGTCTCAAGTCGGTAGATCGAGTTGAATTTTCTACAACATGATTGTGAAGTATCTTTTGATAAAATCACTCAAGTATATTTCTTTTTGTATCTCAATTGCCTATCAATACACGTATTGTATATTAATGAAGTACAATAAAATGTTGCACATTTATATATATGTATATATAGGAAATCTGAAATGCAGATATATAAGAGTCGTAGTCACGCCTCTTAAAATGTATATACGCCTATATTCTATATCTTCAAACGAAATTTAAAACTTTATGCATTCTTCAAAAGGCAAAGTTATATTTTTAGTCTTGCAGGTATGGTATTTTGACATATTTGGTCCTATAATTTAATGTCCTTTTTTCTTTTTATATATTTAATCTTGAGCTGACATATTTGATCCTCGAGTCTCAAATTTTAATCCTTTTTTACACATTTGGTCCATTATATATTTTCCAACCAGAATAATTTTAGTGTAAATTTTGCACCGATTAAATGTGTGGTTTGATTGGTTTTGCTTTCAATTTCATCATGGTTTCATTTAATATCGTGGACATAATAACACTATTATGGAAACCAAGTTTTTTCCTCCCAATGCCTATGAAATATTATTTCACATATATTACTAGTAATTTTCTAACAAAATTTGCAGGTGAAAGAAAGAAAATGAATTTCATACATTAATGCTCAAGTTTCTATGCTTTGATGATACCCAATAATTACATACAGATTGCATTGTACGTAGAAAAATCCAAACTATTCACTTTTGACCACTATTTCTGAATTTTTTTTCCAGAAAAATCTACCTAGAGGTTATAAATTGTGTTCCCCTTTCCCCAAGAAACAATTCTCACTCAGATCATTTTGTCGAGTGCAATAAATAATGCACATAAAATGATTTCTCAATAATAGTTGCCAACAATATTGTACTATATGTGTGTGTGTGTGTGTGTGTGTGAGTTTGATTTTGCTACGTAATACAAAGACTGTTGAGAGATTGGACAAAGCTCCTCAAAAGACACCCATTTTCATGCGCACTCAATTTCATACAAGAAAATCATAGTCATCATTCTCCTTCCAAAACCCGAAAAAGTATTCAAATACCACAAACCAAAAAGAGTTGCTTCCAAGAAGGAAAGAGAGAGAGAGAGAGGGGGAAAAGAAGATACACACACACACATATATAAATGTATAGTATTTAAGAGAGAGAGAGAAGAGAGAGAGAGTTGTGTAGTCCAAGAATCACCTAAAGACTGCAACCAGTGAGTGAAAGATGAACGCAACAATTCGAAGAAGGGCATTTTAATTTAACGATTTTCAGGGAAATATTGCACGCGTTATTGATCCGCGTGTCACTTAGGATGTCTCTCTTTGGGATATTTGGTCTTAGATTTTTGATGTTGAGAAGGGCTTTGTCAGTTTCTTCTGTAAAATTTTGGTCATGCCTCTGACAATCAAAATCTTTATTTATTTTTTTCTTTTATTACGGATTAAGAAAATGAGAAAAAAAACCCTTTTCTAATCGAATTTAAATAAATTATGTAATAAGTGATTTGTTGAAAATATATCGAGGTCAAATGAATCATGTGACGAGTGAATTTCGTATGTAGATTAATATTTATAAATATATGATTAAATTAATTAGATATGATCAAACTTGATTTGAAGAAAGATTATTTATAATTTTGAACTACAACTTCGATGAATTAAAGCATCCCATAATTTAACCTCAGTTATAATTAGCTTAAGCAACCCCACAATATGTGCTATGATTTAACGAAAGGTTTATTATATATAAAGACACTTATCTATATATATATATATATATTAATATGATTTAAGATTATTAATGATATTTAATAAGCTTTTAATATTTTGTTGACGATATATTCTTTCTCATTGACTAGATTAAATATTACATCATGATCTTGATTTAAGCTACTTAGTTGCCACACGATTTTACCCATTTTCGTATGGAGAAGACGAATTTTAATAATTTTTTCTAGTTGAATTTACTTCTTTAAGTTGATATGGCCTAGCGAAGCACTTTTGGTGAGAAAATTCACGTATATAAGGCAAATGAGTTAAAGACTACACTAGTGTTGTTTAACAAGTCAGTTTAACTTAAATAACATACGACTATGATTCCGTTACTTAAATAATATGAAAGCCTTTTTGGTCATTACGGCTTAAAACAATTTTACACACAAAAATTTGTAGAAGTTTTGTATCATACACTAGTGTGTCAATATATATATATATATATATATATATATGTGTGTGTGTATTAATTATATATATATATATATTCAAATATTTTGTTGTATCATTGAATCTTGGGAAAACTTGCAAAATTCATTCCGTAATTTATTTCAGTACTACGTTTTGTCCCCACCCCCCCACCCCCACCAAATTTGAATTTTTGCTTGATATCTCTAAAAAGTTCATAATTTTAGCCCTAATTCATCAGAATTCGACCGATTATTATTCTAACATAACACTCGATCATATTAGAATTCAATCATCGATTGTTAATGTATCTATAAATTTAAGTACCTCATCAGCATAACCTACATACACTGTAAAAAAATTGTAATATGGACAACAAAATATAAAAATTATCACAAATAATTATGTTAAGTTATAGTACCTTCCATTTTGTTACTAATTAAGTTCCTTTAGTAACAATAACTTTAAATGTTGTCCATAGTTTAACTTGATGATAACAAAAATTAATGTTTTAGTTGTTATCATTGACAATCAATAACACTCTGTAATCATAACTTGGTCACACAAAAAAAATTATTATTATGTTTTGTGATAAGATTCTATTACCACTAAATTATTACCATAGGTATGTCACTATTTATCAATATTATTACCTTAGACACAATTTTATCACTATTGGCATTATGAAAATGGGATAATTGCAATTTATGTCCTCTAGGTTCAGCTTATTTTCGATTTTGCCCTCTTCGTTTCAAAATTTTCAATTTTGTTCTCTTCGATTATCAATGTTTCGATTGTTGTCCGATTTTGGACATAACTTCTCGCAGGTGATGATGTGGCAATTTTCTGGCCACAAATTGCGATTTTTCTGATCATCACTATAAATGGCCAGAAAATCGCCACATCATCACCGATGAGAAGTTATGTTCAAAATTGGACAACAATCGAAACATTGATGATCGAAGAGGACAAAATTGAAAAAAATTATAAACAGAGAGGGCAAAATTGATAAAATTGAAATGGAAAGGGCAAAATCGAAAACACCCTAAATGTAGAGGACAAAAAAAACAATTATCCCTTATGAAAATTATTGTCGTGACAAATTAAATTCTTTTGTCACTAACTATATAGAATTAATTATAACTCTTTCATTATCACTTATTTTATATATATATATATATATATATATATTATCACTAATTTACTCATTTTCTTGTTGTGATATTCGATTCATAATCGAGTGGATATATAAATAAGGGTGTAATATGACATAGGCCAAGAAAGTGATGGACACTCTAGTTACAAAAACAGTTCTATTTTTGGCAGCCTAACTAGTTTCTTGCAAAAGGACAACAAAAACAAAGTGGATCATCATAACTTTCTTTCCCTCAAGTGCCTTACAAGTCTGAAATTAGGAACTTGTGATGTCAAATTTGGATCCTATGTATCTTTTAATTTTATCAAAATAAGTGTTTTTTCGAGAATTGGTATCATTCCAATTTAAAGTAATTTTTCTTCTTATTGGAATATGCAAATAAATTAAATTATTTGGATGGATATTCTTATTTGTCTCCTTTTTGTTGACACCCAATTATTAGGACTTATTAGAAATTTTGTCCTGATTCATGTACGTCGTTGTTCGATATATTCAACTTAATTTTATTTGCTCTTAAATATCATAAAGAACTTTTCATTACATATGAAAACACTTTGAGAGGGAAAAAAAAAGGTCTCAACAGTCATATCATAGTAAAAATATAAATTAATCTTTAGAAAATTGTATCATTATTGGTACTGATCTGAAAGTTAAAGTTTTCTCTTAAAAAATAGATCAATCTTTAATCGTTTTTTTTTTATCACTACAATAAAGTATCTCATTTATAAACGAAAAATTTGTGGAGTGATTATCATAGATTTATAGTATTGGTAATGAATTAGTGACAAATTTAATCAGTGCTGATAAAATATTTACCATCGGATTTGTGACCAACGAAATTCATCACAAAAATTAAATTTATAATGTATTAATTTGTTATTGAAGGTATGCATTCTTGCAGTAATTAATATTTTAGATTATTTTAAATCAAACATAGAAATTTTTTGGTTTATAAATCCAGTGGAGATTGACGATTTATGACCCTAACTATTGGTGACATATATATATATATATATATATATATATAGTTATTTACACACTAGTAGCGAGTACAAGTGGTATGCTCATCTTGGAGGCAAGGAATCTTTGGTATTTCACTTTTGTGAGGATCAAGGCTGCTTACAAACATCGAATAAAGTCACTATTCTCACCCCCACCCTACCCCCAAAATAAAGCTCTCTCTCTCTCTCTCTCATATAGATACGCGCACACACGCATGTATTCAGAGATAATCATGCAGGTTTGATTATTTGTCGGTTAGTTGTCTTTCATTCTAGAGATAGAGAGTAATCAGTGGAGGCATTATCGTGTATATATATACCTATATATATATATATATATATTCTGTAGTGATCCCAAGATTTATCGATATAATCAAACAAGGGACTACAATATTAACTACTATATATTTTGTTACGCAAATTAGTACACTTTATTTAAACAAACATGATTTACTTTAAGGATCTACTACTAATTGAGATCGAGGACAATATAATGGCGTGTTTGGCTCGGAAATTCAAGCCAGATCTTGCCATCTTCATGATCAGTAGTTAATTAATCCTCACACAAATACACACATTGGTGTGTGTGTGTGTGTGTACAGAAGGCATGCAGCTTTCCCCTTTTGCAACGTTTCTAATTATTTATGGCGATTGATATATATAGACATATATATATAGATAGATAGATAGAGAGAGAGAGAGAGAGAGAGAGAGAGAGAGTACGTATAATTAAAATAACAAAAAAAAATGAATAAACAAATAGTAGTTAGTTAGTACATAGTGGTAAAGTAGGGAAGGGATAGAGATTCTAGTTGTGGGTCAATCATATAACATGCGTCCCCCGGAATCTGATTCCCGCGTTCATTTCCAGGTAAAAATCTTCCCTGTCCCACCTGCATCCCTCACTATCTAAATTATTATCCCATGACACATGCATATATATATATATATATATATATATAAATATATACCCACGCAAGAGGGATATAATCCTTTATTTTAAAATATTATTTTATCTCCTATTCTATAATTTATGTTTAAGTCATATGTATAAATTACTTTCTTAAGTATACACTTAATTTGATATTTTTATATTTGACGTATATACATCCATATATTGAAATAAGAGATAAAATACGACGTACAACAAAGGATCTCGTGTGATATATATACTGCCACTTAGCTCATGTAACATCTTCTATTTCATTATTTATATTTTATTTTATATTCACCACGTGATACTTGATATATGTTGAAAATTACAATTTTCGTTCTAGAAGTTAACAAATTTTGGGGTTTTATTTGGTTTTATAAGTTTTCAAAATGAGTATTTTTGGTTCTATTTTTACTGAAATATTCTCAATTTTCTAGCGAGACATTGATGAGGCAGACAACAATTTGCTTAAGTGTAAATTTCTCAAATTTAAACTTATATAGAACGAAAACTCAAATAGTATGAATGGAAGGACTAAAATCCAAAATGAGTCAATTTATAGGCCAAATTTTGCTTTTTCCACCCATGATATGTGTATATGATGAAACACAAAGGTATAGCCAAAAAAAAAAAACATCTTTTATCCATAACTCACTACCAAAATGTATGCATTCCATAACAAATACAAGACACTGATTTATAGTGGAATTCTATTGAAATAAAATTAAAGAAAATATCAATGATAACATACTTACTAATACTGCAACAAATTAATATAACATTAGGGACCCCTTTCTTTTTGCTTCTAAAAATTATAAAATTAAACATCTTCATTAATGTATAAAGAGACTTTTTAAAAAGTAGCTCCTGTAGTCGCAATCACAAAAAAGATAAGGTGCATGATATTTACAAAAAGGTCCTAAACGTCAGTAAGATATTTATAATTTTTAAAATTAAAAGTATTAATTTATAATTATATCATACCTCAAGGGGTGTAAATTTAATTTTCGCAAAATAAAAAATTGGTTAAATTTGAGAACAAATTGAGAAATAATAAACTAATTAAATTGAAAATAACTACTAATATATTTTGCTGGAATTCTTACATGACCAAATCACATCATAGGTATATGGGTTGGCTAAGATGATGCCAAGTGCCAGCCATGAACGGCCTAGATATGGAATTGTACTCGGGTCAAGTAAACACATGGGCCCCGGGCCCGTAATCACGTTTGATGCCTTTATAGTAATTAAATGACGGAATATAAATGCTGATTTCATTCACTTTAGTCCTACAAAAACTATACATATACATACATATATATAGTTATCTTTGTACGGTTTATTATTTTTCTTACTCTTGTACTGTTTATAATGATTAATATTTCCCAATTATCTTAAAAAAAAACAGTATACATTTTCAAATTAATAAATGAAAACAATTCATAATGTCTCAAATTGTCCAAACAAGTAACTAAGCAATTGAAAGTGTTAATCACTAATTTAAATTCTTGACTTCCAAATTTCCTTTCCCATGAAGTCGTATCTCTTTGGTTCCAATCAATCGTCACACACACACACACAGATATATATATATATATATATATATATATATATATTAAAATTGATAAATTTCTCTATTTTTTGTCTTGGAAAAACTTAATGTCATCCCAAAATTAGGTTTTTTACTGGCCTTATGTAAGGGAGCTTGATCAATAAATTTACTATCAGAAAATTGCCAAATAACCATGGATGTAGCCACATGTTTTAATCTATAGCTAAACAATTTAACCATAAGAACTATGTAATTAAAAGTGGCGTGGTTAAATTTCAACATGAATTTGTTGTGATGGATTTTGGCGACCAAAAAATCCGTTGCTAAGTTGCAGGTTTCTTTTTTTTTTTTTTTTTTTTGGATAAATTGAAAATGGAATACGAATGTGAAATTAATCTCAATATATTTTCAATGAGATTTAGCTAATTAATTACTCGTGGACCAAATCAAATACTTTGACTAATTATGTATAAAGTAATGAGTTACATGAGAATCTTTTTTGTATCGTACTAGAACTATTCTCTAATTAAGCAAATTGTTGGCCCATTTACTACCGCCCAAAGATAAAAACAATCGTTTACTTATGCAAAAAGTAGGAAAAGCTAGAAGGCTCCAATGAAAAAGGAAGAGGGATTTTGCATAGGGTAGGAACAAGGGGGGCCTCCCTCTCTCTCTCTCTCTCTCTCTCTCTCTCTCTCTCTCTCATATATATATATATATATAAAGAAAAGAAAAATCTCCCCTCTTCTAGCTTGTAGTTCTTATAATTTTTTGAATTAGTTTTTTTAACCACTCAATTTTCGATCTGTTGGTGACCAATTTAAATTTGGATACTGCAGAGGACCTAATATGTGGACAATTGTCACAATCTAATTGCTCCATTCATAATTCCAAGATTCAAAAGTCAAAACCTTAACGTTAATTGAGGGATTTCACGCCTCATTCCACCAAACCAGCTAATTATTGTCATAATTTTTCAAGTATTATGTTTTGTATTCATTGGTGATATCATTTAATCAATAAAGCCAAAAGGTATAAAGTCTTTGTTGAAAGACAAGTTTGAGGTATCCTATGTATTCCTTGTTTAATTTTTCAAAAATTGACCTAAGGTATATTCCGCGCCACCAGAATTGATTTGCTAGTCTCTGCTTTATAAAAAAAAAAAGGAAAAAGAAAAGATAATCTACATATGCTAGCTCTAGCAACGTTTTAATTTGTTTAATTAATTCAACATCATATCTGAATTTATATAGAACACTATAAAACGAATAGGGTGAAAATATGAAAATATGAAAATATGTGAACACATGGGTTGGATCGAAAAGATAAATTCCTCGAGGAATTAGATAATTTTTTTTGTTTCAGTGGAGCGATTTATTACATTTAAATGATCGCATTAATTTTTCTAACTTTTGAATTGATTAGATACGGTCGAATTGGATTAGATTTAATCTACCTAATCATGTTTAGAAAAATGTCGATCACAGTGTTAAAAATAATTTGAAAACATATAAGGGTATCAAGGTCTTTCTCACACTATAATAAAATTACGCGTTCACTAATGAAAAATTTATGACGAATATTTGTTATAAACTTAAAGTATTTGTGGTAGATTAGCAACAAATTCAAGCAAAACTAAAGAAACAATAAGTGACAATCATTACAATAAAATGAGTAAATTGATAACAATATAACAAGTGATGATAAAAAAAATTGTTACTAAATATGTACATTTAGTGGTAAGAAAATTATATTATCACAAGAAATAGCTTTTACAATATCAATAGTGACAACATAGTGTAAAAATGTGAAAATATATTACAATTTTTTTTGGTGATAACTTAGTAACGCTGAAATCTTGTTACCAAATCCAAATGATATATTTTTTTTTTGTCACCAATTTATCATTATAAGTGCGTCACTAATTACCAATTATGATAACTAAACCAGTAATTCTAATCGTCACCATTGAATGAGATTGTGACAACATAAAAATTGTTAGTCTCCAAAAAAAATGACGAAATGGAAGGTATTATTATATAATACCAATATTGATGATAATGTTTACATTATCACTTTCATATATTGTCAGTAATATTATTTTTTCTTGTACTGAATGCATTCACAATAGATCTATTATAATCAAAATTCGTCACAAAATTAAATTTATGATTTAAATGAGCAATATGTATTCTTGTAGTGTCACTCGCCACCCCAATTGTTGGGACTTTTTAAAAAAATAGCATAAAAGTGTGTGTTGTTTAATTTTTTTAATATTAAAATAAAATATATTTAAAAAGTGACCTATGTTGACATTGGGAATGTCGACTCTTAATAAAATAATAATTCTTTAGAGAATAAAAATAAAAGAAAAATCGGTTGGGAGTCGACTCTTAATAATAATATTTTTTTTAAAAAAAAAGTGGAAGTCAACGACATGAACGTGGAATTCCTTACTAAGTTTTTTTGAGATGTCAGCATATACAATACTTTAATTTTATATGCAACATTTTTTTTAAAATTAATTTTTTTTTCAGATTTAATTAATACTCTAATTTCCATAATAAAAAGTAATACATGAATTAAATCTCAATCTTGAAGAGTATTGTTATTATACTGATCAAATAATCTACCTAAAAGAAAAATATTTGTGTAAGAATTAAATTGAAATTAAATTATAAAGAAATGAAAAAATTAATATAAACTACATGAAATATGTAATTGTTTGAATAGAAATACAGAAATATGACATAATAACAATAAAATTACACTTAAAATATAAGAACATGAAAGGGTTTGAACAACTTAAAATAATAAATTTAATTCCTCAAAAACTGATTTAAATTAATATTTTACACATTCTCCAAGTTTTTCTTAAGAAAAAAAACAATGATAATTAGTTTTTTTAATGTCTACATAACACACTACAAAGGCAAATTTATTCTAAAGACAAAGACATTCCTACATTAATTATTAAAATCAAAAATTAATGACATTAATTAAATTATATTCCAAAACAAGAAAAAAAAATACGAAAATTCATAACTTTGTCTAATATAATTTTCGCCTTCTAATAAACTAGTCTAATGCATATAACATACACTTTGGTTTTTATATATATATAAAAAAAAATATATATTTGCATGGGAGTCGACATCCATGGTGTCGACTCCCTCTTTTTTCTTTTTTATTTATATTTTTTGAAAATAATCTTTTATGAGAGTCGACATTCTTCATGAAATCGACATTCCTGATATCAACTTATGTTACTTTTTAAATAAATTTTATTTTAATATTAAAAAATTAAACAAATTATCTTTTTGTATTATTTTTTTAAAAAGTCCCAATTGTTGTGTATATGTGTGTGTATATGATGAAGAGAGTTGATATCATAAAATTAATAATATTTGAAGATGTGACATTTTGGAAGTGCGTTGTCGGGTTCTTTTATTTGAAAAAAATAAAACTTGCAACACAATTAATATTGGCCACTTGTTTAGTAGTGGCTTTGGTGTTGTTTCGTGGTCGTGCTGGGCCTGCTGACCATGCATGCATGCCACCATTATCTGCATCATGCCATGCACAATTTTATTTTAATAAATATTATATATATATATATATACACACACACACACACACTAAACGAACAATGGCAAACTTCAACGGAATCAGTCATAGCCATATCTGTTGGGCGTAAGCCTATTCGAATGTGGGCTAAATGGGCTAGATACTAAATAAGATAAGATTTCACATATGGTCTTGGGCTAGCGTTGTTAATGGGTGGGATTTGGACCAAATCAGAAAATTCGAATCCCTACCCATTAAGCTTCTTTGGTATCCGATTTTTAAGAATTTACATTCATCTCAACTGGATCCGAATCCGAGAAAAAAATCCAAAACCCAATAGAAAAATCCAGCCCCGATTAACTGTTAAAAAAATTGAAACTTTAAAATCAAATTAGCAACAAAATAATTATTTCTTATGTAAAAAAATAAAATTTAAATAAGTAGAAAATTATTTTATAATCTGTATAAAAACTATACATTATTTTTTTGAAAAAAAATGCTTTAAAAAATATAAAAAAAATGTATTATAAATTATAATGGTTTGAATATTGCATTCTATTTAAACTTCTTCACTAACATTATATATGTAAAATTGCTAATATAATAAAAAGTATTATTAAAGTCCGATCAGACTGCTTGATTTCATATCCTATCAATTTATTTCAGATTACAGATATTCATAATTAGATCTGACCCATCGGATATTTTAATAGGTCGAAAATGCTAAAATTCAGATCGAATTAGGATTAAAATCCGCTCCATTGACAGCCCTCTCAATAAGTGCTTAAGCCCAGTTTAACTAGGCCCAGTTCACCCCATACAATTTTGCCCCTGCTCGGCAATTAATAGTTAATACAATTAGGTAATTTTCAAGAAAACTGGCACATGCTAGTGAATTGGTCCTAGTATCCAACGGTCTCTATTATTATTTTTTTGGGATAATTCCATAACCCATCCATGTAATTTGGTGAACTTGCGGAAAACATCCTATAGTTTAAAAATAGGTGAAAAATCCCCCATAATTTTAAAAACATTTCATTTTTTCCCTTGATAAAGGAGAGTGATCAACACTCATTCCAATTGTGTTTGTCCATTCATTGTGACACCATTTGACTTTAAAATAGCAGTCAATTGACTTAAATGCCCACTAGAGATATATTGATTATTATATTGCTTATTATATATATATATATATATAGATATATATTATTTTCTTAAAAATTCAAACATACTGATCAAATATTAGAAATAAGTTCCTTTAATTCGTTAAAATTTTAAAATAACAAAAAAACTATCACTCCCTGTACTTTGATTTAATTAGACCATTTTTTTATTTTAAATTATAAATTTACAAAATAAAATCCATTATGTTTTTATTTTAACCATCTTCAAAAATTAATATTTCATTTTATTTAACATATAGTAAGACAATCAAATAAAATAAAATAAAATATTATAAACTATAATATATTATTTAAAAAAATTTATCCTTTATTTATTTTTTATTTTTACATTTTATTATTCTTTCTTCATCGTTATTTCTCAACCACCGTCAACCACCATCCTCTCTGTCGGAAAGCACAAGTCACCGAAAACAAAAGGATTTTCCTTATTTCACCACCGCCGGCGGCGATCGAAAGATTGAGGACGGTGATGTGCGTGACTGTGTGTTCTTGTGTGTGTGACTATGTTATATATATATATATATATATATATATATATATACGTGTGTGTGTGTGTGCGCGCGCGCACGCACGTGTTGTTTATATGTGTGTGTGTGATTGTGTTATATATATACACACAATATATGTGTGTGTGTGACTGTGTTGTGTGTATATATATGTATGTGTGTGTGTGTTGTGCGTGCGTGTGACTGTGTTTATATATATATATATATAACATGCTGTGTATATATGTGTGTTTATACATATACATACACTTGTTTGTGTGTTTATATATTTGATTTTTTATTTAAATATTATACTTTTATTTTTAAAATTAATCTAGACCGTTCATTTTTAAAATTGAGATCCAATGACTTTAAGAAGAAAGGCATACCGGGTATGTCAAGAAAAAAATTGACGCCGTCAACGCTTACCTAACACCAAGGGCACGTAAGCAAATTTTTCAAAACTCGAAAGGTTTTTAATTGATTTTTAAACCTCGGGAGATTTTCAACAAATTCGTCAAACCACGGGGTGGGTTATGGAATTATTCCTATTTTTTTCAAATACAATCTATATTTTTCAATGTATATAATAAAGTCTTAATATATACAGAATGCGTGGAATGGATTATATATATTAAACAGAGAGAGAGAGAGAGATTTCAATGTATATAATAAAGTCTTAATATATACAGAATGTGTGGAATGGATTATATATATTAAAAAGAGAGAGAGAGAGACAAAAAAATGTGTCCACGTGCGTGTGTTAGAGAATAGTTGAGAGGGCCAAAATTTATTTGGGGAGAAAAGGCAAAAAGGATTATGTGATTTTGTGTGCATTGGATCCTTCGCCGATTGTACTGTTCTGCAAGCCTCCATCTTTATCCTCAACACATTCCTCTCTCTCTGTCTCACACACACACACACACACACACACGCACACACACTAGTTGTATGTCTTTTCAGTATGTCAAATTGCAACATTAACCCAAAAATTCTTCTCGCAGATGAAAAGAAACAAGAATTAGAAGTGATCATCAAACAGGACAAATCCTCAGAGAGCCCCCCTAATTCCAGTCAAGAAATTGCACCAGGATCTCCGGGAAATGCTAGGATTAATGATGGAGAAGAGATTAATAAGGTTGAAGCTACAGTTTCTTCGAGAGAATCAGAAAAGCAAATACCTGAAGAAGACGACGAGGACGACGACGGCGATGGGTTCACGACTCCGACATCTTCCGATCACCAAATTCCGGCGACCACGCAGTGCCCGCCGCCGCCGGGGAAGAAAACCAGGCCGCGACACTCGAAATTGAAAAGGCAAGCATCGCCCCCATCGCCGCCGTCTCGCCGGAGGCTCCAGTTTGATGCGTCGACGGAGGTTGAATCGATTTTCTCTCCGGTGACTCGAGATAATAGTTTAGAAGAGCACAAAACCAAGAAAGCTCGAAGAGATGATGAAATCTGAGCAAATTTTGTTGTGGTGTCCTCGAGTTCACTGATAACTGTACAAAAGCTGTACACAATTTTTTTCTTTTTTTTTTCCTAATAAATTATATTATTTGCATATACGTTTTCTTTGTTATAATTACTATACGTGGAACCATTAATTTGATTGTATGAATTAATAACAGTATAACATAGAACCCCTTAGGTTAGATCCATTTACTCACAAAAACACCAAGGGCAAAATCGAGTTTCAATTTTTTTTTCTGACTTTTCTTAAATATTTTTTTTTAATCAAGAACAAATGATTTATTTTACCCATTTCATCAGATTTAACGTTGACCCTAAATCAATTGGTGCTATATGTAATTTTTGAAAAATTACGAGAATTTGAGGAATTGGACCTAACCTAAGGGGGTTTCGTGTAGTTACACCATAATAGTAACATTGTCATTTGTTTTAACATAATTGGAAAACTAGAAAGACCATAATTCGATCATCTGAAAACTGAAAAACATCTGTTTTTTATGTGCCACAAAATGAAAATTGTTGTACATCTTTTTGTTGATTAAAAAAAAAAAGTTTCAAGGCACAGTTGAAATTTATTTCTCCTTATGAAAGCAAAATTCCATCACGTTCAGATCAAGAAATGAAATTTACCATCCCTGCAATGGATATATGGTATACACTCTTATAAAATTATTTTTTCCTATTAGCCCTTATTATTATTTAGAGAAAAAAAAATTATAACATATATAGACAATTATTAAATAAATAAACTTCAAAAGTTGCAATTCCTAAAAGGTAGGAGCCGCTTCTTCTATTTTAATTAGTTTCTTCTTTTTCACTTATTTTTCAAATCGCCATTCAGACGACGTTTGGAGACGGTCTATAATTTAAAAGCAATCGAAAGCTTTGAATTTGTATGTAATTAAAGATTGATCAATCTCTGAAGGACCCTTTTTAACTTATCTTGAACGTGAACGTGTGTGTGTGTTGAGAGAGAGAGAGAGAGAGAGAGAGAGAGAGAGCATGTAGAGAACAACAGGTAATACAATGGAGACAAGTATAAAATAAACTTAAAAGTCAAATATACATAATATTGGTGTGCTTAATGTGTAATGGAATGTCACAACTCTAGACAATCAGAATTATACGCATCCGCATAATGGAAAAAAATAAAAAAATAAAAAACAAAAAAAAAGAATGACAAGCCAACTCAATTCATGTATGTTATTATTCGCGTATACACAGACGTGAAGAGATGTTAGAGACACGACCATTATTTGCCCATTTCTATTTTTTTCTACCATTCTTAAAGACAAAAATGTAACGGCCCATATCTTAATGCCCCTTGTTTTGCTCCCTTCCACTTCTCTCTCTCCCTCTCTTTCTCTCTCCCCCTCCTTTTTGCTCCAGATTCATCAAAATTCTTGATTTTTTTTTTTTCTTTCTTCCAGTTTCTTGTTTGTTTCCTTTTTCCTTGATCAGATAATTTACATTACATATGAAGTGTGCAACGATGAATCGGAAGACACTAACCATGAATCGGAGGACACTCGCCATGAATTGGGACGGTCTCCGAGACGACTTCGATGATGACGACCGTTTCTTCGAGAGCCGTGACAGAATATCATCAGTTGTCCCCCTGGATTTAGTTTCATCGGGATCAGATGATGATGATGATGATGATTTTGAAGACAGTCGAATGTCGTTTGTTTCTACAATATCATCGGCCTCCATAAACCCAAACCACAGTCCTGGGGACTCACCTGTGGCGAAATTTAACTCATCCCCATTGGCTGGCTACGACTTGTGGATGTCTGAGCCAGGGGATATCAGAGAGCGGCGCAGGCGGTTGTTGCAGGGCATGGGCCTCTCTAGCACCAAAGACATGCTAAAGAATGCGGGAGCGAAAATTGTCAGAGCAGTTTCCAGAAAATCCGAAAAAAGCATCAAAATTAACACCTCCCTTAAACTTGATATTTCTTCTTTGTCTACTCATCACCACAAAAATGAATCAAGAAAAGAACAAGAAGCTTGTACTAATTCTTCAGTACCTTCTTCACGTGATTCACATCCAAAAACAATTGCACTTGTCAGGTCGAAGTCAGACATAGATATAGACAGGTTTTCTGCAAGAACAAAGCAAAGGAAAGAAGAATTAGTGGGGCCCGTTTCAAAACAAAGAATCACTAGGACATCATCAGGGGGAGTTTTACGTCAACATCCAACTGCTGCTGTAAGACTATCACCGAAGAAAGGGGAAAAAAATAAGTCATTAAATCCAAGTAAAGACATCTCAACAGACGATGCAGGGATTGGTTCTTTTTTCTTGATAAAGAATTTGGACACCGGGAAAGAGTTTATGGTTAAAGAGAATCAGCTGAGTGATGTGCAGACAGGGAAACAGCTTACAATGGATGAATTTGAGAAGTCGGTTGTTGGATATTCACCTGTTGTGAAAGAGCTGATGCGCCGACAGAATCAGAGTAGAAATTATCATGCTGAAAGCAGGAAACTCAGTAATAATAGTTCATATTTCAGCCAAAGGTTTAGAAATAGTAAGAGAAAAGGAGCAGCATTTTTTAAGAATATTAAAGGTAAAGCAACTTCAATGAGTGGAATAAAAAGAGAACAAGGTTCGCCAAAGAAAAGAAATCAGCATTCCGCACCAGAAGATCAGAGGGCTGCCAAGGCCACATCACAGTGGATAAAAGCTCGCCAACACGGCAAACCCTACAAAGAGCTTACGGCGTTGCATATGTCTCAAGAAAGTCAAGCTCACGAGGGTTCAATATGGACCATGAGGTTCAGTTTGGACGCGCATTTTCTAGCTAGTGCTGGAGAAGATAAGGTGATCCATGTGTGGGAGGTGCAGGAATGTGAAGTTGCGTCCGCAAGAACAGGTGATGATTTGATTTCAACCAGTGGGACCCCTGTTCATCCGATGGTTGGGATAGTTTCAGACCGGCCCCCACTTGCAGATATAATTCCTATGTCATCTGAAAAGAAGAGAAGGGGTAAAAGTATTAGAGAAAAAGGAAATGCAATACCCGACTATGTGAACGTGCCAGAGACCGTGTTTGCTCTCTCTGAAAAACCAGTATGCACCTTCAGAGGCCACCAAGATGATGTATTGGATCTATCGTGGTCAAGATCTCAGGTAATTCCTCTTAGAAAATTTTAGTTTCTGCTTAAAAAAATAAAAATAAAAAATCAGTTAGTTACTTCATTTATAACCTTTCCTAGCTGTGTGTGATCTTTTGAAGGGTTGAGAAATACAGGATTGACTAAACATGGAAACAAAAACTATTAAGGAAACGTTTCTTATTTTTGGAAGAAAAAAAAATGAAGTACTTAGCATAAAGTGGGATAATATAATCCTGTGCATGCAGCTATTGCTTTCGTCTTCAATGGATAAGACAGTCCGTATGTGGGATTTGAATACAAAGAGCTGTTTGAAGATGTTTGCACACAATGATTATGGTGAGATGCCAAAAAAATTATACAGCAGTTAGTCAATCATCAATCCCTAAGAAGTAAGTTGAGATTATTTTATCCATGGATCGTAGTTTACATCTAATGATTCTATGATATGGCAGTAACTTGCATACAGTTCAATCCAGTAGATGAAAATTACTTTATGAGTGGTTCACTTGATGCAAAGGTTCGAATTTGGAGCATACCTGATCGTCAGGTTGTAGACTGGACAGATGCTTATGAAATGGTGACTGCTGTTAGCTACACTCCAGATGGCCAGGTAGCTAAGCCCAGATGAAATACCACAAAAATCTGCGAGAAATTTTGATGAAATTCTCATCTCTGTATGTTGTTAATCAGACATCATAAACTGTTAGAGATATAGAATTACTATGACAAGGAAATTAGAATGGCCATTTTCACTGATTCCATTTCTTTCCATCTCTGAAGGGTGCTATCATTGGTTTGCATCAAGGGATCTGTCGATTTTATAGAATTGAAGGTAACAATGGCTGCTACGTGCAATCTGATCGTAGTTTATACAGTAATGACATCTTATCATGAGTGTCTTTTTGAACATTTAGATTGCAAATTGGAGCATCAGGATGATATCCAGATCAAGACAAAGGCTCAAGCCAAGAAACTCCCCGGTTTTCAATCTCAAGCTCAAATCAAGAAAATCACTGGTTTCCAGGTGCACGCTTGCATTCATTCTCTCCTGATATGGTATCACAATGACCATCCGGAGAAATAGCCCACCCCAAACCATAACATAACCAATTAATTGGGAATAGTGATCTTGCAAATATACTCAATCACAGTTCATTCTTGATTTATAACAAATTAAACACTTCTTTCTCCGCAGTTTACCCCCTGGAATCCTTCAGAAGTTCTCATCAGTTGCACTGATTCAAGAATACGAATCTTTAACGGATTAGACCTCGTCCAAAAGTTCAGAGGTTAATATACCTTTACAGCATCTCTATTCAAAACTTCATCGCAAGAGATAACTTAGCAAATTCTCAACTATAAAATTTTATCAATCTGAAAACAGGAGGGTTTCGAAATACCAGCAGCCAGATTTCAGCTTTTTTGAGCCCAGACGGAAAACATGTGATCAGCGCCAGCGAAGACTCACAGATCTACATCTGGAGAGTCGAAGAGTCCAGAAATCCAGAAGCTGGAAAGAAAAGGGCAAGAGTCACCGTCCAGGCCCACGAGCATTTCCCCTGTAAAGACGTAACCCTCGCAATTCCATGGCCTGGATGCATAAGAAACGAGGCACCAATCGTGGAGATACATTCGAAAAGGCACTCAAAACGCGCAACTGTCCGGGCGCGGTCGACTTCCGCCGGCGGCGACGGCAACCCCCCGTGGCTGGAGGACAACTCCGCGTTCGGAGCAAGCGGCAGGGGGAATTTGCCCCCTCTGCCCAAGAGAAACAACGTCCTGGAGAGAATCCCAAGCTCCGGCGATGAAGAATTCCCGAACTTGGGTTTCGGCATCGGCGACTCGTTCGACTCGTCTTCGGCGTCGATGAGGTATGGCGAATCGCCTTTGCTTTCTGCTTCCGCCCGTTCTCAGTCGCAGACTTGGTCGTCATCCTGGAATTCGTTCGATAACAATAGCGGCGGCGGCAGTGGCGGTGGCGGTCAAACTGTCCAGGCGACGGCGTGGGGGCTGGTGATCGTGGCTGGGAGCCTGGACGGTGAAATTAGGGTTTATCAGAATTTTGGGCTGCCCCGGAAAGTTTGGCAGGCCAATCCTTTCAATTAGCCATTGATTGTATTGTACTAATATGCTGCTTTGTACTCCCAGTGTGAACTATGTGCCAAATATATTTTGTTCTTTCGAAATTCATGACCGCTTCCATTAATTGTTTTATTCTTTCTTTCTTTTTTTTGTTTTTCAATAATACAGATATTAACACGAAAAATTCTTACTAAGGTACTTACTAAGATTGATTGATCTTTCTAAATTATCATATCAATTATAATACAAGTATAAAATATTCACCACGTAATTGGTATTGGTTCAACCGAACCAAATCTGGACTAAAATTTTCCAACCAACGCTCATACACGCGCACATGCTATAATTCGAAACCTAACATTATACTTCTCATGACTCTAACGCGAGGTGCATGTCTATTAAGTCACATGGCTTAATGCATCAATTGGGTTCTTTATGTTTCATTTTATTTTTAAATTTTTAATGGTTACGAAAGGCGATATAATATTATGATTCAATCGTTATGTTAATATTCTAAATTCAAATTCAAATATTACAAATAGTTATAAATTAATATAATTTCAACTGAGATGTCAATCGATTCTTGGTAAACTAAAATCCCTTGATAATGTATTTTCTCACAATTTTTTGTCGGTGTATTGAAATATTAAAAGCATGACTCTTGTTTTTCAATTTGCCATTTTTGTATTAGTTGCTACTTCATCAAACTTATTGATTAGGATACCCGTCGTATTTGCTTATCTTGATGGTTGTTACTCAATATCTAAAATGATACTAACTAAGTAGGAAAATATTCACACTCATAGAGTCTTCAACTTTCTATTGAGGCAAATGCTCTTTGGTTCAATAAATTATTTTCCTATCCGTGACATTAAAATTTTTTACTTATAAGGCGTTTGGCTAAGCTTATTTTAAAAGTTTATAATATTATACATCTTATAAAATATTTTTTAAACTTATAAACTCCTGTATCTTATTTTAAAAATAAATTATTAAAATATTTGGATAAAATAATATTATATAATTTATATGATGCATTTAGAGTTTATAAGGTGTAGAAAATGAGAGCTTATATTTTATTTTGAGGGTAATGACAACAAAAAGTAATAAAGTAAAATCAATTTAATGTAATAAATAGTCTTTGAGACAACAAACATGTAACATTAAAGAAAATAAAAATATTTTTGTCATCTATTTTTTTAGAATTATACAATTTATAAGTTGTTTTAAAAGTAAGTTGAGGAAAGCTTACCCTATATTTACTTATTTAGTTTTGTTTTCAATACCATTTTCTATTCCTAAAAATGAAGGGTGTGTTTGACAATATGCATTTTGCAAAAAGGTAAACCAAATTCCCAAAAATGCATTTTTTTGGATCATTTTAATGATCTAATCATTTAATCACATAATATTCAATTTGCAATCATGGACTAGAATGGTGTGAAATCACTAAATATAATTTTCACTAAAAAGAATAACACCGAACATACGTTCAATGCAATGTTCTGAAAATCGGACCGGACACTGAACCGGCGGCCTTACTGGTCACCGGTTCGACCACCGGTTCAACCGGTGTGACGTCATAAATATGTAATAATTATTAAATTAATTTTTTATATAAAAAATTCATAAATATATAAAAAAAAATTAGAGAAAATTTAATAATAATAATAAAATCAAACAAGAAATTTACCTTACTATTTAATAAAAATCCAATTCCATTAAAATTATTAATATTCAAACATTCAAGTATATTTACAATAAAACAATAATTACATAATATATATATATATATATTCAAATAAGCCAATAATATAATTTTATTGTACAAAATAAATTACAATAATTCAAACATTCTTTTCTCTCTCTCTCTCTCTTTCTCTCTTTTCGAGAATCTCCTCCTCTCTTTTCTTTTTTCTCCTCTCTCTCTCTCTCTCTCTCATTCTCTCTTTTTTCTTCTCTTTCTCTATTCTTTTTTCCAGATTTCTGCTTCTCTATCTCTCTCTCTCTCTCTCTCTCTCTTTCCAGATTTTTGCTTCTCTCTCTCTCTCTCTCGATCTCTCACCTTCTTCTCAATCCCATTTTTTCAATCCTTGTTGCAGACGACGGCGGCGAGGCGAGGCGCTGCGCGGTGGAGAGGCGAGGCGACGACCGAAGGCGCTGCGCGGTGGAGAGGCAAGGCGACGGGCGGAGGCGCTGCGCGGCGAAGAGGCGAGGCGACGGAGGAGCGCGGGGCGGCGGCTGACGGACGGAGGGGAGGAGAGGCGAGGTGGGGTTAAAGGGGAAAAAGACTCAGCCCGCCGAACCGGTCCGCGAACCGGGGTCGGTTTGACCGGTTTTTCACCGATTTTTTCCAGGTTCGCGGCGGGCCGAGCCTGTGCCGGTTTTGGAGGCTGTTTCGGACCGGACCAAGCGCCGGTCACCGGTCGAACCGGTCGGACCGGCCGGTCCGGTCCGATTTTGAAAACACTGGTTCAATGGATACGAAACATTTTTCCAACATCTCAGCCAAATATATTTTCATTTTCTTTACATTCAATAATACATTTGAAAATACGTTTTTTGCTAAACATAAAATACAAAACATTAGAAATAACACAAAACACAATGATACTTTTTTCACCCTGCAACTTATTGTCAAGGCTATCATGTATTGGCAAGTATATTTAGTCCCTCTGTATATTTTCCTTGACATTATGCTAATTTCCCCACACTCGTTTACTTATTTCCTCTATGAGCTTTAGCTGACAAAAATCTCAATTAGCTCATGTTTATTCATCATTTTCAATAGGACCCCACTCTCTTAGGTATCGAACCCTCAGAGTCACAACTTCCATCTCTAATACCGCATCAGAACTGCTTATAAATTATTCTGTTATGTTGTAATTTTAAAATTTATGTTTTGCATAAAATCATCCATCTATTTTTTAATCTCATAAACAATTATTATAATATATAAATAATATTATAATTTGTTTCCTATGCTTTTGCACGGAATAAGTACTAAGTTATTCTTAAACTTTAAAATTATATATTTACTCCTTCAAATCAGTTAGTCCGAATAATAAATTTAAATTGGATGTAAAAAATATTTTATCATATTGTCCTATATATATATATATATATATCTTAAAAATGGAATTGAATTATCCACGATTAAAGCAATATATACCAAATTTATTAACGAATTTACAAAATAGTAGGAAAAAAGATGGGTCAAATTGAAAAATAAAATATAAGCGAGGGGGCAAATGAGAAAATTGCACCCCCATAAACATTCCGGGCACTGTTGCACGAGTCAATCGGGGATAAAGCGAGATTTTTGAGGTGCATTTAAAGGTGAATTATCGATTCATTTCGTCGGCTTTTGCATTTCAGTTCGCTCGCTCATTATTATTTTTGTTTTTTTTACCATTTTTGAAACGTGAGGCGCTTCGGAGAAGAGAAACGTTCTCGAAAGACGCGCAATCATTCGAATCATCCATTCGCAGTTTCGGAATACGAAGAAAAAGGTGATGAATCATATAATTCTCTTCGAATGTTCAAATCCGATTTTATTGATTTCGTTTTGGTTTTACGTAGAGAAATCAAATCGGCGAACACATTGTTGTTTTCCTCGTCGATCGGTATGAATTTTCTCATTTTTGTTTGTCGATTGATCTCTCAGTGTAAATGATTCTCATTTTCTTTGCGATGTATGTGTACTTGTGTATAGATAAATTCATCTATAGGTTTTTTGCATGTATATGATCTTCGATCGGATGATCATAGGAGCAGGCTGATCATTGACATTAAACTTTTTTGATGGTGTTACTTGTGAATCTAGATCTTTCGACTTTTTTTTTTTTTTTTGGTTATGTATAATGTGGTTTGATCCGGCTTTTCATCGTTCCGTGAATTGATATTTTGAAATGGATGGGCAAGAATCTTTTTCGATTGAAGAACTGAGTTAGATGGTTCGTCTTCTGATATATTTGAGTTTCAGTGTGATTTATGTGGAAAAATGACAGACTATCTAATGTATTTGATGGCTTAATTAATTCCTTTTGCTTAAAACTATTATATGTGAAATGTTGAGTGTATTTGGTTGAATTTGAAAAATAAGAAGTTTGAACAGAATATTTAACAAGATGACAAGAGAGTTGATATCTCGATCCATTTGGTTTATAAATAAAGAGTGAAAATCTTTTGAGGCCTTCGTAGTTGGTTCTGTATCAACAGATGCAACCTATATTGGTTGTATTTTCGACTCACACTATTTTTAATGGGCTATAGTGGTTGTTTCATGATGCATATATCAATGACGAATTGAAACTGGTCACGGATGTTAATCTAGTGAATCTGTTGTGTAACATTTTTGTTACAAGAAAAATCTGAATCCTTTAAACTAAATAATAAATGAAATGTCATCACTAGTATGGTTTGCCTTTAGTTTTTGTTTGGCATCTTTATAATGCTGCTTGTGTCACTTTGGCAGGTGAACAAGTAAATGGCGGACGCAGATGATATTCAACCTCTTGTGTGTGATAATGGAACTGGAATGGTCAAGGTAATAGTTGTTT
>CM047885.1:8764310-9219342 GCA_026212405.1 Petrea volubilis | reverse complement strand
TATTAGTCAATATTTGATTCACAAATGGCTATTTGATTTAGCATACATATATATATATATATATATATATGTTATATCACATCTTGCAACCTAGCACATCTTGCAACCTAGCAACCCTAAATCGGTATATGCTATATCACATCTTGCAACCTAGATTTATCGATTCTTGTTTAACTACTACTTGCAATGTTTAAAAATTCAAAAAAAGCTCTCTTTAATGGCAAACAAGAAAATGGATGTGATCCCATATTCTTTTGTTCTTCTTGATTGGTCTCTATGTTGTATACCTAGAAGGTTGACTTAGAAAATATAAATTATGTACCATGAGATTGCTTCTGAGATTTCTTTAATTCTCTAAACATGATTCTTATTCTATGCATTTTAATACGTTTACAGGGTTCTTAACGTTGGTTAAAAAAGTGGCTAAGTGAAGAACAGCATGCGGTGGTATAGTGTCTCCATTGACGTTTTTCGCAAAGTCATCTCTTTGAATTTGTACTGCCGTGTGATTCTATAAAACCCATTTCAATTCAGAAAACATCACCCTTATCTCTCTCTCTCTCTCTCTCCTTTCTCTCTCTAAACTTGTTATCGCTTTTGAAATAGAACTCTCATTCCAATGGGATCCACTCGTTTTGTCATTATTCCGTGCTACGTTCGCTGGATAAGCTGACTGCTTCTAAACCCCTGAACTTTCATTCTATTCTCGTTGTATTTGGATTTATTCTAATAATCTTGTAGGATATTTCGAATAGAGGATCTTATAGTTTATCAATTTTGTTCAAAACATTTTGGCGTGAATTTCAAGTGAATTGGCTGGGGGGGGAAAAGTAGTTATGGTGTGCCAAGCAGCTAGTCAGACAAGATTTCGGGCATTGAAACATGAGAATGGAATTGCTGGGTTTGCCACCATAATTGTTAGAGTCATAGCATGCTTTCAACCACTTCAAGATTGCCAGGTTAGTAACCAAAATTCGACTATGCAGGATTAAGATTTCTATTCCTAAGATGCTCGTTTTATTATTCAATTTTTTTTTCCACTCAATTCAAGAAATTCTAATGATGTTTCTGTTTTTCGATTTCCAGGCTGAATATTTCCGCCATCTCCTTAAACCTGTTACGTAGATTGATTTCTTCTCCGCGCATTCGAGTTAAGCTGGGTGTTTTTATTATTGTTTTTGTTTTCACTCAAAGATACAACAAGCTATCAGTTATTCTTAGGTAAGGTTGAACCTGCATTTATCTTGTATTATTTAATTTTTTTCTTTTTTAATTTCTGATCATGGGCATTTATATTGTTACCATCAGGTTATTGCTGTGCTTACATGGAAAAAGACTCAAGATTTGGGTTTCATCAGCATCCGCTGTCGCGTAGTATGAATTTATTCGGTTTTCCTTCTGACACTAGCCATCTGAATACAAGGCCCGTTTTTATGAATCCTCCTATTGAGGATGCTATACTGAGAACTGTTCCTGCGATTCCCATTTCTGGGCTGCAACAGTCCAACCTTACGCCTCAGTTCTGTCAGGCCTTTCCTGCTGTAATGAACTCTACCTGCGGACAGAACTTCCTGACGGCCCTGTATGATTTCGGGCAACAGAGGAGCCCGACAATAGAACCCCCACCTCCTCAGAAGAGATTTCTCGTGTTTGACCAATCTGGTAATAAAACAACGCTGATTTACAGTTCCGCATTTCACACTCCCGTTCAATTTGGAGCTCGTTGGGTGGCACCTAATATTCCCACACTGTATAATAATTTGAGCCAAAAAGAGGCCCGTGATAGTGTATATCCTTTAAGATCAAATATGAACGATGAATACTTAGAAGAGAACTCTGGAGATGACACGCGAGATGAAATGCATGAAGACACTGAAGAATTGAATGCTCTCCTCTCATCTGATGATGATTTTTCGGAGGATGATGAAGAGACAAGCACAGGCCATTCGCCCAGCACAATGACCGACAATGGGGTTCAAGATTTGGCTGAGGAAATGGGCGAAGAAGTGGATAGCTTTGCAGGGCCCACCAAAAGGCGGAAACTCTCCAACGGAGGCTATGATGCTGTAATGAAAATGAAGGGCCCCAACGGGGTGAGCTCTTCGAAAACTTTTGCATCTTCTGGTTTGGAAGATGATGCAGAGTCGAGTTGTGGCAATGGCCGTAAGCAGAATAAGGGAGAAATGGATTGTTCCTGGACAGGTGGCCAAAGATCGAGGAGGGAGAAAATACGGGAGACGGTGAGCATTCTGCAGAGGATAGTTCCCGGTGTGAATGGGAAAGATGATGCGGTTGTTGTTATCGATGAAGCTATTCGTTACTTGAGATTCTTGAAGGTCAAAGCCAAGGCTTCCGGGCTTGATGATGCTCTTTGACTTTCATTTGATATTCACTCACTCCATCCAATAAAAGTAGTAGTAGTAGTAGTAAGGAAGCCCTTTGTTTTGTGAACTAGTTATTATTTCTAGTAAAGATAAAAGCTTTACGGTGTGGATGCGCAATAGATAAGTGTGACCACCTTCAAGCTAGCTATGTCAATGTGAGTGGGGCTGGATCATGCGCGTTTCGCATACAGTATAAAGGTGGGATCCGGAAATCGTGTGGAGAAGAAGCATATCTGGACTTTGCTTGAGGTGTGTGAATTCGAGGACTTTTCGTTCTGTGTGGGTCCTGGGAAAAGGGTGAGGTATCGGCCCTACAATGCCATTTTCTCCAACTTTTTGTGGCCTTGTCCTCGTCCTGTGGAGGATATTGCTGTGGTATTCTGTCCTTCGGATTAATCGTGCACGGTTCAAGGACCATGCACCATCCAAGATCTTGATGATCAAATCTGCACGAATCGATGATTAAATGTATGATCGATCTATTGGTCGGAGCGTTAAGATTTCATGTGTTAGCTTGGTAAGTGATGTACAAAATCAGATGACTGATGATGACTGATATATATATACTCTTGGCTTTTGATGTTTTATTGTAGTTTGTGTGTGAATATTGCATCTGTGAAGAAAGAATGTGTAATTCGTTTGGATGTAAATGTGACTTTACATTTGGAGCTGTTGTTGTTGTGTTGCTTTGATGTAGCGTGCTTTGGGATTTTATTTTGACAACGAGTCGTCTATTTTAGGCGTTTTAAGTCCTTGGCTTTTTCTAAGCTGGTGCACAGGTATACGTAATTGGCATCAGGAAAGGGACCACAGGTGGTGCTCTCTCTCTCTCTCTCTCTCTCTTGTGTATATATAATATGTATGTATATATATATACTGTCTTTTCTCCTAACTTTTCTCCTACATGGATATGCTATATAGAGTTGCTTACAGAGTGGTGGAGTTTGACCTCTAGCCAAATATCAAACTCTTCTCTTATGTTGGGTTCCTAAGTTGGGATATAATTTTTGCTATTTTTCAGTCGATTAATATGTAAATTACTAATATATACATTATATTGCAAGTATGTATTAAATTGATGTATGCATATTGCTAATATATTATACCTAAAATTTATATTACTAGTATGTATTAAATTAGTAATTTCTATGCATGCAGCTAATATAGTGTACCTTATTTCTAAATACTAGATTAAAAAAAAAAAGAAATGAAACACAAAATAAATTAAGGTTTTATCATTTGATTAAATTTAACTTTTGAGTTGTGAGTTTGGGTTTGAAAGTAGCTTTACCCACTTAAAGTTTCCAGATTAGTTGTGTCCTATAGAGTTGATTCAAACCCTAAAAAATCAGGCTTGTCGAGCTTAATAGTATCTAACCGATTCAATTCGATTCGAACTCTAAAATGTGGGCTCGTCGAGCTCCAATTCGGACCTAATACATTTATACTATCTATATACTATTATATAAAGAGGGAGGGTCATTGAGTAAACTACCTTTGGTCTGTCATTTTTTTATTTTTATTTTTGTTTGTTTTTTATTTTCTCTTTTTTACTCTCCATCTCTCTCCCTGTTTCGCCCTCTATTTTTTCTCCCACTTTTAATATTTTTTCTTTTTACATTGTTTTTTTTTATTAATTTTATCTTATCTTTCCTTCAGTTATTACTAATTAATATTAGAAATAATTGAAAAATATTTTAATAATATAAATACTATCAAAATTTAAATATAAAATTAAATTATATATTTTAATAAGTATATATATCGAGTGTGTCAAAATTACTAGTATATATTACAAGTTTAAGTTGCTCAAGCTCATCACGACTCAATAGAACTCTTAATGCAACATCAGTTGTCTGACAAATTATTGGTTTCGAAAATATTCAATTAATTACATGTTAAATATTTAATATCCTCGTGATTAGTGATTCTCTCTCTCTCTCTCTCTCTCTCTCCACTTGCAAAGTAAGAGCTCATTCAGATTGGGGTTTTCAGAGAATAAGCATTTATTTATTTTTTTTAAAAAAATAGTTCAAAGTGAAAAAATTATGTTTGGATGAACTTTTTAAAAAAAGCAGAGCCAGAAAATAAAGCTATCCGAGAGTAATTTCAAATAAATGCACATTGTAAAACATTTTTAATTACTGTATCTAAACGCAAAACTATTTGGCTTAAAAAAAGTTGTACCACAAAAAATACTATTTGAGAAACACATTTTTTTTAAACTCATCCAAACGGACTCTAAATCACCGGCCTTAGTTCGTCAAAAACTTTGGGTTTTGACTAAAATTGAATAAAAGGAAGCCCGTGACCAAATCGGCCCAATGGGCTTCAAGAATTTGTCTATACTTGTTTTTCCATATCATCCATTTTTTTCTTTCCTTATCTCAATTGCTCACCAATACACATGACATGTATTGATGAGTATAATAGAAGATGTAGCAAGATTATGCAATAAAGGATTTGAACTGGTGTGTGTGTGTGTGTGTGTTTTTTTTTCCCTTTTTCGGCATTAATTAGACTTTCATGTTACAGAAAATAACATGTGTGCAGTTTTTAATTTTTATATCTGAACTTTTAAGACCGTTTGGATATATTTAAAAAAAAATGTTTGTCAAATCTTACTTTTCAAACTATACTTTTTTCTTTAAATAAAAACATACATAAACATCCACACACACACAACTGCTAGAATTCGATTATAGCATTATGCTATTCACACTTTTAAGATGGGGTATATATTTATTAGGTAAAAGACCCTAGATATATACACATATATATATATATATATATTTTGTTGTAAGCTAAATAATTTTGTATTTGTATACAATAATTAAAAATATTTTAAAATGTGTCTTTATGTGGAAGTTACTGTGGAGAGCTTTTAGGAAAGTTATTTTTGAACTTTGTTGTAGTTGTCTTTTTTTTTTTCTTTTGTTTTTCGTTTTAGAGAAAGTCCAACAAAATATATGTATATATATATTTTGTGATTTTTTTTAATAGAAAAAATCAATCCAAATAGACCCTTTAATTTCTTTACTTCTTTTTTCTTGTAATAATAAAAAGCTGGTGTTTCTGAAAAATGCTCCCACGTCGATCAAGTCGGACTATGATGTGTGCCGTTCACTTTCCCCATATCAATATTAATTATGCTTTAACCCTTATGTAGTCGATTGAATGAAATAAAATTATTCACTAATATAAGTCTTGAAGTTTTAATAGTTGTAAACATATTAGGGGTTGAGTTAGGTCTAAATCTCATAATATTTCGACAATAATTACAAAAAACCAAGGGTCGATGATAGCCATAAAGAAAAAATAGCAGTTGTTTCTTTAGGATAAAATACAAATTTTATAAAAAGAAGAAAGAAAAAAAAAATGATTCAATTAAGTAGCTTTATTCCTTTTTCTAACCTTTTTTTCCCACTATTTTTGTCAACTCAACGACATAGATTGGTGGAAAAGTGATGGCTACAAGTGCTGTTGTAGATGCTACATTTGACGAACTATAATGGATGAATAATATGTTTTTATTATTTTATTGGGAGTTATTATTGGTACTCTGTTCTTATTTCATTTATTGAAAAATTGATTAAAATACCCCTCTATTTTAAAAATATGATTGGATACACTTTACTCCCTTAACTATTTGCTATGTATCATTCACTCTTGTAAACTATCAAATGGTGATACTTACCCCTCCTAATTAACAAATTGGTAAAATTTGCCCTTATACCACTTCTAGTTATACAATTTTATTTGTTTCTTAGTATTCTAAATTCAAATTCAAATTCAAATCCTTTATTAGTTATTATATATATATATATATATATATTAATTTTAAAAACAATTTCTAGTTTAAGTAAATTGAAATAAATCTAAATTAATAAATTATTGTTATAATACCTACAAATGAAATACAAAAAACTATTCTAGTTCTTTAACTTAATAAATTTATTAAATATAAATTCTAAGTAAAGTTAGACCATGTTGAATAAAAGTGGATAAATATTTTTTAATTATATTTTAAATATTTTTTTATTAAATTAAATTATGATATATTTAAATAAATGTAAATTCCTTAAAAAATGAGTATACCAATTTGTTTTGAAGAAAAAAAAGCATACGCAAATTGAAGTAGTTATTGAAAATAATATTATTATATAAATTTAAACGTGGCTAAAGTTTACTTTTGATTGAAGAGTATTAACTTGATTTTTAGTTAAAAAAGATATTTAAAAGAAAATTTAGATTATAAAAATTGGTATAAATATTTTGTGGATAAATACACACACACACACACATTTGTATAGATTTAGGGGTACTTTTATCGAAATATATAATAGGAGGGAGGGGGGGTGTTAATTTATTAGTTTATAGAGGTAAATGATATATAATATATAATTAAGTGGTGAAGTGTATTTAATTCTATTTTAAAATAGATGGGTATTTAAGTCAATTTCTCAATAAAAGAAATAAGAATGGAGTGCCAATAATAATTCTCTATTTTATTTTATTTTATTAATTAAATCATAATTGTTATATTATTTTTCCTCGCGCATCACCCATTTAATCATTTGATAAATGTCATTAGGTGTAGCATGATTTAGATAAGAAAATAATCATTTTTTCTAACAAAAACTTTGTGATTTTTTGGTTACAGATGAAAGGCATTTGCAATTGACTTTTATTGAAACAACACTAAAGTAATAACAAGTGATATGACATTTTATTGACAGATTTGTGACATGAATTTCATCATAAAATTGGAGTTTATCTAAATTTGTAATGTTCCGTGTGAGATGAAAGTCTCATGCACATTTCCGAATGAGAGAAAGAAGTGGGGAATCATTTTTTAGACTCTGACTCTCTCACTTTAGTTGTTGCTTTTCTTTTTGTAGCTCCGAAAGTTGCTCACTCGATTTTTCGATAATCCTTTTTATTTCTCATCGAATGTTGGTTGGACAGTGAATGGGTATATTGAACCCTACATACATACAAGCCCACTACCAATCGTCAACAAGCCTACTTACATGGCCATAATTAATGGCTCCACAATGTTGAATTCAGATAGATGCCTCGAAGGTGTATAGACCACAAAATTGTGAATTTTGATGGTGGTCAAATTCAAATAATGGTATAATACCTTTCTTATCGGATATTAATTAATTGGTGTATATATGTGAAGAGTCATTGTGAAAAAAAATACTCATGCCAAGTCCAAGTCATGGAGAATGAAGAGTAGAAACATTCCTCTTAAGTTTGGGATAAGATGCAAGAGGAAAGTTTTTAAATGTTTGCTTTGAAAATAATTGCTTACATATTGAAATATGTACATAATGGTGTGGATTGAGTATATTTGTACACAGTTAAATTTGTGGTTATTAATGCATGATAGAATTAGACTCCTTTACAAGCCTGGGAAATTCTATCATTAGTCACAGTTTGTAGGTGACTAACGTTAGTCACTTTTAATTCTAGCCATTAGATGTGTGATATTTAATCTAAACCATTAATCTTCATATGACCTGCAACCTGTTATGCAGGTAAATTAGAAAGGTTACCTGCTATACAGGTTAGCAAGGGAATTTTTATACAACTATTATTATAGTAGACCATTTATGGCCCACTAAATATTAACCAAATAAAATTTTATTTTTAAAATAAAAAAGGAAACATGGTACTCATTATAATTTTTTTTAATACCATTGTACTATTATAATACTGTAGTACCATTATAATTAGTTAATTTTTTATGTTTTAATACCATGGTACCATTATTTTTATTTTTAAATTATAACTACCATGGTACTTTTTATAACTTTTTTTTTTTAATTTCAGAAATGTGTATTAACAAGGATAATTAATTGAAAATTGTGATAAAAAAAATTAAAATACCAAATTGATACCAAAATAAATATTATTTATAACTCAAAAATTCGAATATATGTTAATTGTTGATAAAAATTTACTTTTAATTTAATTTTTTAACATATTTAAAAAATGTATCACATTCATTATAAATTATTTTAAGAATATACATAGAATATGAACATCTATTTTTTAAAAAAGAAAAAAAATTATAAAATATGGATATCACTATTAAGTAAACTGTTTATATTATCTATAGATTTATTTCAAAACGATTGATCTGTAGTAATATTGAATAATGTAATTTTAAAATCAATTTGTATGTATAAAATACAAAGAGAGGAACACAACAAGCATTAGTTGGTAAAATAAATTGTGCTTTGATTATTAATGGAGATATGCTATGAAACACAACAACAACAACAACAACAACAACAACAACAACAACAATAATAATAATAATAATAATAAGAAGAAGAAGAAGAAGAAGAATATAAAAATTGTTTATTGATTTAGATAGTTATGGTTAATATGTATAGTGAAATATTATTTGCACATAGTTTGTTTGATTTATTTAAAATAAACAAAACAAATGTAAATAGTTTATTTGAATTTATTTTTTTTCCTAGAATTTTTATTTTATTTGTACGTCTATGAATTCATATAATATTTTTCATACTAGCGAGTCAATATTTTAATGATAACTTGGAGAAAATATATGTACTTATATGATTGAATGCCTAATATTATTCTCCCTTTATAATAATAATAATAATAATTTTAGTTAAGTTCATCCATGAGAATACTTAAAAGAGAATAATAATATTATTATCTATAAGTAATGAAATAAAATATGATGCGATTTTTATTTAATTGAAGCTAAATATTTAAATTGTAGTAGAAATAATTTATACTAAGAAGTCCTAATAATTAAGGAATTTTTTTGTTTAAGGTTAATAATTAAATGAATGATTTGAGAGAGAGATAGATCGAATATGGAACGTTTTATATATATATATATATATATATATATATATAGAGAGAGAGAGAGAGAGAGAGAGAGAAATTAGGAAATATGAAGAGAGAGGGGGAGGAGAGAGAAATTTTGACTCATGATAGCGGGTTGCTCAAAAATTAAAAAAACCTACAACCTATTAAAATATTTTAAAATTGTACATGTATCAATTTTTTAGAGGATGACTAAGATTAGTCACCTACGATTGTGACTAATCATAGAACTCCCCTACAAGCCTTATTTTATTTCTTTATTTTGGATCACTTCAGAAATATTCACCTTACATCTACATGGTCTTTTGGTGAGGCTGAAAAGGAAATCAAGGAAAACTTTCAAAGCAGAGAAATTTATGAAAGAATTTAGGGAGAAAATAATTCTATTATATGCGCGCGTATCTGTCTATATATATATAGGGGTAATGATTTTTTAACATCCGAACTATGACGTTTTTTGGAATTTGCCATTTAAACAATTTTTTTTGTCTCCGGTTGCCATCCAAACTATACGATTTTTTGACTTTATCACCTGTGAGCAAATTCTGATTTGACTTTACCACCTGTGAGCGAATTCCGGCCAAAAAAGTCACCGGAACAGTACCATGTACATGGCATACGATCTTGGCAGGGGGCATTGCCATCATTTCACTTGTAGAAAAATTGTTTGTTTATGGGACTCAAACTCAGGTGGTGCATGAGTGTAACAACACCCATTACCACTTGGGCATCCAACACAATTAGAAACAAAAGGTAAGTTTATGTATTTATACATTACTTATATAAATTCAAATAAACATATTTTAATATCAATTTGAAATTCACAAAAATAAAACAAATAAAAACTATTTTTTAAAAGAAAATTTGATTTTTCTAATGTAATTATTTTTTTAAGAAATAAATTTTATCCATTTTTAAATTAATAAAATTTAAAAAGAAATTGATAGAATTTTTTTTAAAAATAAATGGAAAGAAATTGATAGAGATTTTTTTATATTAAATTTAAAAATAGTTTTTATTTGTTTTATTTTTGTGGATTTCAAATTGGTATTAAAATATACTTATTTGAATTTATACAACTAATGTATAAATATATAAACTTACCTTTTTTTTCCAATTGTGTTGGATGCCCAAGTGGTAATGGGTGTTGTTACACTCATGCACCACCTGAGTTTGAGTCCCATGGACAACCATTTTATAAATAATTTTTCTACAAGTAAAATGATGGAAATGCCCCCTGCCAAGATCATATGCCATGTACATGGTATTGTTTCGATGACTTTTTTGGCCAGAATTCGCTCAGGTCATAAAGTCAAAAAATCGTATGTTTGGATGGCAACCGGAGACAAAAAAAGTTTAAATGAAAAAGTCAAAAAAAGTTCATAGTTCGGATGGTAAAATATCATTACCTCATATATATATATATATATATATATATATATATATTTCAAGTCCATTCAATATAGTAGTAAATCTGTTACAGCATGATATTTCCTAGTTACAATTTTTTTTTTCCATTTTTCTATTTTATCATGTATTTTTCCATCCGAATAATACAATACATAATGAAATACCAAAAAATATGAAGTTTAAAAGTTTAATAATGAAATCAATTATGGCTATGTAGTATATTGATATCATTAACCTATAACTTCTAGTTTAAATAAACTAGGGATAAATATTTTTTACCCTCCAAACTTTTTGCTTTTTTGGGACTTTACCATGTGAACTTTTTTTTTTTTACCGTTTGCCAACTAAACTTTATGTTTTTTTATATATTACCATCTAAGGGCATTTTCCGGCTGAATATTCCGCCGGAATTCCATCACATGCATGTCACGTGACTTTAAGTAAGGGCAAATGCGTCATTTTACATGGGAATAAATACTTTTAACTCTCCAAACTTTTCGCGTTTTGGGATTTTACTATATATATATATATATATATATTTTCACCATTTGCCATCTAAACTTTGCGTTTTTTACACATTACCATCTAAGGACATTCACATGTATGTTATGTGACTTTAACTAGCTGAAACGATGCATTTGCCCTTAGCTCCACCGAAAATTATAATGTGCAAAAAAATGCAAAGTTCAGATGGCAAACAACCAAAAAAAAAACGTTATATGGTAAAGTCCCAAAATACGAAAAGTTTGAAGGGTAACAAATATTTATCCCTATAAACTATAAATTATTATTGTTGGTAACAAGAAATGCATAGTTATATAATAACAATAAATGTAAAAATACTATAAGAATACATCCCTACAACAACAAATTAATATATTATAAATTTATAAGTTTTGTGATGAATTTTGTCTATATCAATTCCGTTAGCTAGTAAATTCTTTGTCGCTAATTGTTTATTTAGTTGTGTTTGTTGAATTATATCATTAATCTATTATAGATACTTTATTCTATGATAGACTTTAGTTATTATAAATTTTTTATTAGTGGAGGGAGTGCTTTCTTGTAGTGAATTGATTAGTTCAATATGATCTCATTTTTGGTTGCATTAGAGTAAATTTGATCACATCCACACAAAATAAATTCTTTTATGGATCCGGTGTATATATCTAATGGTTCAAATTCAATCACATTTTATATATTAATTTTATAAAATATATATAACATGTAATTGAATCTGAACTATGTTGGTAGGGTCTAAACATTCGGCGCCAGTGGGAGACACACATGATGAGAATTATTTTTATTATTATTCTTATGGTTGTGTTGTTTTTGACTTATTTGTCCAATGAAAAAAAAGAAAAATAATATATTGGAGATTCCAATATTGTCTATTTAGGGCATTAACAAATAGCTATGGAAGCCGTTTTCACAACAGAAATTAGAGGCAAATCAGCATGACAAGTGTATGCCTCACTTGATAATCTTCAATAATATTGTTCAATGCATCATAACGAAACGACTAATCGTGATATAATTTAAAAAAATATTAATAATTGGATTTCTAAATTTGCCTTCACACACAACAATGATTGAGTTGCAAGGATTTTTTTTTTTTTTCAAATTTTCAATCATATCTAATTTCTAATCACTACTAAAATAAAATTTAATGTCAATCAGTCGTCTCAATAATAAGTTAGAAGTCCCAAGAGGTTGAGGATTTGAGTTCATGGAGTTACATAAGAGCAGTTATACTTGTTTGTATAGTATTTTTTATTTAATAATTAATAATAATAAATATAATATATTTTCCTTAATCTGGAGCGTTGTTGATGTAAAAACAATTGATATGTAAATATTTGATAATTAATAATAATTGGTGTAACAGTTTGTTGCTTTGTTTTTAATTTCAGAGTATTGGTTATAACGGTAGAGATGCACGCTACAATAAAAAGGCAAGTAGTTGTTGGAGATTTTGATGGAAACTAACCGGTAAAATATATTCTGCAAAATAACAATGTGATTCAAATAATAAAATATAAAATATATTTTCTATGTCATCATCAAATTATGGGTAACATAAATTTGAATAAAATCAATGCATCTTGAATGTGAATGCTTGAGAAAGAGTTAATGGGATGCTCGTGTTCCCCATGAATCTAGTATGCTTATGCATGTCCTTTATTATTGTTAAAATAGTAAGAAAAGTGATTCTCAGCTCGTGGATCACCATGTGGTAGCTAGCGATTTGATCGCGTTTTGAATATCTACACCGCAACAAATGTAGTATATTACATAGCTATTTTATCTGGCTTAAAAAATTCTAAAAATTTCTCTATAAATATATAAGAAGATTTTTTTAAAAAAATAATTCACACAGCCGTAATCGAAAAAATAAAATGAAATAAAATAGAGGCAATTATATGAAATTACCTCCATATACAATGTTTAGAGACAAATTATAAGATTTAGAAGTTTATTTAAATATGCTTTTAAAAATTTGTCAATATCTACAAGGACTATTAAAATTAAACAACTTATGTAACTTATTTTTCAAGACCAATTTATGCTTGCCTCCAATTAATATGACCACAAAGCTAATGTCTTTTAGTAGTAATAATTCCCTTATTAATGTCCCTGAAGAAAAGCCTAGAAACTAATTATTAGCGGATAAAAGAAGCCCTTACAACTAAGCAAATTATCTAAAGTTTATAATTAAGGTTGATGCTTACGGTTTTTTCGAGCACCCAAAATTTATAATGTGAGAAAATGAGTTTTCGTCCTTCGTGAGATAAAGATCGATTCAAGATGAGGAAACCTACAAAACAGAGGTTAGCACTCCACTGAATTAAGTCAGTATTGTGTTCGATAATAGTAAAGGAATGATAAAAATGATGAAATAATGAGTGAATTGTAGAAAAATCATAGAAAGATAGTTGTCAATTCTTAAAAAGTGCTATATAATATCAGAGAATCATGTACCTCCCTTTATAAGGCACTAGGCCTTATATAGAGGTAAGAGTGCATCTGCTTGACTGGAGATCCCCCTGAAACATAGGGTGAGGGGGAGCGTACCCCCCTGAAACACGGGCTGAGGGGGGCTTGTTGTTGAGATTTTGGAGGGATAAGGTTGTTGGGAGTTGAGAATTAAACCCCCACATTTAGTACGTGTAAGTTTGACTTAGTTCATGCTTACCCCCATTTGTTGAGTAATCTGTGGGTCTGATCCTAAGATTAGGGAGTAATTTCCCTCCTGGCATGGGCTTCAGGAAGGACATTGGTCAATGTCGTTTCCTACTGGATTGAGCCTTTAGGGTGGACATTATTCCTTTATGGATTGGGCCTTCAGGGTGGACGTCCTCCCTCTGAATAAGGTTTCAAGACGGACATTGGTTTGGGTCGTTTCCTTCTTGTATTGGGCCTCCAGGATGAAGTATTCATTCCTCTCCAACCATCTTCTAGTCTTATTTTCTTACCACATTTCAAAGTCCAAATAATAGATATATCATCAAAGTTGATAAAAGAAGTGTTGCCAACAAGGTTTTGTCATGAATATTGTTTCATAATTTTAAAGTTGTGGATACGATTTTTTGTGAATACGAGTGTTGTTTTAATTTGAGATTGATTGTAATAAATCATTAAATAATTAATTATAATAGACTGTTTTCTATAAAAATAAATAAATATAAGTAGACGAGTATCTGATTTGATTGAATTTTGGATTTGATTTAGTGGAAGGCACTCTGTGTTTTGTTCGTGAATCTAATCATTTCAGGCAGAATTATTTAAATCTTGTCTACTTTTAATTTCGATTTTTTCGTTTTATAGTGTATGATTGTGTGTGCCTGTATGATTTTTTTTTTTAAAATTAAACAATAAAGATTGAAACAACATAGAAAAGTGGTCATGACAAGGACATTATCAATGCTGAATAGTATTTAACGTTGAATTGCATGAATTCACGAAGGTTATGATTGTTGCTTTGACTAAATAAAAATTAATGCAACAGCATTTGTTGCCCACTCGTGGTATAATGGCAATTTATGTGGATAATATTCATTTCACCACTGGCCTGTGGGAAATATGAGGCTACATTTTTAGTGAGCATTATATATATATAGAAACACATAAAAACATAAAATTAACGGACAATGCTTAATTCAATTGACAAAGCTGTAGGCTCAAGCTTATGAGATATTGAGTTCGATTTTTTTATCGAAACATATGTCATTTGCTCTACTTTAATAGTACTTTATTTTTTTTCTTTGATAATAATTTTTTTTTGTTTTTTTTTGTGATAAAATAATATGATTTGTATTTTGTATTATGATGTAATAGTTTAATTTGTACTATATAAATTATTGATATAATTGAATGAAATGTACTGTAAAAACAAGCACATAAAATTTCTACATTTGGTTACATTTCCATAATTAATTTCATGCTCTTTATTTTGCCCACAATTTGAGATTCTTTAGAAAATAATTCAATTTTTTGAAACTTAAACATCATTTGCCAATAATTTACCAAATTCAACACCCGATTTTAGGAAATCCAATTTACTCCCATTCATTTATTTCGAGTTATACATATTTATGATCGACATCGATATATTAAAATTTTTAATTGATTGAATATATTTAAAAAAGCATAAATCCCGTGGTAATGCACGAAAAATTCAAATGATAGTATAATTGATAATAAGCATATTTTTTTGAATCTAATTTGTAGTAGATTATATAAAAAGATAAAATAGTTTAATCGTAACATAAGTAGATGAAAATATATTTTTTAATGAATAAAATAATATATAATTTTGATGGATTAATCTCTTTCGTATTAGATTATTTTCAAATATTATATAATATTCATGTTATGTGCTTTTCACACAATCTATTATGTGAAAATCGTTAAATGTCAAATTTAGTAGTTCAAATTAAGCAGTCAAATACCCAACTTACTTTTGCAAACGGGTCGTATTACTGCAGACACATTGAGTGAATTTTGTACCAAAAATTTTGTTGGTTTCTATAGTTACTTTCTAGATAAGGCCATTGTATTTCCATGAATATGGATCCTAAGATATATGCATTATATCGTAAATAAGATTATACGCTTGTGCAAAATAACTAATTGCCATAAGAAAAGTCAATTCTATATAGATTCATAATATTTTCTAGATTGTGCATTATCAGTTAACTATTTGATTCTCTATAATCTATCATTGTTACTTCCTTTACTTTTTTAACACTCGAATCAAATAAATCATTTATTTTCATTACTTTCTTAACTAAAATTAAGAAATTTCATTAATTAATTTTCTTTTTCCTTGTTCCCGTCGTTTTGGGATCATATATCAATAGAACATTTACTTTATCTCAAAATTTGATACAACATAGGAAAATAATAATTATATGACTCACATGAAACAAGAATGACAAAAACTAAATAAACACAATTGTAACCATTTAATTGTATCGCAAAATAATAAGTATCATTTGTTCTAATATTATATCTCAAACTTTATCACAAAATAGGAAAATAATAATTATATGACTCATAGAAATACATACATATATACATATATAATATCATAATAAAAAAAAATCTAATATCAAATGCCGAAAAATAATTAATATTACGTTTATGTGCCAATAAAAAGTAAACATTAAGGGTAGAAACTGGGTGATTTCAAGGCACTTTGGGGCCAAAAGAACATATAAAAAAATAAAGAGAAATTTTGATGAAAAAAAAGTGTAACTAAGATGAAGATAACTAAACATAAATTAGAGGAAATAAGAATTGGGCAAAAAAGAATAAAAAATTAGTGAAATAAAATATTAAAAGAAAAAGAAAAAACTCCAACTTCTTATGGAAAAAGGTTAAAATTAAAAAAAATAAAAATAGGTGGAAATATTAGATATATCAACTTTTATCAAATATATTTTTATATGGAAAAAAGAAGAAGAATACAAACCAAAAAAAACAAAATTAGGTGAAAATATTAGATATATCAACTTTTAGCCAATAGACTTTTATTAAAAAAAAAAGGAAAAATGAAAAAAGAAGAAGAAGAAGAAGAATACAAACCAACAAACTCGTATAAATTTTTAAAAGATAAAAAGTCAAATATAAAAAACCTCAAAGAAATTAATTCCAATATGAATAATTCCACAATGTGAACAAAAAATAGTGTTGAATACTTGTAAAATGGAGAATGATAATGAAATTTAAAAAACAAACCTAAAAGAATGAGAAACAAATAGTAATAGGAGAACAAAAATAAAATAAATTCTATAGTTGAATAAACAATAAGAAATAAGAAAGAAAATAGTAAAAATACAGGAAAATATGACAATTCAAGATTAATAAAAATCAAATTACATACCTATACAATCGAAAAAAAGAAAGAAAAAAAAAGATGATAAGTGAGGAATAAACAATAAGAAAGAAAATAGTAAAAAGGTAGGAAAAGATAACAATTCAAGATCAATAAAAAAATAATTTACATACCTATACAATCGAAAAAAATAAAGAGAATGAATGATAAAGTAAGAGACTGTAGAATTGGGTACACTGTTGAGGAATTATGATGAAAGAAGTCTTATTAAGGTATTTTTGAGAGAGAAAGAGGGCGCGGGGGGGGGGGGGGGGGGGGGGGAAGAGGGGAGAAATCGACACTTTGGGGGAGAATTGTGGAGTTAATAATTGATACACATTAAAAGACCTAATGAGATTCAAATTTTGAATATTTTAGAAAAACAAGACTCTACTAGATAACCAATAACCATTTTTTAATTAAAAAATTCAAAATTCTAATTTTAATTGTCAAAATTAAGAGATTTTGGGTGAAACACCTCATTCAAATATATAATAGTATAGATTCAAATTTGACTTAGAATCAGATTTGAATTAAAATGATATTGGGAGATATTGGCTCCACTTAAGGATAAGTAATTAAAAGAAGCATATGTCAGTGGAGAATCTGGATGGCACTTTTTCTGAATAACAGTGGTCACAGCTGATTCCATTTAATGACAAGTAATTACAAGAAAACAAAAAGCAAGATATTGATTAATTTTAATTCGAAATGAGTTAATTAATTATATATATTTAATGCATTTATCATATAATTAATATATAATTTAAGAAAGAATCATCAGTTCACAGTGGGCATAATTTTAGATTATGCTTATTTTGTATGATACATTAAATTTAAATTAGGCAAATGTTCTTTTACGATCGATGATGAAAACTCGTGGTTCAAACATGGCCTAGTTCAAAATTGTGAAAGGATTGGATAAGTAATTCTACCTAGAAGTTGGCATATAATAGCCCAGATTGTAATTGATTTATTTATTTTTAATAAATATGATTATCTTTCAAAAAAATATTTAATTCATTTTAAATAGTAAGTGTACTAAGCCTACATCATTGTATCTTAGATGTATATATACTACATATATATGATTGACAAACGACTAATTAATCAACAAAATTTTCCGCATCGTTTTAAATAACTATTCAAGTATTCACGCCATCAAACAAAGTGAATATAACCTAGTTTTATGATTAATTTAAGGGGTAGTTCCAATTGTGTTGGGACATAAGTTTTTCCCACCAAACTCGGGCTAATTATTTTTACTAGTAATATTGACACACTTGATGCGTGTGTATAATAAAAAATAATATAATTTAATGACAAATTAAATTTTTGATAGTGTCTATACTATTAGAATATTTTTAACTATTTTTAATAGATTTATAAAATTATTGATAAGTAAAAATACAATAATTTAAAATAAAAAATTAAGAAAACAATTACAAATAAAGTTAAAAAAATAATATTGAAGAGTATTGTGAGATGAAGGGGGAGGGGGGGGGGGGGGAGGAAGAAGGAGAGAAATAAAAAAAAACATGTAAGGAAAGAGATAAGAGAAAAATAAAAGAAAAATAAATTGACAGAACAAAAACCTACAACTATATATATATACGTCCACACAACCATAGCCATAACACGAATTTGAAGAATCAATCAATTGAGCTTCAAATATATTTTTCTCCTAACATGACCGTGAATATCACCTCACTTAAGACCTCATCTGATGGGGTTTGGCAAGGCGATAATCCTTTGGATTATGCATTTCCTTTGTTGATCATCCAAACAACACTTATTCTCGCCCTTTGCCGCTTGCTCGGCTTCATCTTCAAACCCCTCCGCCAACCTAGAGTCATTGCTGAGATGATGGTACGTTCTTTAAGTCTCTCTCTCTCTCTCTCTCACTCGCTCTCTAACACACACACACGCACTCTTTCAGTCTCTTAAATTTATGTAAAATTTCTTCTTAAATTTTTGAGATAAATATTTTTTACCCTCCAAACTATTTGCATTTTGGAATTGGTACATATAAACTTCTTTTTTGGCTATTTACCATCTGAATTTTGTATTTTTTTTACACATTATATTTTTCGATGGAGCTAAGGGCAAATGCGTCATTTCAGCTGGTTAGAGTCACATAACACATATGTGAATGCCCTTAGATGGTAATATGTAAAAAACACAAAGTTCAGATGACAAATGACAAAAAAAAAATTTATATGGTAAAGTCTCAAAACACGAAAAGTGTGAAGGGTTAAAAGTATTTATCCCCATGTAAAATGATGCAGTTGCCCTTACTTAAAGTCATGTGATATGCATGTGATGGAATTCTGGTGAAATATTCCGCTGAAAAATGTCCTTTAATGGTAATATATAAAAAAAAAGGCAAAATTTATATGGCAAAAAAAAAATAAAATTATATGGTAAAGTCCAAAAAAGCAAAAAGTTTGAAGGATAAAAAATATTTATCCCTAAATTTTTTAAAAAAACATATATTTTATGTGTGTTGAAAATATGAATTTGTATTTAATTCGATCTAAAAAACTAACTGCCTGGGGATCTAATCTCAGTTCATTATAAACCGTACATCATGTTTTTATTTAGTCGACATGGGACCTCTAAGATATTGAAATATACTTTTCTTTAAGATATTTTCTTTATTACAACTTTTCTTTAAGATATTGAAATATATTTTTTATATTTTAAAAAATTAAATTCACTTCGAATTAAATTTTTTGACTTTAACGCTTAATACATATGTATATTTTAAAACATATTTACCATAAAATAACTTTATTGTTTGTAGATTTTATAAAAATTAATTTAGACCACATATGGGACCGAAGCTATAAATTTCCACATATATATATGCAAATAAAAAAATGAAAATGTTTTAAATATTAAATCATACCATCCCAAAGAAATGGAAAATTCTTGTTTAAATTTAGTTTGCTCTAATCCAATTAATTATATAATAAATGTTAATACATTTTTCATATTATTAAACATTGTTCTCTAAATTATATACCAATCACATCGCTACGTGATTAATTTCAATGTGGCTAAACCCTGAGCGGACAAGAATTTCTAGAAATAATTTTTTTTAATTATTTTTATTTTGATCCAATATATTAATGTATAAAATAATGGATCATTATTTAATTATTGCTTTTTTTTGTTTTTTTAGGCTGGGATTCTACTTGGCCCCTCAGCTTTTGGAAGAAACCAAGACTTCATGAACAGAATATTCCCCAAATGGAGCACTACAATTCTCGAATCATTAGCCACCCTTGGCCTCCTCTTCTTCCTCTTCCTGGTCGGCCTCGAGCTCGACTTAGCCTCCGTGTGGCGGTGCGGCCGCCGCGCCGCCGCCATCGCCGTCGCCGGGATCTCATTCACCTTCACACTCGCCGTCGGCGTCGCCTTCATCTTCCGGAGATCCGTCGACGGCGCCGACAAAGTGAGCTTCCCTCAGTATGTGATCTTCATGGGAGTGGCGCTGTCCATCACCGCTTTCCCCGTACTCGCCCGCGTCCTGGCCGAGCTCAAGCTCCTCACCACCAGCGTCGGCGAGACCGCCATGGCCGCCGCCGCCCTCAACGACGTCGCCGCCTGGATCTCTCTCGCCCTGGCGGTGGCTCTCGCGGGCAACGGCGGTGACGGGCCGAAGAAGAGCCCGTTGGTTTCCGTATGGGTTCTGTTATCAGGTGTTCTCTTCGTCGCTTTCATGATGATGGCGGTCAGGCCCGCCATGAGCTGGGTGGCGCGGCGGTGCTCGCCGGAGAACGACGAGGCGGACGAGGTCTACATCTGCCTGACCCTCGGCGGCGTACTGGTGGCGGGTTTTGTGACGGATTTGATCGGCATACATGCGATATTTGGGGCGTTTATATTCGGGCTGACGATACCGAAAGGAGGGGATTTTGCGGGGAGATTGATTGGGAGGATTGAGGATTTTGTTTCGGGCCTGTTGCTGCCGTTGTACTTCGCGTCGAGTGGGCTGAAAACCGACGTGACGAAGATCGCCGGCTTGGAGGCGTGGGGGCTGCTGGCACTGGTGATAGCGGCGGCGTGCGCCGGAAAGATCGCCGGAACATTTGCGGTGGCGATGATGTGTATGATTCCGGCGAGGGAATCCTTAACGCTTGGGGTGCTGATGAATACCAAAGGGCTGGTTGAGTTGATTGTGCTTAATATTGGCAGGGAGAAGAAGGTATGTGTATTTCGAGCCATTTGTTTCCTTATTATATACTCCATATATACTAAGAAAATAAATTTAAGATAATTTTATTTAAAATTATAGATATTAAATTAAAAAAAAAAGAAAAGAACTAAAGTTTTAAAAAAAAACAGCCGGACATTCATCCTACTTTCAAATCCCATCATTGTAATTGATAAGAATCTCGGAATTATAGGACTTTGCTAGAAAAATTAAAATAATGACATCATTTTGGTGACGATTAAAGACTATATTCAACGAACGATGCAAAAAACTTATACAAGACTATATTCTTATGCAATTTTTTACCCTTCGTTTGATTTTTTAATTCTGATTTTTTTTTCTTTTTTGTTTTAAACAATAGTTGTTGTACTACAAAGGTAAGTATTAACGTTTGTCACATGGGCAACTCGGATTCGTTTCCCAACATGGATGCCAAAAATTTATTGCAATTTTTTTTTGAATGTGCATGGGTCTCCCAAGTAATAAAAAAATAAGTAGAATATCGTTTTTATGAGGAACAGGATTGTCAAGCACCGACTTTGTAAATCTTAAAAAAATTGTGTTAGGTGTAAAAACACTTTTAATTGTTCGAATTAAAATTTTATTCCATAAAATACAAATTTCATCTTTAGAATTTTAAAACCTTCTTAAATCAATCAAAAGCACGCAAATACATTTTAGGCTTATTAGCTCTTTACTTTCTTTCTTCTTCTTTTTTTTTTTTTTATCATTTTCATTTTCTTTCTATTTCTTCTTACTAAAATATTTGTTCCAAACATAACATTAGTCTATAAACATCCCGTATCCCACACTTCACTACAATTTGATTAAATTTGGGGCAAATGTTGTAGGAACTCATATAGACAATTACTTATTCAATTTGATTAAATCCAGGCCATCTGTAATACTCGATTCGAATTAGTCGATCGATGAATAGATCCGAGTGATTAACACCATATATAAAATTCAAATACTATTACTTAAGTGATCAAATCCTTGATCACTTGGACCAACTATAACTTTCTCGTCCAATAATATAATTTTGTGCTGGTCAACCTCAAAATTAATCCTAATTTCATTTTACATTATGGCATTTGCATTTGGCACCCTTCAATTATATCCTTAGTCACATTTGCTCGTAATTTGAGGGTGATTTTGTTTGATTTTTTTATTAATACGATGTCATGACCTGTCGCATTGATAGTTTAAGAAAATATATGTAACTAAAAGTAAAACTTAGAGGTGTAAAGTGTAATTAATCCTAAATTATTAGATGAATAAGAGTAATTTTCAATTTTACAATACTATGCTTGATTTTTTATTTTATTTTCTTGTCCAAATTCTTTGGAGATCAGGTGCTAAACGACGAAGCCTTTGCAATACTAGTCCTAATGGCCCTCTTCACGACTTTCCTCACAACTCCCACCGTCATGGCTATCAACAAACCCTCCGCGGGCTTCTCCCCCGCCAAGCGCCGCCGCACGGAGTCCATCTCCGCCACCTTCCCCGACGAACTCCGAGTTGTGGCCTGCGTCCGCGGCCCCGGAAACATTCCCTCACTCGTCAAAATCATCGAGTCAACTCGCTCCGCCACCAAATCCTCCCGCCTGAAACTCTACGTCATGCACCTCGTCGAACTCACCGAGCGATCCTCCTCAATTCTAATGGTCCAGCGTTGGAGAAAAAATGGCTTCCCCTTCATTAACCGCCTCCGCCGCGGCGCCGCTGAGTTGCACGACCGAGTCGCCGCCGCTTTCCAGGTAATTAATTTACCCCGCCCATCAAATTTTCTATTCATTGGGTTTTAGAAACAGGGGTATAATTAATTATACAGATCCATTAATGGGCTTCCAAATTCAGGCAAACGGGAAAAAGGGTCGGGTCATCGTCCGTCCGGTGACAGCTATATCGGCGCTGGCGTCGATGCACGAGGATATCTGCCATGTGGCCGCGGAGAAGAGGGCGTCGATGATCGTGCTACCGTTTCACAAGCGGTGGAGGAAGGATATCAACGGCGAGGATGAGGTGGAGAGCGTGGGGCATGGATGGAGAGCGGTAAATCAGAGGGTCTTGAAGGAGGCACCGTGTTCGGTGGCGGTTCTGGTGGACCGTGGATATGGCGGTGAGGCGGCGCCGACTGGTATGGCGGCTGTGCAGAATTTGTGCGCGATTTTCTTGGGTGGCGCTGATGATAGGGAGGCGTTGGGATTGGTAGGGCGGATGGCGGAGCACCCGGCGGTGAAGGTGGCGGTGATTAGGTTTATTGAGAAGATTGGATTGGAAGAAGATGGCGTGGTGCTAGTTCCGTCCCCTGATGAAAGCAGAGAAGAGAGGGATTATATGACTGAGAAGGTAAAGAATAAAATGTTTCACCCACTCGGTCGAATTAGCGTGAATCATGCGATGATTGATTTACACTTGTTGTATAATTAATGTAAAGTTTAAAAAGAGTAACAAATGATATGATAAGAATTTTATACATAAACAGTTTAGATCTTCTATTTCATAATCGTGTTGTATTTTCTATTACATTTATCAATACACGCCACGTGTATTGGTGAACGGTTGAGATAAGGAAAGAGAATCTTTATCTCAACCGCTCACCAATATATGCGGCATGTATTGATGAATATAATAGAAAATGTAACATGATTATGCAATAGAAGATTCGGATTATTTTATAAAAAGAATATGTTTTGACTAATCGATTGGGGGTGGGGGCTCGGATAGGATCCTCTATTCTAAAATGGTTTCATCTACTATTTTATAATTCACATTTATGCCGTGTGCATAAAGTTACTTCTTTATTTATACACTTGGTCTCTGAGATCTTTACACTTGACGTATATCCATGAATTAAAATAAGAGATGAAACACGGTTTATTAGAATAGAGGATCTCGTGTGGTGGGGGCTAAGTGATTTTTCAAGTATTGAAGATAAGTGTTATTCAATATTAGGAAATTTTAGTCGGTCAAGTCCGTGCTAATTATGTGGCGAATGTATTATATGAATTGCCATATGATTGACGTATATTTTAAAGAACACGACCACTCACATGGCTAGTAGTTCAGAATTGTTATAGGGTAAATATTTTCCAATACACGCCATGTACACGAGACAAATTATATTTTACCTTAAGTTATTTAGTATTGATACATAAATATGACATATTATCAGGTGCATGACGAGGGAGCAATGGCTGCATTCAAAAGCAGATGGGAAGGAATAGTTGAGTTGATAGAGAAATCATCTACCCACATAATAGATGACGTTATGGCTATTGGCCGAAGCGGAGATTACGACTTAATAGTTGTGGGTAGTGGCCGGTGCCCCGCTAGACTGGTAGCGGCCCATGTAGATCAACCTGCTGATTGTGAGCTTGGCCCAATCGGAGGTGCGTTGGCCTCATCAGACCAAGGCATTGTGTCCTCGGTGCTAGTTGTTCAGCACCGCTACGTGGGATCACACGCACAAAACCTACTAGTTTCAAAGTTCCCTGCCGCGGGGGATTCTAACAGTAGCATTGTATGATGTTCTCAATTTACCCGAATTGGATAGTGATCACATAAGTGTTATTATATCGACTGCGTTAATGAACATTTTTAATCTTTGAAATATTGAGCAGCTAGTGATCAACTCAAACACTGGTTTCTATTCAGTCGAACCACTATTCAACAACATTTACATACAACTTTAATCTAAATTTAAAATATTGTACTTCAATCGATTACAATGTAATACAACACTCAGTGTGTTACACATCATAAAATTTGTTTTGTCTGATCAAACCTCAATTTGAGGAGATGAAATATTTGTAAGATTATATTTCAATATTATAAGATCTATTAAGATTTCAGTTCACAAAGTTCATTCCAATTGTTACTTAACTATCTTAATTTGATACACGTTATAAATTAAAGAACCGTTAAATTACACATTATAAAAATTACAGTTGTTTTTTAAAAATATTAATAGACCAAAATTAAAATTCAAAGTTTCAAAGGACGAAAACCTAAATATGCTATACTTAGCAAACCAATGTACCAATTTTCCCAAGTGCAATATGCTAGTATTGAACTACTTCACCTCTTCTTATACCCAGTTCGAATTTTCTGCTACAAAACGGTGTTATATCTCCTACTACACTTATCAATATACGCCACATATATTGGTGAACGGTTAAGATAACGAAAGAGAATCTTCAAAGATTTTCCTATTTATCTCAGTCGTTCACCAATACACGTGGCATGTTTGATAAGTATAGGAAGAGATGTAACACTGTTCTGTGGAAAATTCTAGCCCAAACCCAGTTCGGTCGAATTAGTGTTAATCATGTGGGGAGTGTTTTACACATACCGTATGAATGGTCGATAATTTAGGAAGAGTGACCAATCACTTGACAAGTGCAATACACTTGCTATATGATTAATTGAGTTCGCCCAAACAAGATGGAAAATTCTAACCTAAACCTGGTTTGGCCGAACCCAACAAATCATATTGCAAGTGTATTACACTTGCCAAGTGATTGGTCACTCTCCCTAAATTATCGACCATTCATAGAGCAAGTGTAAAACACTCGCCAAATGATTAACACTGTTTCGGTCGAGCTGGGTCTGGGCTAGAATTTCCCAAACAAGATTCGGATTAAAAAAAAATTCATTTTGTAGCAGAGGATTCAAACTGTCTTATACCATTTGTTTCGAGTAGAATTCTCCAAAGCCGTGACCAAATTATAATCCTAATATCTACACTAATGCAAACGAACAACCTTTTTCCGTATTTTTTTAATTTTTATTTCGATTTCGTGTTTACATGGTTTTGATTCATATAGTACACTCGGTACAACATAGAATTTACCGCACACAATATGTATATATATATATATATATATATATCACTCACTAAGAACTCCCCTTTCTACAAGAACCATTTACACCACATTTGATATTTTTTCCTTGCCCCTCCCAGCACCATCATCCTCCGAGGTGGGTATCTTTGGAACCGATTGGTCTTCCACCTGTGATGTCACACGATGTTGCTGAACCACCAGCACCGACGACAAAATGCCGTGGCCCGATGAGGCTAACATGTCTCCGATTGGGCCAAGCTCTGGGTGCTCCGAAAGGCGGTCCGCAACAAGGCTAGAGGGCCACCCGCCCCTGCCCACGACTATTAAGTCGTAACGTCCGCTTTTGCCGACAGCTATAACTTCGTCAATTATGTCGGCGAATGATTTCTCTATAACCTCCACTCTGCCTTCCCATCTGCTTCTGAATGCTGCTATTGCTCCCTCGTCACGTCGTTCCTGATTTTATTTGCATCGATATCGTAGCTTTTAGATGTATATTTTAACTACTGCATTTATAGATTAACAATTCACAAGAAATAAAAGAAGTTGCTATAAGATATTTTATTTTACTTGTTACCTTTTCGGCCAAATAATCCGGATATCCAGTTGTGATGCTGTGACGACTCTCTTCAGTAAACCTAATCACCGCCACCTTCACCGCGGGGTGCTCCGCCATCCGCCCGCCCAAGTCCAACGCCTCCCTATCATCTGTCCCACCCGAGAAAATCACACACACATTCTGCACCGCCGCCTCAGTGTCGTGCCAACGGTCCACTAGGACCGCCACCGAGCACGGCGTCTCCTTCAAAACTCTCTGGTTCACCCCTCTCCACCCATGCCCCATGTTCTCCACCTCATCCTCACCGTTGATATTCATCCTCCGCTGCTTGTGAAATGGGAGCACGATCATCGCCGCCCTCTTCTCCTCCGCCACATGGCAGATGTCCTCATGCATCGTCGCCAGCGCCGATATTGCTTTCGCTGGCCGGACAATCACCGGACCCAGTTGGCCGTCGGCCTAAAATTTCATACACGGATCGTTTATAAATATTACTTTCATTTTATATTATTAGTCATTTTAGCATAAATTTTTTGTCTCATAATATTGTGTTATTTTATGAAAATAATACAATATCAAATGCACCGTTTTAAAAAAAAAATCCTCAAATTAAATAGCATTTACACTAACATTTAATAAAGGCAAATTAATCGAGCAGAGCATGTGAGTTGCATATATTACATATGTTTTTTAACATGTATGATACAAATTAAACTAGTATTATTATGAAACGTACGTAGTTTAAATGTGGGTTGTTTAATTAACCTGGAAAGCGACGGCCACTCGGTCGTGCAACTCGGCGGCGTGGCAGAGGCGGCGGATGAAAGGGAGGCCGTCTTTTCTCCAGCGGCGGACCATGATGATTGAGGAGGAGCGCTCGGTGAGCTCGACGAGGTGCATAACGTAGAGTTTGAGGCCGGAGGATTTGTCGGCAGCGGAGCGAGTCGACTCGATGAGTTTGACTAGTGAGGGGATGTTTCCGGGCCCGTGGACGCAGGCGAGAACTCGGAGCTCGTCGGACAAGGTGGCGGAGATGGACTTGAGGCTGCGGTTTTTGCCGGCGGAGACGCCGCGGGCGGGTTTGTAGATGGCCATGACGGCCGGAGTGGTGATGAATGTGGTGAAAAGCGCTACCAGGACTAGTATAGCAAAGGTTTCGTCGTTTAGCACCTGCGCTTCAAAACATATTGTGCTGCAATTATATCTATTGCTTAATTAATGGGTTGTGAATTTTATTTATTTTACCTATTTTTAAATCACACTATCATTTCTTTTTATGTCTAACGCTTGTTACATTATATCTCTACTAGTGGATTGGGCTAAAAATAAAAATATAGTTTAATTATGTATTTAAAGTTTTATAGTGTGAAATTAAATATTTTATTAAATTGTCCACGAGAAATATATATCTTTGTATTTTTAATATATTTAATAAACTTATTATTAAGTAAAAATTGATTTTAAATAAGATTAGATTAATAAATAGAGAAAATAACATAAGAGAGGAGTAAAGGACTTGGTATTTTACAAAAGAGTATAGATTATCATATTTATAAAATTAATTCCTTCATTGATAAAATATTTTGATGAAAGACTAATAATTTCTAATAAATAAATATAATATTCGGGGTTATTTATCGAGTGTAAAACTTATTTTGATTTAAATAGCCAAGACCTTAACTTTTAATATTAATAGTTTTTTTTTTTCAGTTTTATAATATTAATTCATCTTTTTTATCTTTTAATTTCAGTTCACAATTATTCTGAATTTTCTATAGTATAATTAAAAATATTTTTAAGTTAAAAAATAATTTCAAAGTGACTTTATGGTATAATTTATTGTCAATATATACGTTGTAGACTATCTATTTATATCGTTGTACGCATCTTTGATTGTCCGGGTTGTGTCACGTTTTTAATTTACACCCCATGGAATTATCTTATCTTATAACTAACGAAACAATTTATCACAAAATTATTAAAATTTGTTATAAAATTATATTATGTGATAAATTTTTTTATTTGTCACAAATAATTAACAATAACCTTTTGGGTTTTAGATGTGGTTCTTAGTCGTCATCATGACATGCAAAGTATTTAACCGAATCTTATTTTGGTAGGAAAATCCTACAGTTGCGAGCTTTGTATCACTTTATACAAAACGAATCGAATTAAATCACAAATGATGGGATTTAAAGTAGAATCAATGTTTTTTAACTTTAATTATTAATTAGCAATAAGACATTAAAGTGACCTCAAAGCTACCGGATAAAAATAATTGGCTCATGATTTGCTATATAATATGCCAACACACCTGGCAGAAACAAAATCATAGTGCCTAGCAAATTGTAAGCATCTAAACTGAAAATTCTTGCCCACATCCAATCTGGTTGTATCTAATCAATCATGTAATAAATATTAATATATTAGATTTATTGTCTAATTTTGGTCCATTCATTTTAATTTTTTTAATTTTGGTCCCATATGTTTCAATTTTTTGTAATTTTGGGACTTTTCTAAAATTTCATCTAATCTTTAACGGAGAAATTACGTGCGCCTCACGTGGGACCAAAATTTCGTCCAATTTTGGTCCCATTCATTTCAATTTTCTCAATTTTGGTCCCATAAGTTTCAATTTTTTGCAATTTTGGGACTTTTTAGAAATTTTGAAATGTATGGGATTTAACGGTCACATGCCTTCGCCGTTAAAGATTAGATGAAATTTAAAAAAAGTCCCAAAATTGCGAAAATTTGAAACCTATGGGATCAAAATTGAGAAAATTGAAACATATTGGATCAAAATTGAGGAAACTGAAACAAATGAGACCAAAATTGGACAAATGCATATTTATTGGACCAAAATTGCAATTAATCCTGATATATTTCTTATGTAATTGATCACTTTTTCTAAATTATACACCAATCATATGTCAATTGCAAAATTCTCGTTATGTGATTAATTCGCGGTGTGGTCCGAACTCGGTATGAGTACAAATTTCCCATCTAAATAGAGATTACATGATTGGTTGAATTCAACCATATTCATTTTCGGCCAAAATTTTCCCACATCTACATATATATTGGCAAGTACATAATTTTTTTAGTTCTAGAACTATTGAAAACGAGAAGCTACGTGACTAAAATTCAACTAAATAAAATTTAAATAATTTAGTAATGGTTTATTTCTTTTCTCTATATATTAAATATCTATAATTTAAATAAAATTTATCTTAAATTTAATTTCTTGGAATAGATGGAGTATAATAAGAAAACAAATGGCAATACTTACCTTCTTCTCCTTGCCAATATTAAGCACAATCAACTCCACCAGCCCTTTGGTATTCATCAACACCCCAAGCGTTATAGATTCCCTCGCCGGAATCATGCACATCATCGCCACCGCAAATGTTCCGACTATCTTTCCGGCGCACGCCGCTGCTATAACCAGCGCCAGCAGCCACCACGCCTCCCCGCCGGCTATCTTCGCCACGTCGGTTTTCAACCCACTCGACGCGAAGTACAGCGGCAGCAACAAGCCCGAAACAAAATCCTCAATCCTCCCAATCAATCTCCCCGAAAAATCCCCTCCTTTCGGGATCGTCAGCCCGAATATAAACGCCCCGAATATCGCGTGTATGCCGATCAAATCCGTCACAAAACCCGCCACTAGTACTCCGCCGAGGGTCAGGCAGATGTAGGCCTCGTCCGCCGTGTCGTTCTCCGGCGAGCACCGCCGCGCCACCCAGCTCATGGCGGGCCTGACCGCCACCATCATGAAAGCGACAAAGAGAACACCTGATAACAGAACCCATACGGAAACCAAAGGGCTCTTCTTCGGCCCGTCGCCGCCGTTGCCCGCGAGAGCCACCGCCAGGGCGAGAGAGATCCAGGCGGCGACGTCGTTGAGGGCGGCGGCCGCCATGGCGGTCTCGCCGACGCGGGTAGTGAGGAGCTTGAGCTCTGCTAGGACGCGGGCGAGCACAGGGAAAGCTGTGATGGACAGCGCCACCCCCATGAAGACGAAGTACTGAAGGCAGCTGACTTTGTCAGCACCGTCAACGGCTTTACGGAAGATGAAGGCGACGCCAATGGCAAGAGCGAAGGTGAATGAGATTCCGGCGACGGCGATTGAGGCGGCACGGCGGCCGCTCCGCCGTAGGGAGTTTAAGTCAAGTTCGAGGCCAACGAGGAAGAGGAAGAAGAGGAGGCCAATGCTGGCTAATGATTCAAGAATTGGAGTGCTCCATCTGGGGAAAATCCTGTGCATGTATGCTTGGTTTCTTCCTAAGCCCGATGGACCAAGTAAAATCCCAGCCTACAGAGAGAGACAAAAAAAAGAAAAAAAAAATGCTCCAGTATTATTTTGGAGAGAATTTTGTAATATCTAATAAGAAGTTCTTATTGATATAAAATATAACTCTAAGAGTGCAATTTGAATTTTTTGCTAGATAGTCACGCAATATCTTCTATTATACTTATTAATATACGAGACAATATAATATGTGTTTTGCTGAGTATAGTAAAAAATGCAGCACAATTATATAGCACAAACTCTAAACTGCTGAGGGTGATTGTTGTTCCAGTCCCTTTGGTTATAGCGGGGTAAGTACACTCATAACTATATTAAATCGAATAAAATTGATAGAAATTCATTACAAATGAGAAATGGATATGTAACTTCAATTTATCATGAAAGAAATTCATGCAAGTAGTATGTATACATTCATAACTTTTTTTCCGATGAATTGATTAAAAGACAATTTAGAGAGAGAGAGAGAGAGAGAGAGAGAGAGAGAGAGAGAGAGAGAGAGAGAGAGTTAGAGAACGTACAACCATCTCGGCGATGACTTTGGGTTGGCGGAGGGGTTTGAAGAGGAGGGCGAGTAATCGGCAAAGGACGAGTATAAGGGTTGTTTGGATGATCAACAAAGGAAAAGCATAATCTAAGGGATTATCGCCTTGCCAAACTCCGTCGGATGATGTCTTAACTGAGGTAATATTTATCGCCATGTTCGAGTGATTACTTGAAGAAATTATTGATCATGAACAAGAGAAGTAATTAATTGACTCTTTGAATTCTTGCAATGGATTTGTGGATGTATTTATAGTGGTTACCTTTCGGTTTACTGTCTTGGCTCCGCCAAGCCAGGGCGCAATTTTTTTTTTTTTTTTTTAAGTTTTGTTTCTTCTTTATCTAAAATTATAAAGTATATCTATTGAATTTTTTAATGAATTATATCAACGTATAAATTAAGTTATATACATTTGATGTATATTGATGAAACGAAATTATATAGTGAAATATTAAGCGGATAATTGTAATTTATGTCCTCTAGGTTTAGCTTATTTTCTATTTTGTCCTCTTTGTTTCAAAATTTTTAATTTTGTCATCTCCGATTATAAATGTTTTGATTGTTGTCCGATTTTGGATATAACTTCTTGCCGATGATGATGTGGCGATTTTCTGGCCGCAAATTTCGATTTTTTCGGACATCACCATAAATAGCCAGAAAATCGCCACATCATCACCGACAAAAAGTTATGTCCAAAATCGGACAACAATCGAAACATTGATAATCGGAGAGGACAAAATTTAAAAAAAAATTTAAACGAAAAGGGCAAAATTGATAAAATTGAAACGGAGAGGGAATAATCGAAAGCACCCTAAATGTAGAAGACCAAAAATGCAATTATCCCAAATATTAAGTTAGAGATTCCGAAAGTGTGGCTCAATTCTTTTTGTTATATCTTGTATTTCATTTTGCTTCATTAATTATTTGGATAAATATTAAATAATACATATATAAATAAGTCCAAAGCTTTTTGGCTAATCAATATTTGCCCCACCTTTAAAGACATGACAACATCGCTAGAGGTTTAAATTATGTGAGTATGCATGTATGGGTTGCATCACAAAGGACCTGATGGACATATGCCCCAACTTATGTATCGCATTATTAAAAAATATATATATACACATACAAAATGAAATACCAAATAAGCATATATCATAGATCAAACTTAACAAAATATATAAATAGAGAAAAAGTAAAAGAATAATAAAACTGAAGATATGATGCCTGAGAAGATTAGATGCCACAAAAGGAACCTCACCATGAAAGAATCAATATCTTGTCGTTTCTCTAATGATTTATCATTAAATGCACTAAAGAGATTAGTAAAGATATTAAAAGATGGGATCAAGAATCCCTAGTTATGGAAAATAAAACCAAATAATTCGTAGATTCTTTTTATCTTATTTTACCTGAGCATTTCAAAAATTTGTAAAATAACTTTGATTCTTTAATCCCAAAAACATTTTCTAAAGTTTAAAAGCTTGTAAAAATCCTTTATATAAGCTTTTTTTCTATGAATTGCTTATGAAAATTCAAGAAGTAAGTACCTTCAATTCTTGGACATTGTATTCTACGGGAAATTCAAACCTGGTCCTCAAGACTAATTATGTGATGAGTGTGTTATATTTACTATGTGATTGTTGTTTAGAAGAGAGTGACTAATCGAATTCGAATAAAGATCAAGTTCAAATAAAATCTACTTGCCTTGATTTATTGAGAATAGAAAAATCGAGTTCAGATAAAATTTTATCTATTCTAAATTTCATTTAGAAATATATGTACAGCCCCACCGATCAACTACAGAATAATTATGTTATCTCGATGCAATTTGTTGCAAACAAAGCACAACTTAACCATTCATGATTCAACATGTGCATACATGGAACAAAAATCAAAACATTTATTTTCTTTAATTAATAATGTATTCTAATCGGGCGTGAATTAATTGGATTATGCTCCACCACTAAGTAGCAATTTAATAATGATGTTCCACTAGTTCATTCGAGAAGATGACTAGCCATTGGATACCACCATGCACCACCTATTGTGCTTGTTCCTTTAATTTTAGAATGATGAAATATAGTTGAGTTAATATATTGATATTCATGATTTATAAATGTAAATGAATATATTTTTAAAAATAAAATTACTATATCCTAATTAAATTAATACTTATAATAGTGGGACATGAACGCTCTTAAGCCATGTGGGTTTTTTGTTTTCTCTTTTTCAGGAGGCATTTTATTACATTGATCAATTAATTAAATGAATAATCTCAAATCAAGAACCAATTGTAACATCAATTATTGCTGATTTTATAGTATAAAGAAATTGTTATACAATAAACATAAAACTGCTATTCAATGGACAAATATGTGCACTTGTGGAATATAAAGAACTTAACCTCTTAGTCGAGGACTCGAGGCCAGGGTCTCCATTTTACCATTAAAAAAATACATCATTATCTCATATGAGTTTTTACCTTTCATTGTTTTGAGATTCTTCAATTATTTCTGTTGGCGAATTTGATTATGTCAATTTCCACATACCATGGCAAGAAATCAATGAAAGATACGAAGCAATCAAGATCAAATCATAAAAGAAAGAAATCATCAACAAATTATGAGAAGAAGCTGTTGGCTGGCAAACTTAAGGAAAGAAGCCCTTGAGCGATAAAAAGGGCAATTAGCCGTTGGACTTCAAACACTACATCATCCTTGAAGGAGCTGGTCTATAAATGAAAAGCTTCAAGTCAATGCATCAAGAACTGTGTCGACTAAGTTTTTCTTTTACTAAGCACGTCTCAATTAATGTCAGCGTGATAGTGACGATGTCTTAGTTCTTGTGTATTCATTCAACTCAGTGTGAGCATTTTATTTTCTCCAACTTTTTTTAAAATCAAATTTCTTATAATAAATCCAAAGAACCAATTAAACTATTGCAAAATATATACCACCACATAGAAAATATATTTTAGATTTTATGTATGGAAAATGTAAGGATATTAATCCATTTATCCATCACTCCCAGTAATGCTAGTCATGCTTTTAAGTAATAGTTGAATCTTTCGAATTTGAAAACGGCTTCCATTTCCACTTGCAAATGTCCCTTAAATGGACATCACATCCATCTCCAATATAGTGAAAAGTTGTTGATATATTGTTCCATTCCATTGAACAATAAGTCAAACAAGAAAAAGCAAAATTAAAATAAAACAAAATAAAATAATATTAATAATATATGCATATGCATGTGTCCCTTTCGGTGTATAGTCATGTTCGATGCAATGAAATCTCCTCCATGCGTTTTAGAGAACTGGGAACTTATTTTACGCATCGGGGATTTGATATATGCACAAAATAATTATAATTCTTTTTATATTTATTTTATCAAATAAAAAATATTTAAATATAGGATGTTGCTAGATTATCGAAATTAAGTGCATACATGTGGCTTAAAACCCGACTCATAAAAAAGAAAAATAAAAATAACCTAGATCCTTTGCCAAGCTAGCTGTAAATTTTCATGGATTTAATTTTAGAGCCCGTTTGGATGGAGTTTTTTTAAGAGAAAAAACACTTATTTTTTGAAAAAAAAGCACTTCAGACAAAAAAGATTGTATTTGGATGGGCTTTTTTAAAAAAACAAAAGCCAGAAAAAAAAAATCAAAAAAGGGCTTTTTATAGAAGTTACTCCGGAATAACTTCAAATAAAAGTACCTTTTAAAATATTTTTAACTATTATATCCACATACAAAACTGTTTGGCTTAAAAAAAAGCTCTACCATAAAAAACACCATTTGATAAGTAGCTTTTTTTAAAGTCCATCCAAACGGACCATTAATTTCTTATGATTAGAATATTTAATAAAATCATAAAATTAAACAGAAAACAAGAATACCAAAAATTAAAAAGGAAGAAAAGGAAAAAAAATTCATTGTTCATCATCATAATTGCAGTATTATTTATAGACGTCTGATACATAATATACATTAATGGAGAAAATCACTCTTTTATATATCAATTTTGATAAAACAAATATAGTATTCGATATATCCAAGGACGGTCAAGCACGTATGTATTCAATTATTTAATACAGTGTATCATAAAATAGACGGTTGACATCCTTTTGAGTGCTTTAGTGTGCTTAATGATTAACCATAACGATTTGATTATTGTTTTAGTCCACAATAGAACTTAAGGGTCCTAATGACGATTAAGACTTCTTCTTTTCATTTTTAATTAGCGAGTGGAGTTTGTTGGTGTTAATTATTGCATGTTTTATAATTAGTTTTGGAACAATTACTTTTGACCTTTTGTTTAGGATCAATGGAAGAATATTCATCGTAATAATTGCAATATCATAATTACAATCACTACAGGAAAAAATAATATTAATGATAAAAAATAATAGTGACACTATAAAAGTTGTTATCAATAATTGTATAAACTGACAATATCTTCTAGTTTGTCATTAATTAAATTTTCTTAGTGACAATAAATTTTATTTTGTCACAATATGCACTCAATGGAGACAATAATTAATATTTTAGTGACAACTATTAACACTTAGTGACACACCTAGCTATATAGTGACAATTTGGTGACAAAAAAATTTGTCATTAGGCTTTTGGGATAAGATTCTATCGTCACTAATTTGTCACCATATGTGTCACTAATTATCAATTTTGCATTATATTGTCACCTTTTTATACTATATTGTCATTGTGCAAACTATGTTTTGTGACAACATAACTTTTTTGTCACTAAATGCATATAATTAGTGACAACTTTTTTATTATCACTTATTATATTGTCATTAATTTACTCATTTTCTTGTAGTGAATATCAAAGTCATATTCTTAATGTTGAATAAAATTGTACCTTATTTTTAAAGGTGTGTAGAGTTCTATGGTTTAAGGAAGGAATTGTAGCTTATAAATTTACCAAGTTCCTAAGCTTTTTCCGATGTAGGACAATAATATGATATCATCAAATATAATATAATGAAATATATATGTTTAAATTATGTCAAATGGCAACTACAAGCTTATATAATTAAAAATATAATTATGTTATAAATATAATTATACCGTAGATAAACTAATTAATGAAAATAAAATAAATATGTGAAATATATATTTAATATATTATACAAATGAACACGTTATATTTGGTATTTTTAAAATACAACAATCCATGCTAATAGAAGATACAATATTATTTGAACACCTAATTATGCGTATGAGCAAAATATATATATTTTTGAGTCATTCAACATAAATAATTTTTATAAATAAAATTTGATGGGGAATTTTGAAAAATCTTATTTCATAGAGATTATTGCGTTATTTTTCTCTCCTTTCCCATCTAGGTTTGGATGGGAAAAAAAATGAGTGGGTCTTATACTTTTTTCATTCTTAATTTATTTCATTCCCTTTTCCTCTTACAACCAAACAAAGTAAAATATACTTTTTCCTTCTAATCTATTTCCTCTCACTTTCATTTCCCCTATTTTCCATACTACCATTATAACAATGTTAAAAAGCAAAGAAAAAAAAAAGTTGACAGAGAGATGGAGGGCCCATTTGGATGAACTTATTAAAAAATGCTTCTCCGGTAGTACTTTTAATTATAGAGATTTTTCTTTAAATCAAGAAGTTTTGCATTTGAATACAATAATTAAAAGTGCTTTAAAATGTGTTTTTATTTAAAGTTATTTTATGTAGCTTAAAAAAAAAAGCATGTTCTTGGCTTTTTTTCATGACTTTTGTCTGTTTATTTCAAAAAATTTATTCAGACACAATTTTTTTCTTTGAAGTATTTTTTTTTTCAAAAAATAAGTGTTTTTTTCTCAAAAAAACAAAAAAAACATTCAAATGGGCCGGAAATCATGCTTAGTCCATACGCTCCGGGCCGAACCAAAATCTCATCTGACCTTCTCAAGTCGGTGGAATATATGGGCTTGTTTGTGGGCCTCGAGCCCGATTTAAATTCAATCCGCAGAAGCGAGAACAAAAAAAAAGCGCCTTTTGCCTGCACTTACCTTCCTTGCTAATAAAATCAACGGCTTCGACTCTCTCTCCCCGTCACGGAGTCCCTTGCACTAGCCCGGATTCTAGCAGAGCACAAACTCCGACGAAACCGCCGCTTCCTCAACGACGTCGTTCTCCGCGTACTGCTAGCTTATCCGTGATTTTTATCTTTATCCGATATTCCATTCGGGCCTGGGTTTTAACCGATCCGAAAATGTTCATCCGGAAACGACGTCGTCGGACCTCAACGGTATTTTCACCTCCATTTTCTGAACATTCATTCCGAAAATCGGAGAACTTTGCGGGGCGGGGAAATTGATAACTAGAGCAGTGGATTTTGTTGATATTACGCTTCAATATGACGGAGTTAAGATGGCGATATGCAGGGGGGAGGCGTGGAAGCTTCTGCGGTGGTTATATCCACGGCGGTCGCCGGAAAGAATTGGTGGCGCTAATTGCTCAACATTGGCGGAGAGGAAAAGGTAATATTACTGTAATTTATGTGAATAAAGTAGTTAATAACTTGCTTTGTGTTGGAAAAAGCAAACTCATTTTCCATATTACAGTTATGAATGATCATTCTATTTTTCAAGATTCAAATTGTTGAAATTAAACTTAGAGGGTGTTTGGCTAACCTTATTTAAAGCATCTTATAAGCTCCTACATCTTATAAGATGTTTTAAGAATTTATAAGATATTGGATCTTATTTTTAAAATAAGTTATTAAAGTGTTTGGATAAATAAAAAGGGGTATAGCTTATAAGATATTAATAATGACAATATTATAATTAATTTGGTTGAAAATAAAGGAGCTTGGTAGATCTTAAAAAATAAACTACTACCTCCTTACTTTTTTAAAGAGAGCTTATAAGCTCTTAAACATCTTATTTGAGGAGCTTATAAGCTCTACCTCCAAAATTTTTGCCAAACACTTTGCACCATCTTATAAGCTCTCAAACATCTTATAAGATGTTTTGAGTAGCTTATAAGCTTAGCCAAACACCCTCTTAGGCCCATTGTCCCCACCAGATTGCAATTGCACCAATTGCGTCCCGGCGCTTTCGAGTTTGGTAAATTTTATGCTTTTTAGAATTATATGGTTGTTTAATTAATTAAATTATTAAATTATTATTTTTTATAATATGTGATTTGATTTAAATTTTTGAATGCAATGTATGTATGTATGTATAAGGACTAAATTCCTTTTATTTTCCGTTAGTAATTATTATTTTGAGATTAATTTTTGTTAATTTTCCCAACACATTGTCCCCCACCAAATTGCAATTGCATCAATGTTTCCTACAAAAGAAGCAGCTTAATAAATGGTAATATCGAAACCACTAAGAAGTATTTTAATATTGAGTAAGAAATTAAATTAAAAAAAACAAATATATATATATATATTAATTTTTTGAAAAAATAATTTTTAGTTATAATCTATAAAGTATTATTTATATTTAAATTGGACGAGTGCAATTTGACAATTTTCCTTAACAGTCTGGATTCTCTGCTACAAAACGGTGCTACATCTCCTCCTCCACTCATCAATACTCGTCACATGTATTGGTAAGTGGTTGAGATAGAGAAAGAGAAAAATTTATGATGTAGAAAATTTTTTAAATATTCTCTTTCATTATCTCAACCGTCCACTAATATACATAATATGTATTAATGAATAGAGAAGAAGATGCAACACGTTTTATAGTAGAGGATTCAAACTGCCACTTGAACAGACAGTGATTTAATTGTCATCACATGGGGATGTGATAATGGAGGGCAATGGTTCATTAACTTTATAATAATTTATCTTTGTGCTGCTAAAAATGGATAAAACCACCAAGTCAAGATTTTCATCCTACGACCACAGTTCACCTAATTACTTCTCAGTTATATGAGGTGTTTAATTAGGGGCATAGGCTTTGAAGCAACTTCAATTAGGTCTCATTTGGGTTGATGAATTTGAATTTGAAGGAAGGATTTCAAATTACTAAAAAAGATTGTATTTGAAGTGATGAATTTGAAGCTAAAGATTTAAAATCTTTAATATTAAATCAATTGACCTTGTTTGAGTATATCCGTATCGCAATGGATTTCAAATGCTTCGACTCCTATTTTGAACCATTTTTTGAAGTGATTGTGATGGATTTGAAATTCATCAGAAGTCATATGAGATCCTTCCTTCAAACCCAAGTCCAAATCCATCAATCCAAGCAAATTCTAAAAGGATTTGTTAGTGAAAGGCAAAGGGTTTGAAATCCATTGCATTTTGAATTTATTCAAACAAGTTCAATGAATTTGTTATTATGGAATTGAAATTCTTAATTTCAAATATCTATTCAAACACAACCTTACAGAACTTACTTTCTCCCTTCGTGTCTGTCAGAAGTCAATAATACGTTTTGTATATGTTTTTCATATAAATTAAATTCAGAACACTGATACTTCTTCAAAGTATATGATATTATCTTTTCAAATATCTTGAAAGATCTATTATATAAGAATTTATAAAATGTTTTAATAATCTTAACCATACACCTAAATCCATGTGATTTGCAACTACAGTTTTTGTTCCCTTCGAACGAATCTTGCATCGCTCATTCAGAATAGCTCAAGAAAGCATTAAATCATGGTGGTTGTGAATGTTGTACTATACACACACACAACAAGACTCGTAAATTTCGTTATTTTTTGTGTTAATCAGTTACGTATCTCAACAAAGTTCACACTTTTTATTTCACATTCACATATGCATGACAAACATATAAAACTATTTTCTTAATACACATTTTGCTCTGCATGTATATATATATATATATATATATGCATACATTATTATATGTGTGTGTGGTTGAAGAGTGGTTGAAGTAATTTTAGTAGAACATAGTCACCGATTATCATTAAATATGCACCAAATTTGATACCTATACACCGCCAGAACCACGGATAACTCCCCCTTTTTAATTCCTTCTTTGTATTTACTTTTATTGTCATGATTTTAACCATCTCACGCAATTTCTTTTGGCCATTTTTTTTCTATTCTGTTTCTCTCTCTCTTTATAAATATGGGCCTTTCTTTTTCTTGGTTGAGTATAGTTGTACTCCTCTCTCTCTCTCTCTCTCTCTCTCTCTCTCTCGTTTGCAGAGAATAAAGAAAGTTGGCAGAGAAAAGGCAGAAAATGTTTAGGTTGATCACTGGAATAGCAGGGCCGAGTGGTTTTGGATCAGCTTCAACAGCTGAACAGGTTACTCAAGGGATTGATGCTGCTAATTTGACTGCCATTATTACAGGTTTAAACATTTTTACACTCATGTGCATGCATGCATGGCCAAGAACTCTGTGTGTGTGCGTGCGTGTGGTTTGGATTGATTGAGTGATTTTTGGTCTCGTATTCTCCTCTGTTTTTGTTTTTCTTTGAATTTAGTCATGGTAATTACGTTCCTAGAACTCTCCCAAAAAAAAAAGTTATGTTCTTAGAAATAGCACCAAGGACAGGAATGTATGTTTTGACACTTTTTGACATGATAATGGATTTCATTGGTCCCAGTGACATTCACAACACATACAAATACAAATATTGAGTGTTCGTGTTTTGGTGGCGCATTTTGTGTCTGTTGTAGAGATAATGGACCCTTTTCAAGTTTATATAATATCAATATATATTTTTCAAAATTCTCCATATAATGTACTCTTTGCAAGTATTTTTTTTTTTCATTAAAACTAGGCATATTTTTTAAATTTTCAGTCAAAATTGACCGTAGGTGGTGCGAGTGGGATTGGCTTGGAGACGGCAAGAGTATTAGCGCTAAGAAATGCTCATGTCATTATTGCAGCAAGGAATATCAAGGCTGCGAATGAGGCTAAACAACTCGTTCTCAAGGACAACAAAAATGCCCTGCGTTGATGTCCTCAAACTCGACCTTGCTTCACTTAAATCAGTCAAGGACTTTGCTGATAACTTCATTGCTCTTAATCTTCCTCTCAACATATTAATGTAATATATATTTACTCCCTTTTAAGCAAATATTTTGATGAGATCGAGCGAGAAGGGGGCTAGTAGGGGCAAGGGCAGTGATCCCCTCGAATTTATATTATATTATGTTATATCTTAAGAATCTTTTATCCGAATTCATCTCTGAGTTTGATATGGACTTCTGTTTTTCAGAAACAATGCTGGTATCATGTTCTGTCCTTATCAGCTCTCCGAAGATGGGATTGAGATGCAATTTGCTACAAATCATCTTGGTATAATTTCGAAATCACATCATGAATCTTCTCAATATTTCAATATATAATCCTCTCTTTCTTGCATGATCTTAGAGCTTGCTTGAAATGGTTTTGTTATCAGGTCACTTCTACTTGACCAACCTACTCCTTGAAAAGATGAAAGACACAGCGAAGTCTACGGGGATCGAGGGCAGAATCGTCAATTTATCATCTGTGGCACACCTCCTTACTTGTGAAGAAGGGATTCCATTTGAACGGATTAATGATAAAAGCAGGTAAATTAGTGAACTCTCTCTGGTCAAATAGTCTACTCTTATCATCCTCAAAACGCTTTTTCTATAATCGATCAAGTTGTTTCTTCGGTTAATGACAGTTATGATGACAAGAAAGCGTATGGACAATCCAAGTTAGCCAGCATTTTGCATGCCAATGAGCTATCTCGCCACTTGCAGGTATCACTTCTTTGTTCTGTTTTCATTTTTATATATATATACAGACTGTAATCATGACAAGATTGAATCAGGTTTGATAAATAAATAAAAGGTATAATTACCAAATATCCCGAAGGTTTTCCTCAATTAAAAAAATAAAATAAAATAAAAACTTCCTCTATCTGTTAAAATTACAGCTACCTGCTAGCACTGATGGATAGAGAGGCTTTTTGTAATTGGAGCAACTAACGACTAGTGCTATTTGTGAGACATAAGCAAACCTCAACGGTGTCAATTGTAATTTCGATAAATAGATGGTTTTTTTGGTAATTGGAACAAATCTCAAAAATATTTTGGTAATCATCAAAAAAATGATATACATTGAAAATATGTCTTGGCTCGTAAGACTCGAGTCTAGATACAAACAGCTCGAGGTCGACTCGAGGTCAAGATCTAGCTCAGTTACTCTCAACTCGAGTCTGAAGTGTTTCGGTTCGACTTGTTTGCACCTCTAATGGGAAGTTAGAAATGTTGAACCAGTTGGATTAAATTTTTGTCACCAACTGTGATTTGCAGGCTGAGGGAGTGAACATTACTGTGAACTCGGTGCATCCAGGACTGATAATGACAAATCTCTTTAGACATTCTGGTCTTCTCATGAGTAAGTTGTACTAGAATCTCGCACTTAAATTTAAAAAAAAAAATTGAGTGTTTTTTCCTTTTTTTTTTCCACTTTGTTTTTCTCGAATTAATTATTAAGATCCTGTCTGATGCAGGAATTTTCAAGTTTGTTACTTGTATCCTCTGGAAGAACATCCCTCAGGTCACAATCATTCAACATTTTGTCATGCGAAAAGAATGGAAAAATAATATATATATATATATATATATCTGTATATTATCTTGTTTTAAGTAAAGTTAGGCTCCAGATCAGTTAAGACAAAGCATACTCTGCTACTTGTCCTAGTCATGGTGTTGCACTCATTTAATAACATATCATCACAGCTATGCACTAATGGAGCCAAGGGGGACCTAATACAGGGTAGTCGGCCACCACTCCTCCCCTTAAGTTTATAAAAACGTTGTGTTATTTGTACTATTTTTTTATTTTATTAAAATTTGAATTTTCACTCGCCTAAAAATATATAAATATTCTTTTAAAAAATTAAATAAAAATTTCTAAACTTCATCCGTGTAGGCTATTTACATCTAATTTGGTTTTGGCATTCAGGGGGCGGCCACAACGTGCTACGTTGCGCTCCACCCGAACTTGAAAGGTGTATCGGCGAAGTATTTTGTGGATTGCAATGAGTTCAAACCGAGCAGATTTGCAAGAGATGAAGTTTTAGCCAAGAGACTCTGGGATTTCAGCTGCAAGTTGGTTAACGTAGCTTGAAAAACCTTGAAATGCTTTGATTTGCCTACAAGAGTTCTTGTTTTTATAATATGTGAAGATGCTAAATGCACATAGGCAAGGTATCCTAGCTTTGCTATTTTCCCAGAGACCAAGATAGTTGATATTTTATCTTTTCTATCTTTAGGATCAACTATTTCTCCTTATATGATCTTACTTTCTTCATTTATCATTAGAAAATTTGATACTGCATGCAATTATAAAGTCCTATTCTTAGGCTAAGCCAACACAACAAGACCCCATTTGGATGAGTTTATTTCAGAAGAAAAATACTTATTTTTTGAAAATGTACTTAAGAACAAAGAAAAAAATATGTTTTGATGGACTTTTTAAAAAAAGCAGAAGCTAAAAAAAATAGGCAAGCCACTTTAGCTAAACAAAGTAGTTTCAAATAAAAGTAAATTTCAAACTATTTTTTATTACTGCATTCAAATATAAAATTACTTGATCGAAAAAAAAAACTTTAGTATAAAAAACTCCATTCGATGAGTATTTTTTTAAGTCCATCCAAATGAACCCTAAAATCTTTTCAAGGCAACTAGTTAGCTAACAAGGAAATCATGCTATAGCAGGTGGAAATCATGTTATCAATATATCAAGAAATACACACCCGATTAAGTTTGTTGCCTTAGTATAATGTTGGCGCCTGCACTCGACAAGAAATCAGGGGCTCAAACATATCCGTTTAATGCCAAAAAAGGGGGCTAAGAGGTTTAACCCCTGCCATGTCGTTTACAACATATATCAAACACGCATAAACTCCATTTAAAATATAACAACAGTATGGAAAAGCACTTGTTGGCTACTAGTTCCCAAGTTTGTCATCCCACAAATTATAGGCATTGTTTTTTCCAAGTAAGGTCACTGCACAGAGAGCAACTCTGCCACAGAAGGCCTACGAATTTTTGATTAGTTAGCACGGCTCTTAATTACATCGAGACCCATTTCAGTCGGATCGGTTGCTTGTAGTTCGACTTGAATCCCGTCGAGCTCCCTCTTGAATCGGTCCTTTGAGCTAGCGTAAATCATCTTGTTTCTGATCCGGGACGTATCAGGAGACCTTCGCACGCCATAAGCAAACGAGCAATTAAATCATGTTCAATGGACATAGAAACATGGTCAAGAGTAGCATGTTCAATGAAATAGAAATAAGTTTATTTTAACAATAGGCACAGCATATGTTTAATTTAGGGAAATGATAGGTTTGAAGTGAAAATTATACCAAGCAATGAAGAAAATCTTGCTTTTCTGGCAATTCTCTGCAGTCACAAAGTCGAAATCATAGACAGCGTAGCGACATTCATCAGCAGGGAGGCTAGCAGTGAAGTCGTCGTAGCTTTGAGTAGGGTCACCGACTTTCTCAACAATCACCTGTTTCTGTTTCTCCTCTATCTTAAAGATGATAGAGCGATAAGTCCTTTTCGCCTTCAGTTCCAAGAACCGCAACTTGCAATCATCGTGCACAGCCATCCCAGACGCTGCGTTTGCCTATGAATAGGATCATAAGAATTGTCATCCAAATTCAAAATTTGAAAGGTTTTACTGGCTTGAGGAAATTGGATGGTTTGAATTGAGTTGAGATAGTTCCAGGAAAAGCAAAGAACTCTATGTAGAAACAAATTGCAGAAACATGATGAGGTTCACGATCAGGAGGACAAAACAAAAGACAAATTAAGTTAAACTAAGAATCATGAAACGGGCCCTGCTCTCCCCACATCTCATTCATCATCCTCTCTCTCTCTCTCTCTCTCACACACACACACACACAGAGATAGAGACCAAATTTTAATTCAGTCAACGTGCTTCAAAGAAGGATAACAACCTCTATGATGATAACAGAGCGAGCAAACCAAGATTACCATCCACTGATTTATACCCTTACAATTCTATAGGGTTCGCTCAGAAACTAATCAAATTAGAAGCATCGTCGTCAAGCAACCATCAAGTAACCCAAGAGGCGAACCCTACTTTGAATTCATGACTAATACAGGAATTGAACGCTCATTTAATAGCTAATTAGTTAGATACAACGCTTCAATATCTCCATTAAGGGGAGAAACTTGAAAAATTGAACAAATAAATTTGAAATCAGTAAATTAATGAACAGATAACGAGAAATGTCAGATCAATCAGACTCCGCATATCACACGTTTTCAGCTCAGTTGTTCTTCAAACAAAATTCACAACTCCGTTGAAAACCGAAGCTGGATCAAAATTCTAAAAATTTCATGAATTCAATGTGAAGAACTGAAGATCAACTCCAAACACCACCACAAACAGATCTTGCCACAGGCAACATAATACACAACATAAACTACTGATCAAACGAAAAAAATCCAGACAAAAACACTTGAAATTCAGATCAATGATCAAGTACTCATTCAAACCACAAAATCAACACTGGAATCAAAAGCAATGCGAGACCAATTCTGGTAGGGAAAGTAAACGGAGACTCACCATTTTTGAGGCGTGCTTTATCTTCAGGTAGAGAACGCGACGACCAACTAAAGATGATGCAAACGAACAACCGGGGGGGGGGGGGGGGGGGGGCGCGGTGAGAGAGAGAGAGGCTCGGAGAAGGAGTGAATTTTTAGGACTTTATTGAGTCGCTGGGGTAGGGTTTTAACGGCGGGTGAAATCAGGTGTACTGCTGTAAACATTGAAGCAAATTCGTAACGCCGCGTAAGCTTCATTAAGATAGCGAGCTGCGCGAGCAGCTGGCTAGCTTGCCCAAGGCCTAATAATTATAATAATAATAATCTAAAAAACAATAAAATTAATTTTTAATCTACAAAATTATTTCTTCAATTTTTCAGAATTACACATTGTTTAATAAAACAACTTGAGTTTCTTACATTAACTTTTTATATATATAGTCGTATTTTTTTTTTCTTTTGGGTTATTAATTATCAATAAATACCGATTAAATTCGAGTTTCAACTCATTCGAACTACTTACGTGTAATAGTTTTCCTACCAAAACCATATACATTCTCAAATATCGAATCAAACCACTTAGTTATAGAATTCTCCCTATCTAGAAACTCTTATTTTAAGTGGGGGGGGGGGTGTTGGGGCAAGGGGGGCAAGTCAATTTTTTATAAAATATTAAAGGGATTTTCATAATTTATGAGGGAGACCAAATTCAAATTTTTTATAAAAATATATATAAATTTTAATTTGATATGAACTTGCACCCCTGGCTCCATCCCTAATAGTAGTTATAATTTTTGAACTATAATAATTTACATGTTGAAAATCTCTTCATCGAAAATAGATTTTTTAAGTTTTATTTAGTTATTTTTAATTCTATGAAACAAATAAATTTATTTCAATCGCTATGCTTGATGTCTTTTTTTCTGTTTGAAGAAGGTCGCGTTTAATGTCTTAAACCTGATAAAAAAAATCTTTTTTTTTCATTCTTTATGTCTTTTGGGATTTAAAAAAAAACCAGTATTTTAAAAAAAAAGAAAGAAGATACGGCTTGGCTCGTGTGGCTCAGCTGAGCCGCTAAGCCGGATTTTTTGGGTAGTTGACGGCGAGCGAATTCAGATGTTTTTTCCCATTCCCCCCTAACAGAAAGTCAAATTAAGGAACTCTTGGAATTTACCCATTTCAGAAAATATAATTTAATAAAAACAATTAAGGGGATAAGAATATAATAATTGGGGACCGAGGGTAGTGGGTCCCACAAAAAGATTCTTTCTCTACGCTCCTGCGTCAATTCCACGCTACTCGTTGATGATGATGACTTCCACACCATTTATTACTTGTTTGGCTGGCAAAATTTTCCTTTCCTTTTTTCTTTTTTTTTTGTTTTGTTTTTTGTTTTTATTTTATTTTTATTATTGTTTTTTAATGGTTCAACTGTTGGGTAAGAATCCAAGAGAAATTGTATGCATCCTTAATTTAAGATCACTATTTTTACAAATTATTGAATCATAAAAGTAGATGTGATTTGGGGTACCTAAGGCGAAATTAAAAAAAAAAATGTTTTAAGTTGTGTTTGGATCGATGGATTTGAAACAAAAAAAAATATAGATTTATAATAGTAAATTTATTGAATTTGTTTGGTTAAATTCTAATGATATTATCTATTATTTCTTATTGGAATGAGTCAATCAGCTTACTCGAGTCATTTTTTTAATTAAATAACAAAAATTTCACTATCTTCATAGCACTGACTACTGAACAATACATCATAGGATCATATCTCTATATTCCGCAACAAATTCAAATTACAGTACACTTCAAATCCTTGAATTGTTCAATTTGAGCTACTTTTTTAATGAAATTTATCAAATTTAAAGTCATTATAAATCCTTCCCCTTGAATTGTTGGTTCAAATCTAAATCCTTCAATCCAAAATGAAGCTTAAGTCATATTACAGTATAAGCTTCTCTACATCAAATATTTTCAAATCACATACATATATATATATGAAAATTAATTTATTATGGATCCAAATTCCGAACGATGATAAGGAAATGACTCCGAAAATTAAAAAGTAAACAATAAAGAATCACCTTAATCTGCTTGTTCAATTTTTCTATCACGACTCATAATTTTTTTCGGGAAAACGAACAAATAAATAAATAAATGAACTCCATAATATTTTGCTTTGAAGTTTTCGTTAAGTGAAATGAACATGATGGTTGTTTTTGGATATTCATATTGTTCGATATTGTTTTCTCTGTGATTGTATTCAGATTGACTAATTTAAATATATATATATATATATGTTTGTGTGTGTGAGTATATATATATATATCTATATTATTATAAAAAAAGCCAATTTTTTGTCTAAAATAACAATTTTTTTTTACAATTTTACAAAAGTTGCCCTTCAACTCTATGTGAAATAAATAGAATTATATAAAATTGTGGTTAATATTGAAATATCCATGAAATCAATTTAATTTGGATACCAATTTTTAATGTGTTAATTCTACCCTTTTAATTATTAAACACATACAACAAAGAAATAAATAGAGAAGACAATATTGTAATATTGCAATCCAATTTGAAAATCCATGTTCTCAACCCACTAACCACTTTCTCTAATTATAATTATTTGATTTTTTTTTTCTTTTTGTGTTTATTTTTTATCATGTAATTTGATTTCATATAATTATTTTATTTTTAAATTATTATAATTTAATAAATTATTTCAAATAATTCTTAAAAAAAATATTATTATAAAAGAAATTTAATAATATATTTATATTTTCATGATAAAATAAAATTAAGTACTAAATTGAAATATATATTTTTTATATTTTGTAATTTGTACACATATAGAGTGTGCGGTATTACTAATATATATATATATATATATATATATATAGAGAGAGAGAGAGAGAGAGAGAGAGAGAGAGGAGACGTCGAAGCAAATCATTTTCTTGTATGGGACTAGGCCCAAGATTAGCCCAAAAATCCGTAATTTGTGATTTTCCAGACATTAATAAGGTTTTGGTATTGGGCTTCTCAAGACGGGCCTGTTAATTGGCTCAGCTTTTTGGGCTTATTTTGGCATGCATTTGATCCCTTGTGTTATTTAGAGCCCGTTTGGAGCATGCTTAATCTCAGTTTGTTATTTAGAATAAAATTTTCATTTTCTATCCTATGTTATAATCTTTTGAGGTACAAACAAGTGCATGTCGTGTATGAATTCATAATTTTAAAACCCTTCAGTTTGAATAATCTCCAAACTTTCCACTGTCGATTGATAAATTGTGATAATTATTGATCAAATGATTTTTGACCTCAAAGAATATGTGTGTGTGTGTGTATATATATATATATTACAGTTACATAATTGATAAATGATGCATCATATAATTCCCACATGAAAATTTTAGAGGAAAATAAGAAAATATGCCTTAAGACCTCAATTTCATCAACTAAACTAATCATTATCGATTTTAAAGTAGATTTATCATAATTAAAAAAAATCATGAATTCGCATCCCACGCACATTACAAGTATCCACTTACTTGACTAATACAATTAACAATGAAATTGTTTTTCACTTTACAGAGTCAAAATATATATATATATATATTACAATTGAAATGCACATTTCGTAAATCAATATTCAACAATGTAGTTATTTATATTTCATAAATTTAATAATAATTAAAAAGCAATCGACCGTTCAAAAACCAACACCTACGTATTAAATGTTGAACTTTATGAGCAAGGAAGGACAGGACAGGTGGCAAATTTTCAAAAGCGTTCAAATCATATTTTATTTTATATAAATAAAAAAGTTTGTGTTGACCTAAAAATAAATAAATAAAAAAAGTCCAAAGTAACACAAAGAAAATCGTTGTCCGCAAATTATCACTGTACTCTTTCTTAAATTCAAACTTTGGCCGTTAAATTCACAACTACCCTTGAGATTTGAAATTTTTGCAATCAAATTTCAAGGTCAACTTGTCCCCAACCCCAATTATCACATTTTTTCCTTATTTTCTTTTTCCATTTTTTTGGGATTATATTAAAATAATAATTGGCAGCTTTAATTGCACTAGAAGACAAGCAACTGTTCATGAACAAACTCAATAAATTGCCCTTTAAAATGTATATTTTTTTTTTCATAAAAAAAAAAGAAAGAAAAAAAGGTCATCTGTTAGGCGAAGAAAATTTAACTGGATTTCAATAATCATTCCAATCTTTGATTTGATTTTTTTTTTATTTTTAATTTTCAGAAATTTTGTAATTAATCTGAAACAGGACAGATACGAACAGATCCGATCCTGAAAATCACCAAAATATTAATGAAAAAATCGTGGAATGAAATGAAGAAATAAAACAAATTATAAGTAAATCAGTATTTGCGTAAATCATAAGCAACGAAAATGAAATCAGGAAAATAGAGCTGATTTTTTTTGTTTTTTGCGCTATTGCTCAAATATTTGAAACTTGCACTAACATTTCTTTTTTTTTTTTTCCCCCAGCAAAGATCTAGTTAAAAAAGCACGGCATTATAGAAGGAATCTACTGATTTTATTTCATACTTGGGGCATCGATCGGAAGCTGATCGATAGTTTATCCTTTGCTCGAACGATTGGAAATCGGTATTTCCCCGGCCGTCTTGGCCGGTGGCTGCGGCGGCAAGTGAACCCCGCCGCCGCCGCCGCCGATTTTCTCTCGCGGAGGATGAGGAGGCTGAGCGGAATTTGGCGGCGGAACAGTGATGTCCTCCGTGAGAGGGGCGGAGAGGTTGTCCGGAATGACGAAAACACCCTGCGATGGCCGCCGCTGGTGGCGGTTAGCTCTCTGAGACATTGTGTGTGTGTGTGTGTGTTTTAGAGAGAGAGAGAGAGAGAGCGCTTTGGAAAATTTTGGAGGTGTAGTGAAAAAGTCGTTGGCTGGGTTTATATAGGGAAGTTAAGTCAAAGATTATCCATTGCACATTGGGATTCATTTGCAATAAATTACCTAAATTTTGTATTCATAAATAAACAAATTATCTAAATTTTGTGAATTTGAATGGGATTTCTTACAGATAAGTTTGATTTTGGATGGGCTTGTTTTTGGGAGAGAAGCATTTAATTATTGGAAAAAGCTCTTTAGAAAAAAAAAATTACGTTTGAATGAGTTTTTTAAAATAAAATTAAAAAAAAAATCTATTAAAAAAAATATAATTCAATAAGCATTTTTTTATTAAGTTCATGTTAACAGACCCTAATTCATTAGCCGCCTCCCTCTCTTTTTTTTTTGGGTGAGTGTGTGTTCCCACTTGTGCTTATAGATACAATCCAGTTTACCTAGGGAAAAATATAATTAAAATTTACATTGGTCAAACCTTGTTAATCAAGTACTTAATGTGATATCCAGTGTAAATTCATTCACCATAAAAGATCGAATAAATTTGAAAACTATTCAAGTGCTTGAAATGTATTTATCACAAATATTTACCATGTGTATTTTTATCTTAGTCTAGATCGATACTAATTTTTGAATTATACTTGATCAGAAAATAAGTATTTGCTCTACTTATTAAGAATAATATTTTTGTGATTGAATACAATGTTCAAACATGACATGCTGAAATGGGGTAGGATCATCATTCTACTTTCTAACTTATTATCAATAAGAAAAAGGAAAAATCACATCCACCTTCCCTCAAGTTAGGTAAAATTATAGATAATTCTCTCTTATTTTAAAAATTACAAATACCTCCCTTAGGTATGTAAAAATTTAACAAGACTCATTCTTCATCAAGGCGGAATGTAATTGCGAATTATATTTCTTGTATTTTCGATAGCATTTTGCAATGAAGTTTGTATAGTCTTGACAAATTCAACATGTGTATAAGCTATATATGTGGTCAATTTAAAAATAAAAAGTAGTGTTGGTGTCAAATTAATTATATGGTGATGCTCGATAGTGATTGTTGTGGTATAAATTATAACTATTTCGCAAAAGTTGGTTGAATCGCAAAATTGATTGAAGGATTGCATCAAGCTTGATGAATCACATCTTTTTGTGGTTTGGACAACTACAATGATGCGGAAAAATTATTGGTAATTTTGAAAATTATTGCCAAGCTAAGAATTTTGGTTAAACGTTGATAAATGTCAGAGGGTGTTGGTAATTTCAAAATAAGAAAATGTTATGTGTAATTTTATCTAAACTCAAAAAATGTGGATGTAATTGTCCCTAAATATTATTAAACACTCTGTAGTTAAATATATGAGCGAGTAATTTAGTTAAAAATAAATCATTTATAAGTCATTGTCCTCAATAATAAGTGAAGGCTTTATCAATAGATCATACAAATCCCACAAATATAAATATTTGGCTACTTATATTTAGGACTGGAAAATAAATCAAGTTATTTGATATTCGATTCAAGATCGATTATAAAACATTCGTTTGAACTCAATTCGTTAAACTTCACAAGTCAAGCTTCAACACATCTTTTAATTCGATAAAATTTGAAGCCCGATTCAATTAATTAAAATATGATAATATATGTATAAAAATATTGAATTACTCAAACCCAATTTGAGTTTTGCTCGATTAAAACTCACTTAAGTTCGACTCATTTAATAATTAAATTAAGCTCAAATAAGATTTCGAACTCGATAAATAATTCAAATCAAACTTGAACAGTAATCTGTTTGGCTCGACTCAATTGTTTACATTCCTACTTAATATTGATCTACTTAGATACTTGTTTTATCATTTTTTTTTCTTATTATTATTTGTCAAAAGTAAACATTGAATTTTAGAGCATGCATGCGTTATAAAACCCAATCAAAACATAACAATCACAGCGAACCATGTGCAAAAGGTTCATAACTAGAAAACCCTAACAATTATTATTCTTTAAGTTTGCATTATTAGCACCATACTTTTAATAATTCACAAATCACGTGGACTTCATAAATGCACTTAAGTGTGTGCATGAATTAGATCTTAAAGGCCAAACCAATTTGACTCTTTAAATAAAAGGCCACTCCTTTAAGGGTAACCCTTTTTGTTTTCAAAAAAATAGGAATAATTTTCTTATAAAATTAAAAGTTAATTACATTACTTCTTTTAAAGGCAAACATCTGAAATTGTATTAATATTTAATAATATATGATGTAAATCTAAATAAACGTAAGAGAGACAAACTAATAAATCTCACTTGAATTATCTGTCATCTCTCAAAATCTTTTTTGAAATTCACATGCTACAAGCTCAATGTTTGTTTCTTTTATATATTTTTTTTTCAATTTATTCAAAGTGCGAAATATATATTTTTCAAGATATAGTAACATTTTTTCTTTTATAAGCAGGATATAATAACATTTTTTTTTATGGCTCTTGTATATAACTCGTGAATATAATTAACTTCAGATATGAATGCTTGCTGAAAATCCAAATATAAAGTGCAACTTTTCGCAGTTTCTCTCTTTTTTTTTTTTAGACATTTTGGTTCTGATTTTCATTTCTATCAAAAGGATTTATTTGCAAAAAATAAAAATAAAAATAAAAGAAAAGGAAAAAGAAAAAGAAAGGAGCTTATGATTGGGTTTTAGGGCTGTCAAAGGATTGGAACAAATCAAGAGATTAGTTCTTTTGGTATCCAAACCCAACCCGAATCATATAAAGATATATATGTATGTGTGTGTGTGTGTGTGTTCATTGTTACTAAATCAGAGTCCAATAAGAAAATTCGACCCAAATAATAATTAAAAGTTTTAAAATTTTAAAATCAAGCAACTTAAAAAAAAAATTATCCCTTGCATAACAAAATAAAAGTTAAGAAAGTAGAAAAATATGTATGATAACTATAAATTATGTTATTACAAAAAGTATCTTGGAAAATAAAAATCGTGTATTATTAATTATAGTGCCTTTTTAAACTTCTTTCCTAATATTTTATATACAATGTTGTTAATTTAATACAATATATTATTAAGGTTTGAATACGAACTTTAATGAATTCACTACTAGAAAAAACTGCAAATAGCCACGGATTTTAGCCACGAAAAAAATCCGTGGCTAATCCGTGGCTAATAGCCACGGATTAGCAACGGATTTATATAAAAAAAAAAAAAAAAAAAAAAAAACTTAGCCACGGATTGGCCACGGCCTGACCATGGCTAATTTAGCCACGGCTAATCCGTGGCTATTTTTGGTGGCTAAAATTAGAGGAAAAATTGGCACCTATTTTTAGCCACGGATTAGCCACGGTCTGGCCGTGGCTAAGAGCCACGGATTAGCCACGGCCAGACCGTGGCTAAAAATTTATGGGCAAATTTTTTTTTTTTTTTTGCACCGGATATGGTTTGAACTCTTGACCTGTTAGTTGAAGTTAGAGCATCAAACCACTACACTACTTTAATTTTTTGTTTAATAATTAATTTTTGCAATACGTAAGTAATATATGTATATTATGTATATTGATATATATAATAAATGATTGGATATGTTACATACGTATAAGACTAGATACACTCATATATATATATATATATATATGTATTTATGTCTAATTAGATGTATATATATTAGCTATATAAGTACATATATAACATATATTAGATATATAATACACTAATATATGTTTATTTCATACAGATGATTGAACATATATAGTACATATGATTAGATATATATATATATATATTTGATCGATATATATATGCACTCTACATTTATAACATATATTAGATATGTTATATATAGATATATAGTTATATCATATAGACTATATATAGAGGATTAAAATGTATATATATTAATATATATAAGATACACATTGACATAAATATATATATATATTGATATATGTATATATGATATATACACTTGATATATGTAGATATGATATATATACTTGATATATGTATCAATATAAATTTATATATATCAATATATATATATATATAAATTTATATGTGGCAAAAAATCAAAAAAATTAAAAAAAATATTAGCCACGGTCTAGCCGTGGCTAATCCGTGGCTATTAGCCACGGCCAGGCTATGGCTAATTTAGCCACGGGCAATCCGTGGCTATTAGCCTCGGATTAGCCACGGCCAGGCCGTGGCTAATTATTTTTTTTTTTTATTTTTTGCACAACAGATAAATTTATATATATATATATATATTGATACATATATAAATTTATATTGATACATATATCAAGTATATATATCATATATACATATATTAATATATATATATATATGTCAATGTGTATCTTATATATATTAATATATTATATGTACATTCCAATCCTCTATATATAGTCTATATGATATAACTATATATCCATATATACTTGGACATATATATATATATATATACTTGGACATTTATATATATATATATATATATTGATACATATATACTTGGACATTTATATATATATATATATTGATACATATATACTTGGACATATTTAAAATAGATACATATATATATAAAAATATATGATATGTATACTTGACATATATATATATATAATACCACACATATACGAAGATATTTGCAAAGGATCACGAATTAAAGTTGCTATTATCTAAATATAAATTGTATAAATAGATTTTTGTTATAATTTTTGTTTCTGATATATTAATTTATTAAATATTTGTCATAAAAAGAAAAACTGAATAATGAACGATAAAGTCGAAGGTAAATATCTTTAATTTAAAAAAAAAATAATTGGTGAATAATTTATAAAAATTACTAAAATTATATAACAAAAATTGATAAAACTAATGAAATTTATTAGATAATTTAAGTTTAAAATATTATAAAAATATAGTTTAAGTATAATAAAAAGCAATCAATAATCAAAGAATTCCTTTGGCGCAACGGTTTCATGCTCCAAGTACAACATTGACGTCCCGTGTTCGAATTTCCTTGAGCGCAAGAAAAAAAAAATGCTTGGAGGACGCGGGTCCATGTTCGGGCGCGGGTGCGGGTTTGGGTTTGGGTTGGGACGTGGGTTTGGTTTCGGGTACGGTCTGATTAGCTTTTTTTTTTTTTTTTTTAGTGGCCACGGATTAGCCACGGCTAGGCCGTGGCCAATCCGTGGCTAAGCCGTGGCCCTTAGCCACGGCCACGCCCGTCCAACAAAAAGGTGGCCAAAATTGGCCACGGCTATTAGCCACGGATTGGCCTACGGCCTGGCCGTGGCTAAGCCCAGTCGTGGCTAAAAAGCCGTGGCGACGATTAGCCACGCCACTTTTAGCCACGGAAAAAATCCGTGGCTAATCCGTGGCTAATCTCCTTGGCCACGGATTTTTTGCCAAATCCGTGGCTAAAATCCGTAGCTAAAAAGCCTTTTTTCTAGTAGTGATTAGACTGTTTGATTTCATATTCTATCTATTCATTTTGAATTACTAATATTCATAATGGAGTATGATCTATCAAATATTTTAACTTATTGAATATGTTACAATTCAAATGAGATTTGAATTAAAATCCGCTCCATCGACAACCCTATTTAGAGGTGTAAATGGATATTGAACGGAGTGGATATGCAGTATATGAATCAACATTTGATTAGGTTTTTATAAATAAATAAAAAATCAAATAAGACTTATATAGCTTATCTAATTTTTATTTTTTTTGTGTATATATATAAGGATAGTATATGGTTATTAATATAAGTAAATTTAACATATCTACTTATATTTTTATTTCGTTGTAAATTATGTGAATATGAGTCAATTACTATTTTTTTTTTACCTATTTTACTTACAAAAATATATTAGCATATAGATACACGCTACTACTAACAATAGTAATTATTATTATTATTATTATTATTATTATTATTATTATTTAATGTTATTTATCATATTCAGATAACGAATATATCTGATGGATACACATTCGTAGCAGATATTAAACAGTACGGATGTATAATTACCATGTATGTATTCATTTATTATTCGAATACAGATAATATCCATTTTATACAAACACGAATTATATACCTTATAAACAATTACTAATGTGAATATTAAATAAATTTTCAGATACTCATTTGCAGGTCTAGCCCTATTGGAGGTACAAAAGAATTATTGTCGAAAAAGATGGCAAAGGAATTCGTTATTGGGCTTGTGAACCAAGTCCGATGTACTAATTGGACCCAAATATTAGCCCATGGAACTTCACTAGAACTGGATTTATTAGAAGATTATCTTTTTTAATTAATATTAGTATTATATATTTATTTATAGTTTCTATTTAGTGGTTTTATTTCTCTTGAATGTGTTCTCCATAATGCAATTAAATTCTCTAAGACAACTCGGATGGGCCATAAGTTTTTGATAATGAATCGAATTAAATATTGATATTTCGTTAAATTCATGGAGTAAACTTTCATTTGTTTTCATTTACCATTTGTTATGTTTTAATTTAATTATATATCTAGCTCTATAAATTTTATGTACCAATCTAATGTTAAGTATTGAATATTTTAATCCTCCCAGATGGGGGGTGGTAAAGTGCAACGTCGATGCGGCATGTGATGAGGTTAGAGGGACGATTGGACTTAGTGCGGTGGCTCGGAATGAATGGGGATGCTTCATGGGAGCCAAGACGGAGGCAAGCTTCGGGATGATGGAATCCATTGAGATGGAGCTCATGGCCATTGAGATGGGACTAAATTGGTTACAACAGCATGGTACTCAGGAGGTTGAAGGTGAGAGTGACTGCTTGTGGGCGATTACCTTCATAAGACAACCAAGTCTGTGTATTTCCAGGAATCAAGACCGGCTCGTGCATATCGCTCACTTGAGTAGCATGTTTCAATCTGTGACTTTCACCCATGTTAGGCGGACGACGAATCGTGCGGCTCATAGACTAGCAAAGAATACCTCTAGCAACTTAAATTGAGTGATATTTGGGGGGGCTATGGCCCTGAATGTATTCATGACCTTCTATATCATGATAAGTTATATACAGAATAATGAAAGAACCAGGAGTATACCTTCCGAGACTTTCCTATCAAAAAAAAAAGTATTGAATATTTTAATTTATTTTCATAATGTAACGGTGCGATCCTTTCTACTAAATTTCATTATATTTTTATAATTTGATCAATCTCTAACTTTTATGTCCCTCAAACTTTGCAGTATTCATATACACTTGTAATCTTATAACTAACTAGATATTAGTGATCACTAACCAACCTTATTATTCATCTGTTTTTTTAAAATTTATTTTTGAATTGTTTCTTATATTGACATTACTTTCTCAATTGATACTAAAAATTGCATTATCAACTTGCAATTATATGATAAAGAATGTATAAATTTTTATTTTTTATCAAATGAATCATTATTTTTCAATAGAAATGCTACTAGATTATCATAAATAGTGGTGGACATATTTTAAGCATGCTTAAATTACTAAGAGCTTGTTTGGATGAATTTTTATTTTTTTTTGTTCATAAGAGATCCACTTATTTTTTCAAAAAACACTTCAATGAAAAAAAATTATGTTTGATTGAGCTTTTCTAAAAAAAAATGAAGTTAAAAAAGGCTCTAAAGTAGCTTTTTTTTAATAAATTATTCAAAATACATTAAAATAAAATACATTTTGAAGTATATTTAATTACTGGATTTAAACGCAAAGTTTTAGCTTAAAATGAAGATTGTATTATGAAAAATACGGCTTGAAAAACACCTTTTAAAAAAAAAAAAAAGAACAACCATCAAAACGGTCCTAAGGCTCTAAAATTCAGAACACTTATTTATTCTTTTATACAATGATCTATTTTATCAACCACTAAATATAAAAAGGTCCGAAGGGAGAGTAAGAGAAAGAACACGTTGGAGGTAAATGATTAAGAGGGTGTTTGGCTAAGCTTATAAGCTCCTCAAAATATCTTATAAGATGTTTAAGAACTTATAAGATGGTGCAAAGTGTTTGGCAACAATTTTGGAGGTGGAGCTTATAAGCTTCTCAAATAAGATGTTTAAGAGCTTATAAGCTCTTTTTAAAAAAGTAAGGAGGTAGCAACTTATTTTTTAAGATCTATCAAACTCCTTTATTTTTAATCAAATTAATTACAATATTGCCATTACTAACATCTTATAAGCTATACCCCTTCTTATTTATCCAAACACTTTAATAACTTATTTTTAAAATAAGATCCAACATCTTATAAGCTCCTAAAACATCTTATAAGATGTAGGAGCTTATAAGATGTTTTAAATAAGCTTAGCCAAACACCCTCTAAAACTACAATTATTTTTATCATGTACATCTTCGATAAAAATGAATATAATCATATCATATCATATATTGAAAATATTATTTTATCATCCACATTTTATAGATAAGGTGGATATAGATATAAATACCTTTTAGCCACGATATTATATGGTAGTATATTGGTGAGAAAGTATGCGTATATTATTCGTACATCGTGTATTTGTATACATCGTGTGTGTGTGTGTGTGTGTGTGTGTGTATATATATATGTATATATGTATAGGTGGCTAAACTCCAAAGACCCGCCATCGCTCCCACGTGTTCCCCTGCATGAAAACCTACGGTCACACGCGTCACCCCGTCTCCCCCCTCAACACCCTCCACTACCTCTTCGATCATCTCCATCCAAAATCACAATCTCTCTCTCTCATCCCCCAACTTTCCCTCACTCCTCAACAAAACAATGGCCGATCGGCAATACCCGCCCATAAGAACTTCCACCACCACCACCACCGGTGACGGCGGCTCCTTCCTCCAAAGACTCAGAGAACACGCCCCCAACTCCACCCAGCTCATCGGCCTCGCGACGCTCGTGATCTCCGGCGGCATCCTCCTCCTCCTCGCCGGCCTCACCCTCACCTCTATCGTCCTCGGCCTCATCTTCTTCGCCCCGTTGGTCCTCATCTCCAGCCCCATTTGGGTCCCCGTCGCCGTCGTCCTCTTCGTCACCAGTCGCCGGCTTTCTCTCTCTCTTCGGCTTCGGCGTCGCCTTCGTGGCGGTGGTCTCGTGGCTCTACAGGTATTTCAGGGGGTTCCATCCCCCGGGTTCGGATAGGATCGACTACGCGAGGACCCGGATCGCAGACACGGCAGGCCATGTGAAGGATTATGCTAGAGAGTATGGTGGGTACTTGCATAGTAAAGTGAAAGATGCTGCTCCCAGCGCATGAATCTGATGATCACAGGCTATGATGAACCAAAAACAAAAAAACAAGTTTTGAATTAATTTTTGGATTTTGCTTCTTTTTTTTTGTTGTGGGGGGGGGGGGGGGTGGAGTTTATCATTTTTCTCTGTCATGCATGTTTTTTGAAGTTCATGAATGGATCTATGATCATTTGTTTGTTGCTATATATAAATTGTGTTGATTAATTAATATTGCCATTGTGTGTATTATGATAGTTTTGGTTATATTTGGAGCTCAAGTGAAATGAGCAAATTGATTGACTGAAGTTAATTCAATAGACAAACACATTGACAAAGGCATTAGAGCTTTGAGTGCCATGCATGGCGTCTATATATATGACAAATACAAGTTTGATTAGTTTTGTATATACATATACATGTATGTACATATAGTTTTCTCTATCTAAAAAATGTACACAGTGTTTTGCTTTTTCAAAATGAGATGGAAGACGTGTTTTTCAGTCTACAAAAAGTGGACAAATTTGATTGTGTAGATAAAAGTGAGATTTCATTGTTCCAGACGAAGCATATCTCTTGATAATTGGGGTAACTATATGTAATTATATATATAGCGCCAGAAAATTTTTCTAGTTATTTTCATTAATGATTACAAGAAAGATCTTCTGATAGTTGGGGTGACTTGTATAAACACAAGAGAATTTTTTCTGATAATTTCCATTATTGGTTATAGGAAGATATAAGCTTCGAGTGTATTTGTAATCTTATAATAATAGGGGATAATTGATAATTACATGATAATTTAAGGATGTAGAAATAATTTGTCCTAAGTTATATAACCAATGTAATTTGTCCTAAATTAAATAACCAATGGAAAACATATCCTAACAAATATTTTCATTCAAAAAGTAACGACAAATACATTCCTAACAAAAATACTACATTTTTTATATTCATTTAAATATAATTTTGAATTTCATCACATTCTCCCATATGCATTTGAAAATATATTTTTCAAAAAACATAAAATACAAAACACTAGGAATAACACCAAATTTTCTTAATCGATCGCTGTGGTGTTGTCTTTTGCAATCTCACCCACAAAATATGCCTTTTTTTGTATCTAAAACAAGGAAAAAAATGATGCTTAGACCCTACGAGGTTTGATCAAATTATAATTAGACCCTCTTAGGTATGAAAAATTACACATACTTCCCTTGAGGTTTGGGTTCGAATAACAAGCAGCACATTCCGATCACTGATACAATGTGATTTATTTATATAAACAAAAAATTATAACGGAACTCTAATTTTATTTCCAAAAATTCAAACTTTTCTGTAGACAACAATACTCTTATTGGAATTAATAATTGTAATGAGGAAATTGACCTAATTTATTATTTTTACATTTAACCTGAATTGTGGAATTTTTTCCTAATATTCTGACTAAGAATAACAAAGTCATTTCATTACATTTTCATTGGATGTTAGCTGGATCCAAATCTCAAGAAATATATGTGTAATTTTTTATATTTGAGGGGGTCTAATTATAATTCGATCCTAACTTTAGGAGATCTAACTGTAATTTTCCCTTAAAAGAATGAAACTTAATAAATGCTGGCATTGTCTATCAAATAAAATTTCTGATAGAATTGATGAGTAGGACAATTATTCAAAACAAAATATGAAAAAAAAGAAGAAATATTCATTTGTAGAACTGCTAAAGTTCCCTTCTTAAATAGCGCTGGGAAGGAACATAACAAGCGACAAAAAGAAAATGAAGCCAGTAAAGGCGACAAAATAACGTGAACAAATTGGCCCCACCTGCCGAATAATTTATTTCTCATGGAGAGAGTAATAATGTATTTTCTTAATTACGTCTCGAGGTTTACTTGTGCGTGCACTTCAAGTAGAATAGCGTATGTATGGTTGTACTTGTACCCAAAAATATTGATTGATTAAGCTAAAAAAAATAAAAAAAAAACTTGGTGAAAAATGAGCATCCCTACGGAGAAATAAATAAACTAGGATATATCATTGTAGTCTCAAACAAATGGGGAATTTTTAAATGAATCCAAAACTGATTTGTTGGAACTTAATAAATTATACGACATATGATAAATATATTACACTTTGTTAAGTGATTAATCACTTTATTTAAATTATTCACGAATTACTCAATAAGTGTAAAACATTCACTATAAGATTATCCTTTATCAGCATAGCCGAATCTATGCTAAAAATTTCCTCAACTCGGTATTTTCCTCTACATTCACCAATCTATGCACTGATCCATAAAAAGAATTTCTTTCCAAATAAATTTACACCGATCACATCCACTGTTTGAGAACAGTGAAACTGCCACCAAGTACGTGACTATGTAAACATTCGTGCGAGGAAATATCACTTCAGAAACGGACACTTTGAAAATCGATTACTCTGTCGAAGTGATAGCAATGTTGATTAGAATCCACACTACCAGGACAATATCATCAAAAGACAATAATCGATACAATAAAACAAGTAGAACACAGATGCTTATATAGGAGCAAAATCATGCCAAAAAATTCTCAATCCATGGCAAAATCTCACGAACTTTAATTATCTCAAGTCTCCAGAACGTGCAAGTCTTGCAATCAACAATACCTCACTACCAGTTTATTTATTTACATTAGTGAGATAAAAGAGTCAACAAAGAGAAATCAAACACCCCGTCCCGTCATCACGTAGCCTCTGTGACTGGAAGGTGCAGATTCGAGACGGATTCTTTCAGAAAGCTGCTTCCGCAGAACGAATCTTGGCTCACAATATTGAAACCGCTGATTGCCACCTGAGGTTCGTTAACGCCAACAGCATCATCGCGTAGGGGCTTCAACTTGGTGGCACTACCGCTGTTCTTTTCGGCTTGCTGCTTCTTGTTTTTGCTCTTGCTGCCTCGTGATGATTTGCCCCCACCCTTCTGCTTGTTCTTCCCATACCTTTTGCCACCTGTTGCGGTAGCGTTGGTTCGCACTCGATGGAAAATGTGATACCGATGTCGGAATTGGGTCGTAAACATCGGGGGCCCCAGGTTACCGATAACTGCTTCTTAGGTGCTATACCCAGCTTTTCGCGGCTACCTTTCAAGGCAGATACAAGCTGCTTCAAAGGCGTCTGAGAAAAGAGTATCGTCACATGGAAAGATGAATAACAACTGTTAACAATATCTTACTAGTGACCGAAATCCCAGATTTCTATCATACATTAGAATTAAAATACATCTGGAAGCACACTAGTTCAGAATCCAGAGCTTATGCAACACTAAAAGAGGGAAGTAGAAAAGCACAGAACTCTCACGAGTAAAGTAGATGAAATCACTTTTCAAGAACTCAATAAGAAAGGCAAGAGCTATATACTTCCCAGCATCATCCAGAAAGATTGTTTAACAATTCAACAAGAAAAGAATCTCTTGGAAGTTGGAAATCGGAATATGTAGAAAAATACTTGTATGAAAGTGTAAACTCAAGAACTAATGCTGGCAAATAAAACTAGAGAACAAAATATTAATAAACATATTTATATCCCGGCTTCCTTTGAGGACAAATTCAGCTTCTGCCTGGGCCCAAAAAACAATGAGAGATACGCGTATGCATTCAGTAACACTGTCAAAACTCATAGGATAAAAGCCTACTTTCCAGGATATAACATGACCAAACGCTATAGCAGTGTAGTTCTACTTATGCCCAAGTAAACAGCTGTGAGCAGACTATAACAAATAACCTGAAAAAATTCCAGCGTATAACGTTACTTAATGATTATAAAAAAACAAAATATGAAAAAAGAAATATATCTATCAACAGATACATTAGATGCTAAGGGACAAACAGTGAGAAGAATGTTGTCAAGAGGTTGAATGAAAAACTTACAGGTGATGGTATGGATGGTGAACAAATTTTCCCAACAGATTTGGTACAGCCATTTAACTCGGAAGCCTTGGGAATTTTATCATCCTCCTGTCCTTTTTCGCCACTTGACAACCCATCAACTGAGGATTTAGACTCATCAAGAGCTGGAAACCCAACACAGTTGCTAAAGCATTTTTCAGAAACTGAGTTACTGGATTCTATGTTATCTAAGTCTTTGCATCCATCCTCTCCCAGGACATCCTTGCCTTGGTTATTCTTCCCAGGAGACAGGTTGAAGCCACTAGTTGCGATTTCGAATCCTTCAATACTCGGAATTTCAGCCAAACATGTTTTGAGGTCATTCATAGAAAGATCCCCTGAACTGTAGTTTGTTGATTTACGTGAACCCGTTGAAGACCCACTATTACTGCTTATACTTTGGCAAGCTAGCGTATTAGTAGGAACATAAACTTCCATCTACAATAGTGGCAAGCGAATAGAAGAGCTGTAAATCCAATATTAAACGTTGATCAATAACAATTATGACATCATAGCATCAAAACAATTAGAATCTAAGACATCCAGATTATCTCCGACCCACCGAACTTGATACTAAGAACATACGCATAAAATGAATATATGATTACCAAACTATAAGATCCTTGCACAATCTATGTCAATGTATAAGTTGCAACAAGGTAGTTCACTATAATTTGAAACCAAGGGTGGGGTGTATGTGTATGTGCACGTTATAACGATTATGACATTATAGCATCAAACAATTTAGAATACTAGCACATCCAGATTATCTCTGGCTAACTGGAACTGGACCAAGAACATACACATAAATGAATATATGATTACAAAACCATGAGATCCTTGCAAAATCTATATCTATAAGTTGCAAGAAGGCACTTCACTATAATTTAAACAAAGAGCAGGGGGGGGTGTGTGTGTGCGGTTGCGCACGTGCATGTGTGTGAGTGTGGGTGTGTGCGTGTGTGAGGGAGAGAGAGATGCCAGGATATGCACAAAACCTCAGAATTCTCAGGTTTCATCCTTTTGCACCATTAAGATTCATCTCACTCAACCTTATTAGGAGGGTTTTTGAACTAGTTTACCTGACCAATTCAAGAGACAAAGGTTATCATGCCAAAGTAGAAATGTTCAAGACACGGTAGCAACACTGAAGCTAATGAACAGGGTTTTAGAATAGAGGACGTAGGCGTAAGGGTCAAACTATGATTCCACTGTTCTGTGTCGGAAAATAAAGGATGAACACTCATATATGCAATGAATTTGGCCTAAGATTACCAAAAACAGCAGAAATCATATCAAATCAATATGCTGCAATTAAAGTCGGCGAACAATTTCACCACAACGAACAAAACTAAAAACAATGCAGAACAAAACATAAATTTCAACCAGAAACATACCTCAAATTTGTTCCAAGAGCTGTCGACACTAAAACCTCGATATATCGATCCAAAACGAGATCCTATCAACGGAAAACCCGAAGATCCCCAAACCTCGATAGCTCAATCTCCAATCCAAATCAGCTCCACCGCCAAATTTATCAGTATTATTACCAATATAATAACAATACCTCTTCCGAAAATTTGACAAAAACAGCGAAAACTAGATAAAGAACACGCTCGGACAAAAAAAAACCAATCCCGTACTCAAAACGGCAAAATGTTAACTACTAAGATTACCACGCCGATCGCTTTTATGGAGATGTTTCAGACGATGAAAAGACGAGCCGCCATAGAAGGAGGTCACGTGGGGGCGCGTGAGCAACAACAATTCGTTTGAAGGCATCGAATACATTGTTCGATGCTCTTCGATCCACAATTTCTCCAATAGATTTAGCTTCTTTTTTTTTTTTTGTTCGTTTTGCAAATGCAAATTCACACAGTGTATAGATCGACGAAAGAGTGAAAATCGATTTGGATCGGAAACTTACAGAATGATCGGCATCGGAGCCGGAACCCTTCAGACTCGCCGGATAATCGGATAGTAGAAAAAACCTTCAAGCCATACGTACACTTTCGTCTTATATATATATATATATATATATATAGACATGAAATCTGAAGTGTAAGAATATCGTGGGTTTATCTTTGTTCGCTTGTGAAATTACTATTCTGTCCGTTTTCTCTATATCCAAAATGTGTATATATTTTCGTTTATTATTATACAATTTGATTATTTATGAGTAAGAGAGAGATAATAGATAAAGAAATATTTTTAAAAAAAAAATCTTTTTGGACAGATAAAACCAATGCATCAACAAGGCTAGATTTGGTATTTCACAATTTGAGAGATTAAGAGGAAAAATAAGAAGCTTTTAGTCGAAGCGGAGTGAATTATGGATTAGAGTCCATCGTAGCCGTACACGTGTGGCTGAAGGGTAAGATCTCTATTTATTTATTTTTGGGGGTCTCTTGACTTGGACTTAAAAGTTAAAATAATAGAGAACCAGCTGGAGCCTGGAAGCGTTTGCCGATGTTCGAAAACAATATTTTTAGTTTTTCACTTTTTTTTGTTCCTATTTTTTTTTTCACGAGTATTGGAAATATTTAGTTTTGTGTATTTTACAACAGATTTTTTTTTCCAAGCAAAGTAAAGTTTGAATATTGTAATTATAAGGGCCCGTTTTGATAAATTTTTTAAGTGCTTTTTGAACCATAATTTTTAATAATATAGATTTTTTCAAGTGAAATAATTTTCAAATGGATACATACTTCAAACATGTTTTTATTTGAAATTACTTTAAATAATTTTTTTAAAAAAATTACTTTTTTTTTATTTCTTCTCTTTACAAAAAAACTATCCAAATATAATTTTTTTTTACTCAAGTGTTCTTTTCAAAAATAAATACTTATCTAATCAAAAAATCCATTCAAACATGCGCTAAGTAGTTTAAAATATATACAAATCATTTTTGGACTTTTTCTCTAATTTCTGTTTTGTTAAAAACCCAACTAAACTGTTACCAAAAAAAAAAAAAAAAACCCAACTAAACATTTTTTTTTATTAAAATATTTTTTTTGAAAAATATAAATGCTTCTCTCGCTCTCTCTCTCTCTCCCCTTTTTTTTTTTTTAAGCTAACACATTCAAACGAGTTATAAAATAACACATTTATCTTACTCTTTTGGTACCTTTTAGTTTTTCAATAAACTTTTAGTAATTTGTTGACACTCGGGTCTTTGTTATTAAAATTTAAAATATAAAATAAAACAAAATAAAGCTGGACATTTTGAAAAACCAAAGGCCCTGTTAAACAATTCCTAAAGTGACAACGGGTATTACAGTGGCCAGGCTTTTCTTTATTAGGTGAATTACATCTACCTTCTGAATTTTGATGAAATTATAATTTAATTTATATTATTTTGTAAATTATAATAAATTTTATGTAGTATACAATAATTACAAGTGATTGATAGAAAATGTATAAAATTCGTTTTGCTCTTTATTCTTTGCTGATATTAAATAAGGCGAATTACATCTATCTCTTATAAAATTTGGCAAATTTACAATTTAATTCACATTTTTGTATATATTACAATAAACTCCCTTGTGATGTGTAATAATTACAAGTGACGGACGAAAAATGTATAAAACCCACTCTTCACCTCAATTCCGCCGCCTCCGTCGACTCTAGCCCAAAATTGACCTCACCAACGTGTTTCCCATGTCAAAAAGTTTAAGACCCACTTAAAATTCACCGAAAAACTTGTTGGAAAACGAAAACCCGCCACCTCGCCTCCGTCGCTCCTCCACCATCCGGTGAAACCCAAAAGTACCATCGTCAACGTGTTTCTCTCGTCACGGTGATCGATTTTGATATACAACTTGCGCGATTTGGAGAATAAATGTGCAAGTTATGATGAATTGAAAGTGTATGAGTTCTCAACTTGCATGTGTATATACATTACATATGTATGTATCTAGATCTATTTCTTCCCCCACCTACTAATCGTTTTCAGCTCTTAAAAAGGGGAGCAATTTTTTCAATATTATTACTTTTAACCCCAAATATTTTATATATATTACAGAAAAATCCATCGAGGGTGCTATTGAAACTTTACTTATAAAAACTAACAGAACCCTAACGGTCCTAAACAATTGAGATAAATTATCAAACGGAATATACCATAGACATAATATAGCCATGGAAAAATCTGTAGTTAAAGTTTAAAAAAAAAAAATTATATATTGGCCACGGATAATTCAGTGGCTAATTTTTTTTTTTTTTTTTTGTTAAATATGTAGCTTAGCCATTGAATTTTCTGTGGCTAAATATTACTTATTGACCAAGGATTTTCCATGGCCATTTTGACTGTTTATTTTGTGGTGCATTTTGTTTTTAATGCATCCCAAAACCTGCAAAAAAATTTCACAAAGCCAAGATACCAACAAAATCGGAATGTCGATAAACTATCAATTAATAGAATACTAATAATCCACAAACTATAATCATGAAATACTAATAATCTACGGAATTAGTAATCATTCTATCACATAATATCCTACAATTCATAATCATCAAATATATATACACAATAATTAACATATTTAACAATCCCTAATAGTCATATGCACTGCCATCATCATCTCCATCATCCTCTTCACATTATCATTGTCATCATCATCACCATCACCATCGTCGCATTCGTTTTCATCATGAACAATAGGAGCAGACGAAGCATAACCCTTTTATGTCGTGAAATTAATCAACCCTTGGTTTTTTTAATGCTAGCCGCCATCTCGAACATGGTATTTTGAAGGAGTGAAATATCCCTACTATGATTTTCTTCAAGCTTGGCGATCTTCTGATTGTACTTCTCCTCGAACTCATTTACCTTTTGCTTCAGGGATTGTGCCTCATGGGGGTCAATTGCACCCCCTCACTCTCACGTGGCTCCACTGATGGTCTTGTAAATTCTGCATGCACATTAAAGCATTAAGAAGAATTAGCATCGTTTTAACTACAAGTTCATTAAACCAATGGAATACATGACTTTGATGCCAATTGTTAGAAATAGCGTGTATGTATGAGAAAAATTGTTAAAACATTTTTGTCTTTGTAAACCTAACGGAATAAGTAATTGTTTTAATATTAATGTTTTGTTTTGAAATTTTTGAAAGTACCATACTAGTACTAATTAAAATAATACTATTAAACATGCAAAATAATAAAGACACAATGATCTATCGTGATTCATCTTGTAGATTCAAGATCCAAAGTATTCAACTCAGGTGCAGACAAATAGAGTCTTGTCTATCATTAGTCATGGCGAAAGGGTTACATTTACTTCCTAAGTATATTTCTCATTGAGATTTAACCTACAAAAATATCGTCGACATTAATAATATATAATATAAATGACAACCAAACAAACAACTACAATGATACATAGTTAGAACCTCACACTTCCAAAGTAATTATAACCACCCCTTAATCTATAACTACCACAATATACACCAACTAATTGACCGACACCCTCTATCGCAACACTAGGTGTGATAATACATAGACTCATACTCCCTTTGACACACTTAGAAAAAGTGAACACACAATTATCCTTGTACCAAAATTTAATGATTGTGGGTCTTGTTTTTTGATACCAACATATATTGCAAATCAATCAAGATCTTTGGCATAAATCATGCAGGGCTTAAGTTGTATTACAAAATATAGATACATACATTACAACACAAAAGAATATAAGGACAAACTTTTCAAGGCAAAAAAAGATATCAAACATGTGGTAAAAAACAACTTTGAATGTTGACAGATAGAAAGAATATAATTACGATTGACATTTTATTGTGTGAAGTTATTGAAATTATCAAAACAAGTCAATAATGCTATCAACACGAACTATAACATATTAATTAACATAAATTTAAATCACTAATTATCATTTGACTAAAACTACACGTCAATGGCTATTAAGTTTAATATGGACCATTCATCATTATCAAAGTAAATGTAAACCATTGGATCGTCGTAGAAAAGTTCATCCAACGGTTTATATAAAAAATAAATTATTTGCATTTTGACCTTAGAGTTTAAACTATGGCAATTTAACATTGAAGGGACTAACTTTGTAAAATTTTTATGTAATAGGACTACATTTGTCTTTTTAAAACAATGTTATTAAACGTATTAGGTCCATACTCTAAGGTCCGCGATCACACAATTACAATTATAACCTCATTATTTAATAAATGTCATTCACCCAACCACCCAATATAAGATGCGTGATTGGATTTTCTTTGAAAATGCTAGATTAAATACCATCTATTATTAATTGAATGGATTATATGTGTTAGCTTACAATTAATTCCTTCTCTTTATTAATAATTCATGCATCTTGGAAAAAAGTACTTAATATATAGTACATTAGGTAGTTGAAAAGATTATAATTGTCCATTTAAATTTATTTTATGTTTTCTCCTCATTCAATCAAAATTATATCATCACTAGTAAATAAATATCATTCCATCAAACCCCTTAATACAAACTGACAAAAGTACCAAGTTTAGTATGAAATACATTATTCCTTCCCACAATTCTAGGCTTTTGTAAGAGTCACTCCCTCATTGGTCCAATTCCAAGCACGCGGATCACCATCACTTTCCATCACAACCGTCGATAAAAACCAATCCGACGCTCCAAATTCTCCCCCCCTTCATCCCATCTCGAGCCCCATTATTTAACCAACAGCACCACCACCGTCAGCTCCGCGCTCACTATTGCAACACCTCTTTCTCTTTCTCTCTCTAAATCTTCTCTCACATCAATTGTTCCTCTAGTAGAGAAAGAAAATGGATACCGGTGGAAAACTGAAGAAGGGAGCCGGAGGAAGAAAGGGAGGCGGTCCAAAGAAGAAGCCGGTTTCCCGGTCCGTCAAGGCCGGTCTGCAGTTCCCGGTCGGCAGAATCGGCCGGTACTTGAAGAAGGGACGCTACTCCGAGCGTGTGGGAACCGGTGCCCCGGTTTACATGGCTGCTGTGCTTGAGTACCTTGCTGCTGAGGTGCGCTTCTTGTTCTTCGATTTTGAAGTCTGCATTTTTACTCCAAGATACTGGGTTTATCGTGCATTTCTAATTTGGTTTTTTTTGTTTTAAATTGTTGCTGTTCTTTTTTGGTGGGGAATTTATTGGATTTAAAGGGTGGCATTTTGTATCTTTTTTGGTTATTTTACATGGATTCTAATCTACTAGCATCAATTAAAGTGGGTCATGATGTGTTACTGGTGTTAATTTTTCATTGAGCTGATTTTCTGATGTTAATTGTTTTGAGGCTGTGAAATTGGTAGTTAGGGTTTTGAGATTAGGGTTTGAGCAACTCAAGTCAATATTTTCAGAGCTTGCATTGAGGGTGTCCATTAGATCTATTGAACATTAACAATATGTCATTAGGGTTAACACGCACACACACAATGTGTGTGTATAGATTTATTTGCATATGTACACACACCATCAATTATAGTAATCTTTGGCTACCATTCTGCAACAAACCTTGGGTTAAAACCGCTCCTTTTGGAAATAAAATGTTACATTGTGCAAATAATTAGGATTTCATAAGCATTGTGTCTTACTTCTTGCATATGTATATTGTTATATAGACAATCTCCTTAAACAACCCTAAACGTGTTTTAGGTCTTGGAATTGGCTGGGAATGCTGCAAGAGACAACAAGAAGAACAGGATTATCCCGAGGCACGTGCTTCTCGCTGTGAGGAATGATGAGGAGCTTGGCAAGCTTCTAGCTGGAGTTACAATTGCACACGGAGGAGTCTTGCCGAACATCAACCCTGTTCTTCTGCCCAAGAAGTCGGAAAAGGCTGCAGCTGAGCCAGCCAAATCACCAAAGAAGGCGACCAAGTCTCCCAAGAAGGCTTGATGAATCAAGAAAAATGTGATTTGCTTTTGAGTTGTTTGTATGTAATTTGAATTGATGTTGTTGGTATGTAGGAGGGGTAGAGAAAAAAAAAAGGCTGCTGTTGATAATGGGATTAATCTCAATCCCGTGTACTCTATGGTTTTAGCTGTTGTTCCTTTGTTAGATTCTCTGTGATTTTAGATGGAATGAAAAAGATTGTTATTGCACATTGTTAACGGGTGTTGGTGCATCAATTTGGATCTTTTGCTATTGGATGTTTGTTAAATATTTTGTTAGCTTTGTAGTATATAATTCATCAATGTATGGATGGTATATCAGTGGATTCTTGAAAGGATATGATATGTGTTTGCGGATTGTTGAAAAGATGTGACGTGTGTTTTGGCTCGCGGTTGAGAGTCTAGTTTGAAATGCTTGATGGGTTAATGAGGTGAGGGATTGTGTAGCGTCCCGCTTCGGGGTAGGTTAACTAGGATCGATGTTTGGAGCATGTTATGCTGGGCCTGTCGTTAAATGGGCAAGTTGATGTAGGTTATGTAGGATCGATGTTGAGCGTTCGAAGCATGTCACCCTCGGCCGGTTGTTAAATTGGCAAGCTGACGATATAATTTCTAAAGTCAATTGAAACAACCATCACACAGTTTGTTTTGGAATTCAAAACACTATAAACTACACAATACAAGTTCTTGCTTATGAGTACAAAACATGACCACAGGCTTATGTGTATCTACAAAATGATTAAATGAGTTAATACAATTTCCGCTGAAGTTGTATGCATAACTATTTGTCTATTAAATATGATTACAGGCCTATGTCCATCTACAAAATGATTGAATGAGTTGTACAATGCCCGTTGAAGTTATATACATAACTATTGGTCTTGATTCACATCGAATGGCCATGGACTGACGCATAAACTCAGAGCAAGTCATGAGAACACTGGTTACAAATATATAAATATGCATGCACAATACACAAAAATCCTAGTTCAATTGATTAACCAAAATATCCGTAGGCACCAGTATGTGGCTATAGAGTGACTGTGAAATTGGCCCGGGTGACCTGCTCTGGATGGGGCGCTACAGATTGACTATGAAATTTTGTTACTTTGAGTGTGGCCACATCAATTTTGGCCAAAGCTCTGTGTTTGACACAATGAAAGTATTTTTTTTTTTTTTTGGTTGAATTGGTAGTATTGTCGTTACAACTGGTTATAAGTTACAATGAACTAATAACTGCTAGGAGGATATAAGATTTTACCCTTTGTTGGACATTTGAATTAGAGACTATGTAGTGATGGGAATTTGGACGTACATTTCATGATTGGATTCAAACTTTAAGATTTTTATAGATATGCCCATATGGGTTTCAGTTTTACTATTTGAGTTGGGTTTCTTGGCCGAGGAAGTGCAGTTTAAAAGCAGTTCTCTTTTCTTATGTTAACTCCTCACCAATGTACATGATGTGTACTGGTGAGTGAAAGAAAAGATGTAGCAGGATTATATAATAGAGGATCCGAACATAGTTAAAAGAGGCAAAATATATAGCTTCTGGATTTTGTGATGTGTGAAACCAAGATATATAAACTAGTAGTTCCTTTTCCTCTTTAACATGTTGAATTTGGTTGTTATTTCCCATCCTAATGTAGAAATGATAAACAAACTTGATGGGGGTGCATTGCGTTTTAATTGGTCTTTCAGGTTTAGTATATCCTAGGTGCTTCCTCACTAGGGAAGCACCCTCTATTCATAACAAATGTCTTTTTTAAATTTTTTTTCCCCACTCTCTCTCTCTCTCTCTGCATTTTTTTTCTTTTTTTTTTCCCTCTCTCATCTCCCACTTTTTAATACATTTTTTTACTTTTTTATAGTTGTCTTCTTCATTTATTTTAATATATTAAAAATAATTAAAAATTATATTATATACAAAATTAATAATATATATATATATATAATATCTATATTTTATAATTATTGTTTGCATTACAAAAGTTAATACATATTATTCAAAACATTTATATATAAATATATATATATTGAATTTTAACTTCAAAAACATAGTTGTGCACTTCTTTCTCTTCTTCTTCCTTGTTTTTTTTTGGGGTTTTTGTTTTAGACGTTTAGTGGTGCAATTTGCACTTCTTTATCTATTTCCTCCGTTTTTTTTTTCATTCAAACTTCTTTTGTTGTGCAATTTGCACTTTCTTATTATTATTTTTTATTTTTTATTTTGTTTAGTGGCTCACTTTCCTGATTTAGCATATATAGAAAAAAAAATCAGAAAAAAATAAAATATATATAGATATTTTGAATGATATTTATTAATTTTTATAATGCAAAAAGTAATTATAAAATATAGATATTTTATTGATATTTATTAGTTTTGTATGTATATATAATTTTTTAACTATTTCTAATATGTCAAAATAAATGAAGAAAACAAATATAAAGAAAGTAAAAAAAATATTACAAAGTGGGAGATGAGAGAGGAAGAAGAAGAAAGAAAAAGAACTAAAAAACAATTCTTTAATGCACTGACTCAAATGGTAACTATTAAGTCTTATCATTATAATATAGATTTCATTGTTGTCGTAACTAAATGCTCACCGTTTTCATTTTTACACCAAACTCACCAAAAAAACTTCCCTTGTTTTTCTTTTACAACATTTAATTCAATTACATCAATAATTCATATATTACAAATCAAACTATTATATCATTACGGCCCAAGATATAAATTAAACTATTATATCATAATGAAATTGATAAATTACTTTTGCATTATAATAAAAATCCATATGTTTCGATCAAAAATTAAACTCAAGAACTCATTACTTTAGGCCCTCAAATTCGTTAATTGAACTAAAACCTAATCGATTATTAGGTCCCTACAAGGAGAACAATTGAACCTTCTTGCAATTTACTCATTACAATTGGCATAAATGGACACTCAAAAGGAAGATTTCTTATTATACATTATGATTACAAAATTTCCATGTATGTATCACTCATCGATATTAAAATTATTTGTTATTAAATTGTTTATGTGAATTATTACAATAATTCCTAGTGAAAATTAGACTAATTATTAATCCCCACCAGGCCCCAAAAAATAAAAGACTCCATGGGCCACAGAAATGGGCCGAACTTGAGATTGGGCTAAATTCGACCTAAACTAAATCTAGACCGTCCATTTATCGCTCATAGATTTAAATCAGGCGCAACAACGTCAACGATCCGCGTGAAAGCCAATCAACCAATCAAAACGCAGCTCACTCTCTATATAAAACATTTCGCAAAACCCTTTCTCCATCAACTCACCGTATACACCCGCGCCGTGATCTTCTCTCTCTCTAAAGTTCCATAATCCCCACCAACTTTACCAATGGCACCTAAGGCAGAGAAAAAGCCGGCAGAGAAGAAGCCTTCCACGGCGGAGAAGAAGCCGCCGAAGGCGGAGAAGAAGATCCCGAAGGACGGCGGCTCAGCCGACGGCAAGAAGAAGAAGAAGATCAAGAAGAGTGTAGAGACATACAAGATATACATATTCAAGGTTCTGAAGCAGGTCCATCCGGATATCGGAATCTCGAGCAAAGCCATGGGGATCATGAACAGTTTCATCAACGACATCTTCGAGAAGCTCGCCATGGAATCTTCGCGCCTCGCGAGGTACAACAAGAAGCCGACGATCACTTCGCGCGAGATTCAGACGGCGGTGAGGTTGGTTTTGCCCGGTGAGTTGGCTAAACATGCTGTCTCTGAGGGTACCAAGGCCGTCACTAAATTCACCAGTTCTTAAAAGAATTCTTTTTCGTCTTTTATTTATTTATTTTGGTTTGTTAATCTGAGGGATTATAGCGTTGATGTGGAGATTTTGTGTACTTTTGTGAAAGAAAATGTGATGGATTTGTGGATTTCTAATGCAATTAATCTCTCTTTCTTGTATCTTTTTAGTCTTTCACTGAAAATATTTGAAATTTATGGCTGGGGCTGATTTGAAAATTTATACTTTTGCAAGTGTGTTCGTCATATCGTTCTATACATCAAATAGAAACCTCAGAAATCTTGCCGTATCATGCTGGACAATCAGAACGATATGACGAACACAACTGAAAAAGTATACCATAGCTGTGACCCAAGTCAAATCATATCAGATCCTATATATATATATATATATATATGTATACACAGTAAATAAAATGGCCAAAAAAGATCATTTATTTATTTATGTTGGGTATTGCTACTATTGTATATAATCTCGCTGACACATAATCTGCATTTAAATTATGATGAATAATTTGTCAGCTAGTTACAAAAAAAGCCGAGTCCCCGCATTCCTGACCCTCTCCCGCCATATTTCCTTCTTCTTCATTCAGTCATTGTCCTCTTTGCCTCACCAATTCTCTTGATACAATTCACGCCCGCCAGTAAACTCCTTAACATAACCATCCTTCACATCGAACAACTTAATATTCCCAGACCACTGCCATGCCCGATAACCCCACCTGGATTCTTGCAGATACGGTGCTCCCCAGTAGAAATTTGCTGGCAAGAATTAGGTTTCAGTATTCCGGTTTGGCCACGACTTCTTTTTCGAGCTTGGATTCTTCTCTAGCGAGCTGGGATGTGCAAGATTTATGAGGAGTTGTCTTTTCAGGAGAGGTTGATGAGCATGTTGGATAAGCAAAGGTCTTCGAGAGATTTGGGGAACGGCAGCTGGAGTTGGAAGGGGAGTACGAGTGATTGCAGGAGTTTGTCGAAGCTGGGGGTTGGCGGCCGCGGTGGAGTCAAAAGAGGAGGCACCGTCGCTAGTTAGTGGTCGGTGGATTGGAAATTAGAATCAGAGGGTTTTGGAAGTTGGAAGGTTTCGTTGGAGGAAGAGAATACTGCTAGAAGGGATAAATAAAGCTTAGAAGAACAGATTCTCTTAAGCAGTTGAATCTTTTGTTATGTAACCATGTAATACATACTACTGCGTGGTATATTAGTGCACGGTTAAAATGCACAAAGAAAATCTGTAGATTTTTTATATCATAACAAAAAATGGAAAATTATTACAAGAACAAGATCCGAACTACATCTCGAGGAGCATATTGAAATTAATGTCATGTAAAATGTTCAAGAATAAATAAAACCAAACGAGTGTTTGGAGTAATAGAAATTATTTATAAGACAGTTAAATATTCTCTTTTTAAAATACAATCGTCAGACACTGTTTCCTATAAATTGATATAAAATAATTGAAATATATGTACATAGTAAGTGTCACTGAGTGAATATCATTTTTCCAAACAGATCTTCATCCAGCGACTTTGAAAACAGATATGAAGAAGTGAAACCAGTCATAAACTTTGGTCTTTCCGTGTATTGATAAAAATGCAACGAACCACTTGAAATGACCTCTTGAACTCTCGGTGGAAGTCGCATAATTAGCACAAGTATAGGAAGACAAACACATGGTGCATGGTTCGTAGAAACGGTCACAGGAAACGGATTTGAGGCAACTATTCTGGTTCCTTTATACTGTCACGGGGCAAGAAACAGAGTCAACTGTTCCGGCTGCTTTTGGCAGTCAAATTGGCTATCAAGGGGAAAGAAACAGATCCATAATATAGACATCAACACATGCAACAGAAAAACACGGTAAACCAAACTCAAGTCCAGTTGAAAACTGGGTTTTGGCATACAACACCTGGAACAACTGAAAAGTTTGTGCCAAGAACATACTAGCAACCAGTCGCTTTTTTTACAAACTAGGCATTATATTTTGGGTTCACCATACTTTATTGAAACCCTATAACCAACGAACCGAGTAAAGTAAGTATTTTTCGTCTTCATCTTAATACAGTATGTAAGCAAAACTTGTTAGGTAGTATAGAATAATTCGTGCAATTCGAAACAAAATGCCGAAAAACGACTATCAAACTAACGCCTTAAGCCCTCGACGATATAGTCAGCATACAAGTCCCTGCATGGCAGTAAAGAAACACATATCACTTATATCTGAAGTTTATAACAGAATTACTTTACAATGTTATTTAAACAAAGATGGAATCACTTACATCGAGAGCTTTATTGCGTCATAAGCCTTTGTGGCTGGAAGAAATTCATCAACTGCAACATCCTTATTCTCATTTTTCTTGTCTGTTTGATTGTCAACGTAACAAACAATAAAATCCAGAAAAAACAGGGGCATTTTGATTAAGCATACAAATCAAGAGACGAGATTTATAATGTTTTTACGAAGGATACAGTCTTCAAAAAAACGGCGGATTTCAGCCAAACGATGGGGTGGAAGGTCTTTGATATCATTATAGTCGCGATATTCAGGGTCATCAGCACAAACAGCAATTATCTTGTCATCTTTCTCTCCCTGTTTCCAAGAAGAAGTCGAGTGTTTTGCTTTCAGAAATTGTGATATGAAAGTGAAGTGTAATGTATATGTACCTGATCAATCATAGGCATGAGGCCTATTGCCTTAGCCCTGAGAAAGCAGCCTGGAAGAACTGGTTCCTGATTATGTTTGTGGAGATAGTTAAGGAACCAAAGAAACTGTTACGATAAAATAATTGTTTTCGAAAGCGTAAAACATTTTAAGCATCATATTGCCGAAAGGTACAGGGCATTATACCTGCATGATAACCAAAACATCCATTGGGTCACCGTCTTCGCAGATAGTACGAGGGATGAAACCATAGTTATGGGGGTACACAACCGATGAGTACAGAACACGATCAACCTACATGTGCTATCATAATTTAGTCATTCACAATTAACCAACATAAATTGCTACATGAGTTAATAAGCCTAATACCTTGATTAGACCAGTTTGCTTGTCAAGTTCGTATTTCACCTTACTTCCCTTACCAATTTCAACCACCTGTGGAGATTAAATTAATTGGTTTGGGAAGCTCCATAAACAAAGAAAACCAAATATTCCAATGATCATGGAAGAGAAAGAGAAGGGGTGATGGGGATATAACGTTGACTACAAAAAACAAAAACAAGTGCTGATAAACAGTCATGCAGTCAGGGACTGATGTGAAGGACAAGACTTGGTGGACCACGATGAGGTGGGGTAATATACTTCTCCTTGAACAATTGGCAAACACAAAACGGGAAACACAAAATTGGATATACAGTATCGAGTGAGTTCTACGAGTCAAGTTGCTGTGTTCTAAAAGTAACAGCCGCAGGTGTCTTTTGATACCAGCGCAATTCAATATTCTTAGATGAGTTATTTGTGACGGGAAAATGCACTCATGCAACCAGTAAAAAGATTGATAAACTTGCACTTCAGCATTCATTTTAACATCTGATATCTGTGCTGTATTTGAACTGGTAAATGGAAATGAAGAGCTAAATAGACTAAAAATATCTTACACAATTGAAGATTTTTGGTGCTCCAGGTCCTGCATCGGAAAATAAGAAAGGCAAGAGATCAAATACGAGCATGCCATCTGATTTGAACATGATAGTAGTAAAGACACATACCTATCTCAAGATCATGCCAAGAATGAGAAGCACTTTTCCTGGTCAGGGAAGACAGTATCCTTTCATTAAGAGGCTTACGAGATGACCTCTGAGCCGTATGGCATTGCTCGGGTGTCTCAGTAGGTGGTGGAGCCACAGCTGCTGTCCCGGTAGGTGGAGCCACAGCTGATGTCTGGGTAGGTGGAGCCATAGCTGCAGATAGATTATCAGGATGTTAAAACGGTAAGCTCTTATTGCACCATTAGTACGAATGCAGCTAGTAAATAAGACTGATTTGTACAAGAAATAGATGTCAAATTTAAGAAATTGTTACAGGTCTAACATTTTATTAGATAAATTATTGGCTTCTCCCGAGATTCAAGAGACTGAAGCATCCAGGATTTTGTAAATGAGAAAAAAAAAAAATCATTTATCCAATGACCAACTACTAAATAATTGCATATAATTAAAATGTACACTAAACTTTGACAGGAAAGGACACCTAAAAACACACGAAAATCATTGTGAATTCAAGATGACAGATCTGAAATTATCTTGCTCGAATGATGGAAAGGGCTCACAAGTCGCTCATTCAACCAGACCAAAGCAGTCAAGTTTGCTGATGCTGAGTTATGGAAATCACAACAGGATGAGTTACAAACAAGCTTCACAGTACAAGAAAGACAACAAAGGAGTCACAGATGCATGCTTTGATGCTGTATTTACTACATTTAGATGAGATGTCCAAAAAACGCACAACAACCAAACTCTTGCTAATCTCATTGCTTAAAAATGCAGCTGAATACAAATTTATGAAATGAACATCACCAAAATAAGGCAAACACTTCTCAAATACAAATTGTAGATGAATTTCACAAAATCATAAAGCCGAGTCAGCCAGACCATTACAGAAAAACAAATAAAGCATATTAGTAGCTTCAGATTATTAATTAGGCAAACCAGAAAATTGCAGTAAAATAACAATCGACCCCATCAGCCACATAGATTAGGCAGAAACATATAAGACAATGATAATAAATAAATAAATAATCTACGGCTATAAACTTTGGGATCCAAGGAATATATCTTCTGCATGTTTCACTCGCATAACAGTAACTCTGTTTATCGGAAAATTGTATTTACACAGCTTAAACACCACATACGAAAAATTGATCGCGCAAATGTAGGCATTAAGGTCCAGAAACAGATAACTGTATCAAACGTGAAGATAATCACAGAAACGACCCAAAAATGCACCCACAATTCACAAAAAACGCAACAAAAACGTTCTATCTCCGGCGAAATAAGCAAAAGCGAAGCAAAATAGGTTTTACATGCACGATCTACAACATACATGCAACAAAATCAAGTCAAACATGTACAAATCCTGATATCCACATAGCAGACTCATACACAGAGAACTAAAACAAAGCAAAACAAAACAGCAAAAAATACAGATAATTACCATAAAAAAAACACGGATCTGAGGATAACAAAAATTTAGCTCGGAGCGTTACCTGAAATGACAGCAGGAGGCAAAGCAGAGCTCAACAAAACGCCGGCGAGGAAAGGAAAAAGCTCAGATCTCGAAGCGAATGCGGAGCGTGAGAATTAAGTCATGCGCGCTGATATTTATAGAGGAAAGATGAGTTTTAGAGAGAGAAAACCCTAGAGAGAGAGAGAGAGAGAGAGAGAGAGAGAGAAGGAGTTGAGTAAAGGAAAGCTTTCCAGTCTAAGCTAGTGCTGGTACGTTACGCCTTCCCGCTCTGTTTCGTCCTTTACCAGTTAAAGACGGGCATTATGGAAAAAAGGAAGAAAAATAAAATTTCGTTTTTTACTTTTTTTTTTCAGGAATAAAAATTGGCATGACTCGGAAGGTCGGACACGCGGCGGGTATTGATTGGTTTGTTAGATGGTGGGACCCAATTGGACTGACCGTTTTTCTTGCAGTGCTCTTGTTGGCTGTTGCATTCTTTTTCCGCGAAGGGTAGACTTTACTTGCTAAAAAATGATGGAGAAAATCACTAAAAATTATGTTTTATATTTTTAAAAGCATGAAATTAATTTCAATTATAAAATTAATATTCCATCAACTTTTAAATATGAAAAAAATGAGTAGCTAATTCTATTCATTTTTTGACAAAATTGCCTTCGAAATTACGATATAAATAACTAGATATGCTATCAGTCTCAAAAAATTTGAATTAAAATAACAAAAATACAACTCTTAATCTTCGTTCTACTCTACCCTTTTCATTTTACATTGTATTTTATTGGGTACATGGTATAAAAATAAAATACACGATAAATATATGTTATGCATGCAATTTAATTAGTGAAACATATGTGTGGAATATAAATTGAGATAAGTGATTTAAGACGTATGATGTTTCACTTTCACGATCATTCTAGAAAAAAAACGAAAATCTTTTGTGGGGGATGTTATTTTTCGATTTGCATCAATATACCAAGCTCCTATATGTGCAATTTAAATGCTATGGATATATTTGATTACATCTTATATGATATTTGTACTTCATGAAATTACTTTATAAACATGTTTGATTTTGTGTTAGATTTCTTATGAACCAGTTTGAGCCATGTGGCTTGAAATTCGGCTTGAATTTCAAATTTCATAATATGTTCATAATAATTTCACATGTGAAGTGAATTTTGCGAGTTTCAATTATGAGAACTTGTATTATAAAATAAACACACTTATCAAATGTTTAAAATATAGGGTCCATCAATTTAAGAAATTTAACATTTTATATTTCAAATACAATATCAAGCATGTCCTATGAATTATGAGAATTTTTAATTTGTTTACATGTTACGAGTCAAAAACTTTTGTATTTTGTTTTTTATTTTTTATTTTTATTTTTTGCCCCATATCGCAGTTGTCCATTTATACACATATTGAGTAATTATTTACATAATAAAAGAGAACACATATTTATTTTGTTTTCTCCTACATTGGTATGACATGTTTACTACACATACATTGATATTTACGCAATAAAAGACATTACATGTTTATACTAGAGACAATTTGAAGTATTTGAGCATTTAAATAAATTAATTCACAGTGCCCATATCACTCTTTACATCCTTTTCTAATGCAACCTATTTTTTTTTATAAAAAAAGATAGAAAAAAACAAAAAATACAAATCTAGTAACAGTCTTGTCTTGGATTTCATTTGAGATTGATTTGTCCTGCTTCTCCACATTTCACAGAAAAAAGATAACGTGAAATTACAGCGGCATGAATAAGTTTCATTAAAATATTATTATTTTTAATAAGTCATATGTTAAAAAAATAATAATATTTTAATATTTTAATTATATGCATTTAATGATAATAAAATTACATTGTGACAAAACCTTACATTGCTTCAATACATCGATTAAAAATTAATATTTTGGTAAATATATCCACCATTCACCAACGATTTTAATCGACAACTTTCAAAAAATAATAAGAATATTACATTTAACCCCCTGTAATTTCAACAAATTACAATGAGTATTCCAAACTATAACACATAATAGCAAAAATACTTTTAGGTGTATTTTTGGAAGTTCATATATGTTGATTAACTATAGTCATTAGTTTGACAATGACATGTGTAAATTGTTAGATTGCAATTAACGTTAAGGGGATAATGATAATTTTTCATACGTGATGGTATTGTTTTTTAATTTCACCATACTTTAGGGTGATAATTATAGTTCGCCCTATATATATGTATGATTAATTTAAATTACGATCCTAAATTCATAGAAGTCGACTTTCAAATTTTTTTTTTAAATTATAGAAGTCAACAATCATATTGTTGAATTCTAAGAAATTTTTATTTTTTTTAGAGATAAAAAAAAACATGTAAAGAAGAAATAATTTGTTAAATAAAAGTCAATATTACCATTGTCAATTTAGGTTATTTTTACAAGGGATTCACTTTTTGTATCAAAATATTAACACAAATACTTTTTTGTGTCAAAATTGTAAAAAGTCCGTGAAGAGCATTATACGTGCTAGAGTCGTCTCTTTAGTGTTGTTGAATGTGCTTAGGGATGGCAACGACTCGGGTCTGGTACGGGTTTGGCCAGACCCGAGACCCGACCCGCTAGTATTTTCTGGATCTGGGACCCATCCCAGAACTGGCGGGTCCTGAACCCAACCCGCGTGAGATCCAAACCCGGCGGTTTGGACCCGTTGAACCTGCCGGGTTCATAAATCCGCCCAACCCGACCCGCTAACCCTCCCTAATAATTAAAATTTTCATTTTTAACAACTTTTTTAAGATAATTATTTTTAAATTGTACAATAAACTTAATAAAAGAAAACATTCAAATTGTACATAAAATCTAATGAAATATAGTCAAATAAAATAATAATAATCAACTTCAAATTTAATTTTAAATTTTTTTTAATTATATTTATTTATATATTTTATATATACATATTATATATACGGGTCTGGTCGGGTCTAATTGGACCCGAGGCCCGACCCGAACACATGCGGGTCTAGAGTTATAGACCTGCAACCCGCCCCGAACCCGATATTTCGGGTCCAAACCCTTCCTAAACGGGTCGGGCCCGGGTCGGAAACTCGTAAAACCCGATCCATTGCCATCCTTGAATGTGCCGTTGCTATCAACTCAATGGTAAAGAGACTTATTTGAATTTCACAAATTATATTTTCCTTTTTAGACATTGAAAATACTATTTTTTAAAACTTTTTTTGCCCCTTTGCTGCTTTGCATCTATTTAAATTTTGAACTACGAAAGTTACGTACTTCATGTAGTTTCTTCAAGAGGAATACCATCATTTTTATCTCTAACGTTTGTCATATTTTAATAGGTTTTTTTTTATGCATCGAGTGTTTACACTTCTACGATCCAAATTCAACCACGTGTTATATATTAAATTTTTTTATAAAATATATATATATAATATATAGCTAAATCTGGATCACAAAATGTATGAACGAGGCTTGTACACCCAATTCATGCAAGAATTTTCCTATTTTAATATGCTAGTATTATATTTTTGTTTGTCGAAAGGTCTACGTGCATAGTAGCCTTACGTACAAATGATTAAAAGATTCTTTTATCTCCCATTAAAATTTTAAATTTAACAAATAATATTCATACTCTTGATATGACCCATTTAATACTATAACAAATAATATAATTTTTAGCTATTGGAATTGTAGCCTAGTAGTGGGATTCGAATCACCTCTAGTGAGGTCCTGAATTCGAATCCTCTTATACTCTCTCACGTTCTCTTTGAGCGAGTGTGTGCATGTGTTTTTTTCGGTTGACATTTATAGAGTGTCTTGAATTGATTGTAATAAAATATATATATATATATATATATTTTAATGAACTATATATTATCTTTATTTTAGTTTTCTAATGTACATGACTTGCTTCAAGGTACAATATATCAAATTTAATTAAGCATTAATTAAATATCATATAAATCAAAATTTTGTAATACGTTGGAAAAATATTATTTATCATATCAATAATTACACATAAGTTATTCCATAATTATAAATTAAATAATTCAATGATAAATTTTAAATAATTTTCCCATTATCTAAAGTAAATACAAATTAACATGAATTACGTGAAAATAATATATATCAAAACAAATCATATTTTTACTTTCAAACATCTTTTTCATATTCGTATTTTACTTGTACGTCTATTGATTTGTATATTTTTCGTTTGAGTATTACTGAATCGATCTTTTTATTGAAAATTTTGAAAAAACACTTGTCATAAAATATACATAAGCATTTAAGGTCGAATACAGTGTACCCTGTATTTAAATAACTAGGCTCATAACAAATTAATAGCCATTGCATCTCAATATTCTAATATAATATCTGAAATCAATGTTTATCCACATAATATTAAGTGTCCACTTTGCATGAAAACTAACTTCAAATGCTAAAACATTACAAAATCAAAAATTTTGCAAGTAAAATCACAAGGGGTCTAGCAGGATGTTTGCAAATATTTATACTTTTGAAAAAGTACAAGTATTAAAAAAAGTTATAAAAATGTTAGAATAAAAAAGTGATTAGTGTTCGCAAATAAAAAGTAAGAAACTGTAGTTGAATGTTAAAAAAATGACCAGAAGTTGAAAAACAACATGAAATGTGCTTTTAACTTTTAACTTATTATAATTTTTTTCCGACAAAAACGAAAAAAACACAATATTTATTATTATTTTTTCAACACAGGCAACACACATATATATATATGTGTGTGTGTATATATATATATACTCCCCCCAACTATGAAGTATATAAAACCAGAATTCATCAATCAAATGGTCAATGAATGAAAAAGAAGAAAATTAGTAAAAACAAAAAAGTTTAGTTGTTATATCCAATTAATTTATTTTGACTCCTACCAACGCAAACTTTAGCTATTCTCTGCCCCCCTTTATCATTGATTGTATTTATTTATTTTTTATTTCTTTGTCGAATTGATTGTATTTGTTTGAGTGTTTAGAAATAATAATAATAATAATAATAATAATAATAATAATAATAAAGAAAATACAGAATTCAACGACCGTCCGCTGCTGACGTCCCACAGACGCTTCCCTCCTCTTTTCCTTCACTCCTCATTTATTAGATCCCTCTTTTCTCTCTCCGTCTCTCTCCTCCTGCGATCTGGTAATTTGCTCATCCTTTCTCTCTCTCAAATTTATTTCTCCCTTTTTTAATCAAGATTTTCGAATTTCAAATTCATGATTTCGTTTCATTTCTTCGATGTCTGAAAATTGAAATAAATGAGATTGGGATTTTGATGCTAGGGTTTGCTTCGAGGAAACAAAAATTGAAAAAAATAAAGCAAATCAGATGGCTGCTCCACCCGCAAGAGCTCGAGCCGATTACGATTATCTCATCAAACTCCTTTTGATCGGCGACAGCGGTTGGTGTTTTCTCGCAATTGCTTGTGTGTGTGTTGGCAGATTTTGGTGTTAAAATTTTTATGTGAATCAGCTTATGCGTTTGGATATGGCATCCGCTGCATTTGATGCGAAATGGTTATGGTATTTAGGCGCTCATTCTGGTTTATATTGTTTTGTTGGGGATTTTAATGATCTTTTGTTTGCTCTTTAGATGGGGCTCTTTGACAATGGATAACAAAATGTTTTATGTGATTTAGCTGTTTATCTTCAATTATGATTAAATGTTGTATTTGTTAAAACCAGGGTTGGTTGGAAAGATGCTATGAAAAATGAAATTCTCCGTTTGGTTTTGTTGGTATAATAAAATTGTCCCGTGTGCTGCGTGCTTGTATCCCAGATAATTGTGGATTTGAATTATGCGTTTGTAGGTGAGGTGACTATGTGTTAAAACTTTGATGACAGTGTCATGGGTTTCGGACGAGGAAGTGGTTTTTCATTGTAGAACAAGTCCAATAACTGAGAATTTCAGTTGTCTTTTCAGTCCATGAGAGATTTGAGAGAGAATATAACTAGAATTTGGGTCAAGAAGATAATGATGAGTAAAGGCAATGTGGTATATGAGTTGATATGATAGGCTGTGCTTTGGATTATAAGCTTCATTGACGAGGCTACAATTTTATAATACGGTCTATTTGACAGCTTGAAATGAATGAGCCTGTCTAGTCAGGGGAAATCGAAGCATTTACTCCATCCGCATAACAAGTTTTTGATGGACCTTTCCATTAATCTTCTGTTCTGGATAATTTCACAACAAGCAGTTGAATGGTGTTTCAAGAAAAAATGCTGGATTTATGTGGTGGATTTTATCTTTGGCTGAATGAGTATTCCTGTTTTGATTTGCTATTCAAATTCTTTGTTTCACTTTCATTCCACATTTTGATAGATTATCTCGTATTGTTTGAAATTGTCATATGACATGATCGGCTTTAAAATATCATTATTTTTTATTTTCTTCTTCAGGTGTGGGTAAGAGCTGCCTTCTTTTACGATTTTCCGATGGTTCTTTCACCACCAGTTTCATTACCACCATTGGGTTGGTTACCATCAATTATAGAAACCTTACTTTAGTTAGACTTTTGATCACCCTTCTGCTGGCATTGTCTGATAATGTTTTCTCATGCAGGATTGATTTCAAGATACGGACTATAGAGCTTGATGGGAAAAGAATCAAACTGCAAATCTGGGATACAGCTGGACAAGAGCGATTCCGGACCATCACAACTGGTATGCATTTGACTGAGGCTCGAAACTGCTCCATTTTCTCCCTGCTTTTTCTCGACCTAAGCTAAACTAGTACTCTATTTCAGCTGCAGCTTGTTCTGAAAAAGTGTTAAAAACTAGATATTTTCAAGATGTCTTTGCAATTTGTAGAAATTTAGAAATGTGAGTGCCACTTGGCTACCTAAGCATAAAGTAGATAGAAGAGACCCTCTTTGATGTACTACAGTCTTTTTTTGTTAATATCCTTTTTCGCTTTGGAGTGCTATGGCCCACGAATATTATGGTGCTTATACATCTTTATTAGCCTATCCGGTAAGACGAGTGTGTTCTACACGGACAGAAGTGCTGATTCGAGAAGCCTGTACTTGTGTTTGGTAATACTAGTAACTATGAGTTGTTTGTACAGTTGGACAGACTAAAAATCCACTCTTTTTATTCTCATATGCTGGACATTAACTTATTTTGACTAAAAGTATCTTCACATGTTAACATCATGATAATGCAGCACCGTTTTATATTAGTTTTATGTGATTGTTGTCCTTCTTTGGCACTTTTCTTGCTTACTTCCCACTCTCCATTTATACTCCTTTTTTGGGTTTGCTGCTCATCTAATTTTTTCTTTCCTCCATGCTCCTGCATACTGATGCCTCAGACTGTCTCTCCTTTCTCTTCTTTCCTCCTTCATGTTCCTTTTGTTGGTTTATGTATAATATGATATGAGTTGAACAATTGCATGCAATAGGTTCAAGAAGATAGTACAGGTCAGTTGTGGCAGCTTTTTGAATTTAGTAGGTGATTCCATCAATATATAACAGTAGCTGGAGGTTTGTGGTGACAACCGTGTGGATTGACTTCTGTCTCCATGTTGCCAATGACCTTTTCTGCATTTAGCTATCTAGGGAAGGATTTATGAACTGTGAAAGTAGGATTGCCTTGCCCCTGGTTTCTCTGTTGCTGTGAAGTCCTTTGTCACTGGGGTTTTATAGTCTTTTTGATCAACAGAAATATAGATGGGTTCTTGGAGATGTTTATTGTACATTACATTATTTTCTCGAATGTTTTGGCCTAAGCAGCTATTCTTTTGCAGCTTACTACCGCGGAGCAATGGGTATATTGCTGGTGTATGATGTTACTGACGAGTCATCTTTTAACAGTTATATCTCTTGATCCTCATCTTTTTAATTTCCCGGTCAACCGTGAGGAATCTCTATTCATTGTTTGAATTCTTGGATTTTCTTCCCTTTTGGGTTTCCTAATGTTTCCTGATATGTATCAATTAACTTTATAATTTACAATTATTCATTGTACTCTATGTCTGTCTTATCTTACTTGGCTTTATCCTCCATGTAGACATCAGGAATTGGATCAGAAACATTGAACAGCACGCCTCTGACAATGTCAACAAGATTTTGGTTGGCAACAAGGCTGACATGGATGAAAGCAAACGGGTATGCTCTCTCTCTCTCAGCATGTCATGCATCTGCATATTTGTGTGCGCTACTAGTGTGTACTCTCTGGGGTAAGAGATACACCTCAACTAACTTGAATCCCGTCATGCATGCATTTCATGGTAATAAATCTAGTACCATGCAACACATTGTGAAATATTTGAGAGCCTGAATTACAAGTGAATACAGTTGGGAAGCCATCTATGTTCACTGCCAGAGTGATTTTGCTAGGCGACATGTTATATATTTAGATTGTTCTTGCGTAGCTTTCTGACACAAATTATTCAAATTTCTGTAGGCCGTTCCCACCTCTAAGGGTCAAGCACTGGCTGATGAATATGGAATCAAATTCTTTGAGACGGTAAGGAGCGCCTGTTTTATATGTTGGATTTTACTCAAACCAATCCAGTCTAAATAACCTCACGTTAAACAGAGTGCTAAGACAAACATGAATGTGGAGGAGGTTTTCTTCTCAATAGCCAGGGACATAAAGCAAAGGCTTGCTGAAAGCGACTCAAAGGCCGAGGTATGAAGTGTTATTTTTGCACCATTGCAATTTTTGTCTATTTCTCTACACGTGTGCAATGTTAGGGCTGAGCTTTGCCTTTGTTACATGAAAGCAGCCTCAAGCCATAAGGATTTCCCAAGCGGACCAGTCGTCAGGAGGGGCTGCCCAAACTGCTCAAAAATCGGCTTGCTGCGGTTCTTGATCAAACCCATCGCACGGAAGATAGGATGACCGGATACATCCTCTTAAATTGACCATTTTGACTGAGGAACTAGTCTTTGTTGCGACGAATGGTCCGGGTGTTGCTTGTATTGTTATCCCTCTAATTATTATTTTTAGATGCTACAAAATTGTGTTCTATTGACTGATGATCTTCATTGGAGAAGTAATTAATATATAAGTATTTTCTTAAGATTTGTAGTGTGTTGAATCTTAAGGATTCTAGGTTGAAGTTGAACAAATTGCTTTCATTTGTTTTGTGACTTGTGATTGTAAAGATAAGCTCAATTTGTTGTTAAATGTGTTGGTTGACTATTTTTATGTGACATTCATCTATTATGGACATCGGTTCTGCTCCTGTTTTTTAAGCTTTCAATTATCCTCTCCAATATTATTTTATTTTATTTATTTTTAAGTTGGTTTGATTATTTTCGTGAGCCGGCCCAAAATAAGGTAAGTTTTTGGATTTTGCTACATCTGTTTGGATGTCTGAAGATATTTAGAAACTTCTCCACTGGCATCACTGAAATGTGTACATGAAAGGAAGTTTGTAAATTAAAATTAGCATTATTTGTACTTTATACTGGAAATGATTTGTCGGTTAAATTTAATTTCCCTTAGTCTCAGTCTCCAGATTTTGAGTTCAAAGTTAAATTCCTCTAATCCCAATTTCTTGTGTAATTTAAAGGGATAAAAACATTTAACCCCTAAACCAAGGTGTTCTTTACATATTATCATAAGCATTTTTTGAGTTGTATTTTACAGATTAAATTTTTCACATTTGATCTGTTTCGGTCATTTTTCAACAGTAAATGACCTTTCGCATAAGAGTACATGTCCCATTTTCGTTATTTTATTGTCAAAAAATAACTGTAGGGGGTTAAGTGTGAAAAATATAAAAGTCATATGGTAAAGTGCAATTCATAAAATTTATATGACAATATGTAAAAAGCACCATAGTTATGGGGTTAAGTATTTTTATACGTAATTTAAAGACAATCAAGATCCAAGACCAAAAAAAAAAAAAAAAGCAAAGAAAAAAAGGGGTCATCCTATCTCCTTTACAATTTTCTTGAACTATTAGTCCTTAAATAGTTTGGGTCAGGTTTGGCCGTATGGGAGCTAAATAGCTAATCATGTTTATACATGATAAGTATAATTACACTTATTTTATGATTTATTTGATTCAGTCGAACCAGATGGTCACGGTCAAATTCTTGCTTACCATGGTATCCCCAAAGCAGTTAGAGATATTCACACAAAAGGTTTATTTTTAGCTTTTTTTGTGTGTGTGTGTGTGTGTTGGGGGGGGGGGGGTGGGGGTGGGGTGGGGTGGTAGCACTTGGTTTCAAATATTTGTTGGAGATTTGACTCATATCTTATGGATTAGTGATATAATTTAATATAAAGAGAAATAAGAAAACAATCAATGACAAAGTATTTACTAACGAATTTGTTATGATTTAACTCATATCTTATGGATTAGTGATATAATTTAATGCAAGGAGAAATAATAAAATAATCAGTGACAAAAAATTTACTAACGAATTTGTTATAAATGAAATTCGTCACATAAACTAACCCTCCGTTTGGTTCTAGGATTTTGGTAAGGAAAATAGGATGGAAAATTTTTTCTTTGCTTCAAATGATAGTACTTTATGCTTTCATTTTTGATCATTTCCATTTTCCTCTCACTTTTCCTCACCAAAATACTTGTTCCAAACATAGCCTAAATGTACAATGAATTAATTTATTATTGGAAGGGATGCATTTTCACAGTGCAGTACAAAACAAGGTTTACTTATTTAATGCGGCTGCCTATACTTGAAGGTGAAAGATTGTGGGCTTTGTGCATTCAAGTATCGTTGATGGCATCATCTGCCAGTGACTTGCTTACAATTGAAACCATTTTTTTGCTCTATATCTCCTTCTATTTTGTGGTTATTCCCATTATAAAGCTACTATATATCTTTGCTATCTTACCTAATGCAACAGGTGGGATCAAATATAGGCATCGGTATCGATTTCGGGGACGTGATATAGTGGCGGGAAAATGAAGATTCAAGTATCGAGCGGGAGCACGCGCCAGCCATTCGTCAAGGCGAAGCCATTCTTGGGTGTAGTTTTCATACAACTAGGAGTGGCGGGCATGGACATCATCTCTAAAGCCGCATTAAATGAGGGGATGAGCAATTACGTGCTCGTCGTCTATCGCCACGCGATAGCCACCATTTTCATTGTCCCTTTCGCCTTGGCTCTCGACAAGTCAATCTAACACCTCTCGTTATTGTCTATATTTCTTGTGTGTGCACGTGCGTGCGTGCGCCTGTTGTGTGGAGGGTAGGGGATGACCTTAAGAATATGGGGGGCTTAAGTTAAGTTGTTATAAACATGAAAGACAAGTCTTGTCATTTTTAAGGGGATAAAGTCTTTTTTCTCTTGAGATCCTCTATTTTCCATTTCAAATTGTGTTTTATCTTCTATTTCAATATATGGATGTTCGACAAATGTACATATCCAAGGCTAAGTATATAATTCAAAAAATAATTTTATATACTTGGCACGAATGTGTATTATGAAATAAGAAATGAAATACTATTTTGAAATAGTATATTTAGCTTTTGTGTGCTTTTGACTTCACTATTCCACTTAAATCTAGCACAAGCTGTAAATCTATTATGATATTGTGCCACAGGAAAGCTAGGCCAAAGATGACTATTTCCATATTTGCAAAGATGATGCTTCTCAGCTTGTTAAGAGTAAGTTCCATATCAACCAAATTGATCGTCTTTCCATATCTTTGAGTTAATTCATGACCAACTTTTGAGCTTCTTCACAAACAACATATAGACCAATTATAGACCAAAATCTCTTCTTCATGGGGATGAAGTACACAACCGCGACGTTTGCAGCCGCTACGGGTAATGTTCTTCTGGCCAATACGTTCCTCATGGCGTGCTTACTTAGGTGAATATTTATTTTGTTTCTTCGCGTGATGGTCGCATTGCATTCATTAGTAGAGCTACATTTTACCGACGTAAAAATCTATATATCTATCTATATGTGTGTGTATATATATGTTGAAAACTTTTGATTCCGCTTGTTAATTTTAGGCTTGATACCATTAAGTTGACGAGTTACCGTAGCCAAGTGAAGATAGTTGGCACCGCGGCCACCATTGCCGGAGCCATGATCATGGCCCTAGTACAAGGCCCGCATATTCGTCTCCCTTGGACTAGAGAAAAAACAGCCCAACAAGCGCAAAAACACGGAGAAATAAGCCTTCAACATTTGGTCAAGGGCGCCGTCATGATGACCATCGGATGCTTCTGTTAGTCTTGCTTCATGATCTTGCAGGTGAACAAAACGATTGTCGAAGCTTCTAGATAAACAAAAATTCGAAAACCGAATTACGAAAAAAGATTGATTCTAACTTTTCGATGTGTTATTAGGTGATCACATTAAAGACGTATATACACTGCCGAGCTCTCTCTTACTGCATGGATATGCTTGCTAGGAACAACTGAGGGAGCAATAGTGGCACTCGTAATGGAGAAGGGCAAAAGAGCTTGGTCCTTGAAATGGGATGTTAAGTTCCTAGCAGCTGCGTATAGTGTAAGAAACAATTTATATTTACAATATATTATTTTTATTTGTCTATAATAGAACAAATAGTATAGAATAACAAAGAACTTACACTAAAATTTGCATTAAATTTCATTAATACTAGAAATGAATAAATTTGGAGTCACTTATACTTGATTCTGCAGGGTATAGATTGTTCTGGTGTTACTTGCTACGTGCAAGGAGTAGTGATGAAAGAACAAGGCCCGGTTTTCGTAACTTCGTTCATGCCACTAAGCATGGTTCTTGTTGCTATATTGAGTTCTTTCATTTTGGCCGAGCAAATGTACCTTGGAAGGTAATTACTTAAAGGGGAAAACACACTTTGCCCCTCGAATTATTTTCGCTTTTGTATTTTTCTGTATGTACTTTTTTTTAGTTACATTTGCCTGTATGAACTAATCCAATTTTTACACTTTACCTACTGGAATCTATTTTACACCCAAAAACTCAAAGGAAAATGGACACGTGATTCTTTGTCTAATGCTAATGCTTGATATTGATCTTAAGGTTGAACAATGAGGTTTACATATCCAATATTGTGCATTTTTTGATGAGTTTTTGGGCCAATTACAAAAAAAAAAAAATCTCCATCCATTTAAAATTACAAACCCCCACCCCCCACCCCCCCCCAACCAAAAAAAACACACACCAAAACTTAGTAATTGATAGATCGGGGTATTTTTTTTTTTAATTTGGGCAAACTTAATATACGAAAGAAAAAGTTAAGGGTGGTCATTGTAATTTTGGTATATGTACATGCATTATAATTTTATATGGGTTTCAAGGGTCGACTACCTAGCCTCTCTCTTCGATCTCTCATCACTTACCTATATGCATGAAGTGGCTTACATTTATCCATGCAGGGTTATCGGGGCAATCGTGATAATCGTGGGCCTCTACTTCGTCGTATGGGGTAAAAGTAAAGATTACAAGTCCCCCCTGACGCCTTCAATTGAAGAACAAGGAATACCGGTTAATCAAAGCGTAAATACGAATGAGGGCGGGAATGGGAATTCAAACTTGGAGATCATAGCCGGCACCGATGCATCCGACGGAGGAGATACTTATAACAGGTGATACGTTTTGATCTTCAAGAAGAAGGTGAGGACTCAAGAAAGTCTAGTTGTAGTTCTAAGAAATAAAAGCCACAAACTGTGGAGTTGTATAATGGACTATAGCTGCATATACTGTGTTTATGTTTTTATTTTTATTTTTATTTTTATTTTGGAAACACTTTGTGGAAGGACCTGTTGATAGATCATATGCAAGCTCAAATGGAGCAGACAAAATTAAAGGACTGTGGTGCACAATGGCAGGAAAGAATTATGAATTATACGTTTTTGAGGGATGAGATTGAAATTTTACAAAATATGAAAGAAAATTGTGTTATTTTATGGGTTAGAATTCTACTTTAATAAAGACGTATGTGTGTGGATGATCTTTGTATACATTTAAGTTGGATTATCAACTATTTTAACCAATTTTGATAGTTAAACGTCATATACAGGTTGTACAGTTTCAAAAGATGTTATAATTAACCAAAAAGAAAAATCTATTTCAATCGGTATGTCCTTAGGAATGATCATATATAACATAGAAATCACACTTGAAAATGGTGGATAGTTAGTTAGAGCAACGGGTGCTATAACGAAACTAATTGCAGAAGAGGAGATATCATTCATATTGAAATTATCTTTTGGGGGTTTTCGTTTAATATCCAAAAATTGCTCAATAACAATCGATAGGTAGGAAATATTTGGGCAAATTAGAAAAAAATTGGGTAGAGCCGGATGCAAGCTTATGTCATAAAAATTATTATTCTTTGATTTCTTGTCTCTTATTATTTTCTCTAATAATAAAATAAACAAAATTATTTTCCTTATTTTTTTTTCTTTTGTATTTCCAAATATAAAAACAAATAAAACATATGTAACCCAAATGTGAGCGTTGAATAATGGGATAGGTATATCTTGATGGGCCGCCTTCACCCTCCGAATTGAGTGGGCCAGATATGGGCCACAATATTTATTGGGAATTAGCCCGTTTAAAATAAAATAAATTGAAGAATCAATAAATGAATGACATAGAAATCTGAAATTGAAGACAAATAAATGAATGGAGCGTATATACTATGTATTTGGTGACTATTTAGGGTCAAAATAAAAATATGAGACCCCATATTACTTTATCTTTACATAACCTCCTTATCATCTCACTTTTTATTAGAATATCAATAAAATATGAAACGAGTAAGATCTCGAGTTAATATTAACTAAATAAGTTGAGTTTGATAAAAAGAATAAAAAATCTAAATAAGTTGACACTTCATCCTCATCGTATTTTAAACTTTTTAAAAGTTAATACTTTAGATATGCCATATATTTTCCTTTTTTCTTAGCCAATTTTTTTTTTCTTTCCTTGTGATAAATAAGATGTGCCTATATATATATATATTTCTTTTTTCTGATAAATAGATATTGTAGCAAATCGTGGCACTTATCATGCTAGCACTACCAGACATAAAAGGTTGCAACGACCGCCGCGAAAAGGGCCGAGCCACTATGACACCTATTAGGCTATTACTATAGGGATGGACACATCTCACACGCGAGTGGCGTTGGGCTACTCTTGACTCTTTAGTGAGAGAAACATATACATACAACATATATACATATATAGAGAGAGAAATAGAGGAGAGAGAGGGACAGAGGGAGGGGGCGGTGGTAGGTTAGCACGGAAGGGTGCAAAGAATTAAGAGAAATAAATAAATATACACTGCGTGTAAATTGCAGAGGTGGGGAGTGGGGGGGTAGCTTTTCGGTAAGTGGTGGAAAAAAGAAGATGGGGTGGGTGGTTGGGGGGGTGGGTTAGGGTGGTGCCCCGGTGGTGGGAGTGGGGTTCACTGTCCACAGCACCAACACCGTAAGCGGTGCACGTTAGCACAATCTCACCATCCTAGTCATCATCGCCATCATCCACTCCCATTTCACCAACACCCACCCAATTGCTGCAACTAATTCAATGCCTCTCAACCTCATCATTCCAACCACCACGCAAACCCCTCCCCCACGCACCCCCTCCCCGTCCCGCCGCTATCGTGCGCCGCATGCGCACGGCACCCGTGGCCAATCCCCCACTAGTCCCACCCACCCTATTGCCACTAGAAAACAACCTCGACCTCCCCCGTCCTTTATTTCCTTCTCATCTTCTTAATTCTTATCCCAATTTCACTTCTTGATTTATAGCTCGATCTTGGGGCTTATTCCCCACCGCCGACGTCCTATCGTGCACCACCGTCGTTGAGAAGCCCATAGCCGCCGGAGTCCGCCGCTATCTTTTCCGCCGTCCCAGCCTGATCGTGCCCTTGACGGGAAGACTTTAATTCTTTTGTACACAGATCCCAAATTTTCCGGCAACGTCGCCTTCACCTCCGCGACCGCCGATCACGGCCTCCGACCACCGGCCTGACCGATCTGAAATCTGGATCGTCATCCCAGTTTGTTAAATCGTGAGGTTCGGTTAACGACAGCCCCATGTCTTCCGCAACGACCGCCACCGTTCCCGCCGACGCAGTCACTGTGGCCTGAAACGGTAACCGAGAAGGCTCCGAGGAGATTCCCGCCGCCGTGCTGGACCCAGGAGGAGGCTTTAGCCCTGATCGACGCCTACCGCGAGCGGTGGTACGCCCTCCGCCGTGGCTACCTCCGCACGGCGGACTGGGACGCGGTGGCCGCCACCGTGGCTAGCCGCTGTCCTGGCGCTTCCCCGGCGAAGACCTCCGCGCAGTGCCGCCACAAGATGGAGAAGCTCCGGCAGCGGTACCGGGCCGAGAAGCAGCGGGCCCTGTCCTTCCCTTACCCCGCCGGCCGCTACTTCTCTTCGTGGTTTTACTTCGAAAACATGGAGGCCATGGAGAACGGGACCAACCCACCGGCGACCGTTCAAAAGCCCGAAAATTCAGGCGATGGGCCTCGCCTGAAATCATTTATCGATCAGAATATGTTGAAATTGAAGCTCAAGGCGGGTAATAACGCGGGCTTGGGCCCTGGATCCGCTTCCAGGTTCTGGATTTGATAACATTGTCAAAGCAAAGAGACTTGATTACTCTTCATACTCTAATATGCAAATTGTTGATAAAGAAGAAGACGATAGGCCACCACAAGATGAGGATCTCACGAATTTGCAGAGGAGAATCAATGGAGTTCCCAAGCCTCCCTCCAAGCCTAAATCGAAACGGGCCAGTAAAATGATCGACAACTTCAACGCATCCTGGTGATCTTCCTCAAGACATTCTCCCCCCGGGCTTAAGATTCAACAAATTCGAAAAATTTGGCCAGACTATGGATTCGGGCCACGAAAACAAAGATATTTGGGTAAAAATCTCACCCAACAGAGACATTAACAATAATATGGATCACAAGTATTGGGCAAGATCAAACACGGCTCCCGGTTTTAATTCCCGGGCCGGGTGGATTGAAGAGGGGTCGGACGAATGCGTTGGAGGAGATAGTGGAGTCGATAAAATTGTTGGGCGAAGGGTTCGTGAGAATGGAGAAGGCGAAGATGGAGATGGCTCGGGAGATGGAGGCGATGAGGATGGAGATGGAGATGAAGAGGAATGAGATGTTGCTTGAATCACAGAAACAGATTGTGGATTCATTTTTGAAGGGATTGTTTGAGCTCAAGAAGAGCAAGAAAGTGAAGAATGGTGGGAGCCTTGCTGCAGATAAGGCTGAGCCTTAGTTTTGTTTTGGGATGCAAATGGAATGTCATTTTATTTTATTTTATTTTTTTTTCTTGAACGAATGTTTATAGATGTATATGCTTGAATTTATGCTTAGAATAATTAGGCGATAAGTGTTATTAGTAGGTTGAATTTGGTTTTCTTTGTGCTTGCGTCTGATGATCATAATGGTAGAGCATGTAAGGTTGCTCTCCCATCTTTGAATGTAAAATATAGTGTTTGGCAATGCAACTTTAGAGGCGCGGTGAACTTTTTCATGTTCGAATTTGGACTATGAATGGTGTGTGTGCGAGTTATAATTTTTTTTAAAAAAAAAAATATTGAAAAGCAAAGTGGAATTCCATATTGTGTTTGATGGAAGTTGTGATCAAAAGATTGATCAAGACTCGAGTTCGACTCGACCAAAGTGGATTATTAATCTTGAAATAGTAAGTAGGTTGAGCTACTTTAAATTTTGAGCTCGAATTTTTAATATCTAATAAAATGGGCCTTCGTTAATGAGCTATTGATATTTGAGCTCATCAAGGGATAATTGTCAAATGTAAGTTGCTCATGAACAAGAGATAAACCCTTATATTGGGCTTAACTTAAAACTTAAATTGGATTCAACAAGAGATTAATGTATATTTAATTCTTTTGATTCACGTATTTTTTCTTTTTTCCAAATTGAAATATCGTAGTATTGCAGTAAACATGCATAACATCTGGAATCGAGGCCATTTTTTCTTTTTTCTTTTTTTTTTTTTAAAACCTTTTTCCTTTAATAGAAGAAAAAGAAATATTACAAAATTGGAGGGCCTATTTGAGATGCCACGTATGTTTTACAGTTTACACGTGACCCGCGTGTGACTTTAATGTTCTCCATTGCCTAACAAAAAACTCGAGTCTCATCGTCCAACGTGACAGCTCCACGTGTCAGTAAACTGGCTCCTCCTATTGGTGGGGTTACCCTTTGGGGCTGTCACGCTACGCTACAAAAACTCTTCATTTGCAGTCGATGGCGCTGATGATAAAACCAGAGACTGTGATGGTAGATTTACTCGGGCCGAGAATAGTGAATAGACTGGCCTGTGGTCCGAAAATTTTGATTCACTCCTTACATAGCACATTTGTTTTAGCCCTTCCCCTTTCCAAAGAATCCTGTCACACCTGTCAAATACACAAATTTACATTTTCAATTCTCAACTAAAATGTTTCTCAATGGATTAATTAAAAGAAAAAAGCAAATCCCGAAATTTAGCCCGTTTTCACAAAACTTTCTGTAAAATGCAAAATAACAAATACACCCCTTAATCTCATATGCAGCCAAGGGTATTTACAACACAAAACCAAACAACAGGGACGTACGTATTTGTAAATTAGTCACGCCACAGGGGATTCGAAGAAAAGCAGGCCTTATCTAGGGGGGTTTTCGTTATTAACTCTTATCTTGAATATTCAAAGAGGAAGATTGATAATAATCTCATACGCAGCTAGGGATATCAACAATACGAAATCAAACAACAGGAGCGTATTGGTAATTAATCGTACCACAAAGGATTTTGAAAAACCAGACCAATATCTCAGTTGGTTTTTCGCAATTAACTCTTATCCTAAATATTCAAAGAATAAAGATTGATAATAATCTCATATGCAGCTAGGGGTATATTCCACACAGATCCAAACAACAGGGCCGTATTTGTAATTAGTCATACCACAAAGGATTCTGAAAAAACACATCTTATCTCGGGGGTTTTCATAGTTAACTCTTATCTTGAATATTTAAAGAGGAAGATTGAAAAAATTGTACTTTAAAATCAAAATTTAAAAAAAAAAAAATTATTCCATTTAAAACATTCATTTTGCCAAAAAAAAAAAAAAAAAAAAGGTCGAATACAAGGCATAAAATGTGCTTACCAAGCAGGGGTCCGGCGCTTCTCTTTAGGATATGAGGATTGGCCAACGTATTGGTCTGAATTGTTAATATATTTATAAGTTGGAGCAAAATATATTTGCCCTTCTTCCCACCCTTTGAACACTCGCCCAGCCTTTTGTTCTATCTTCAACTGCAACAACCATATACAAAATCAACACCTTTTCTTAGAAAAACGAAAATCAATTCAACTGAGATTTTATTACTTGTGTAAACCCCAAAATTTTTCTGTAAGTATAAAAAATAACGTGAATGTTTTTGAATTTGTTTGCCTTTCGTAAATTCAAGAATCTGTATATGTGATTTTCCCACCTGATCTTTCTCGAGAAGCGCTTGCCAATCGTTCCTTTCGAGTAGCTCATACGTATCGCTACAAATGGATGCGAGCCGATAGTTCAAGTCCCCGAGCCATATTATCTTGCTGTATAGATTAAGAACAAAAATGGAAACATACACTGATTAGGCATTGTTGAAATCGAAAACAACTTGAAAAATATTTGAACTTATTTTGTGGCGGGGTTGTAAAATGAAAACGTACTCGTGATCCAAGATACTATGAGGTGGAACCGGTTTCCCCGCAATTCTACGCGAATGAGAGAACTTTGTTCTCTTAAAAATCTCCATAACATCTTCATTTCTTTTAATTTCGTCGCCTTCTTTCTCCCCTGACGCTAGGTGGGTGCACACGAAGCAAAATGTTGTTTGATGCAATGCCATGCTGATAGATATCGACCCCTAATAACATTGGAACAAACGAATAAAGATTTGATGATGAAAAAATGTTCATAATTCAACTCCTAGTGAGTGAAATGAAGCTAGCAACTCTCTCTCTCTCTCTCTCTTCAAGTATACCTTATTTCCTGAGGTATCCCATGATGCCTCTACCAACACATGAGACCTTCAAACTGGTAACATGCTGTTTCAAATCCTCACGAACCCACACGCACAAAAAGATCCCCACCATCTGCTTGCTGGCAGCCAAGCAGTACTTGTGTTGTACCGTACAAGGATGTTTTGCGGACTCGATTAGTGGAGTAGGTGGACTGTCTTCACCAGAACTCGAACTCAAAATGTTTTCAAAATCACTAATAACCTCATCATCTGATGAAGATGTTGAATCAGAGAAGCTGTCTCCTGGTTTCATGTTTGGTTGTTTGGACTGCTTGGAGATGGGATTAATTGTATCCCCATTTAGAGCTTGGCGGATTAAGGATATCCACTTTGTGGCCGGGCCACAGTCCTCGGGCCCTAGCACGTTGCTTGTATTTAGAGGTACAATCTCTTGGAACCTGAAATTTGCCAAAAAAAAATACATATAGGAGATTAAAATTGCTCCCATATTCTTGTATAGTGTGTTGCTTCTAACTTGCCTAAGATTGCCACAATTCACAAATATATTTGTTGGCAAAATTCTATCACAAATCCAATTTGATTGAGTCCAACCAATCATGTAGTACATGTTAATATACTTGTCATGTGATTGATAATTCTCCCTAAACTGTAAGCCAATCACCTGACAAGTGCAAAAAGCGAGAATAGATCTCGTTGTTAATCTTATCTTGAAAAGCATATAAATAGGTACTTATGATTCATAAGTAAGAGAGAAGCTTATGCTGAAGAAGGAAAAAGCCGGAAATATAAGAGTTAGGTCAACATATATCTCTATATGCTGACCAATCTGTGGCGAGTATTTCATACTTGCGATGTGAATTGATTTATAATTTAGAAGTAGTGACCAATCACATGACAAATGTATTAATTTTTGCTGTGTGAATGATTGGGTTCGATCAAGTCATATTGGTCTAGATATTTTCCCAAATTTGATGGATTTGAGAACGTACCCAAGCACGTAAATGTCTGCTGGTTTTTGAGTGTTTAACCAGTCGGCCAGGTTAAGACCGTCGTGTGGTGACTTGCCTGCTACATTCCATGTCCCCACAAACATCCTATACAAAAACAAACAAACAATTTATAAACAATTAATTAATTAATTAAACAATTTATACATATATATATATAATTTTATTATGCAAATTATATATATTTTTATACAAGATGCACAAAATGCAAATTGCATTACCTAAGGTCGTTTGTGGCCGAGCCAGGTGGCGCTAGATGGTCGAATCCTGGCCTTTCAATTTCATTACTCCTTTCCATCAACAACTCCTCTGCAACAAAATCATCCATTTTATCAACGCCATATGAAAATCTCAGCGCTCAAAGTTAACCGAATAATATGTTACATGTATAAAATTACTTTCTAAATATATATGTTTTGGCAAAAAACATTCATAATGATTTAAAAATAATAAACTAAATAGACGATCCAAATAATAAAACCATTATATTTAAAATAAATTTGCTAGTTACCTGATAATTCTTCGGGTACCACGGTGGAACGCCCCTCGTCAGGGGCAACTCTTCCACCTCCTCTGGTAAAAATCTGATTTCACGAATTAATCGAATCAGTTATTTTATAATATAAAGTGAAAAAATAGTTATTAATAAAAATAAATTAATTAAAAATCTACCTTTTCTTCTGTAATCCGAGTGAAATTCATCCGTGCCACTCCTCATGCTGAACCATTTTTTTACCATCCCTTTTGGCCAAGAGGTAGGCTGCAAACAAAAAATAACATAAAATTCAAAATTATATTAAAAAGTTCACTATAGAAAACAGAAATCGAATCAAAATATTAAAATTTTTTAGAATTTTTTATTTTTGACTCAAAAAAAAAATATTTTTTAGTTTTCACTAAGTATATACCTTGAGATATTTCGCGTCTTCTCTCATGATTTTGTGCCGGAAATGAAGCTCAAATTAACCAATGGGGAGTCAGATCCTGTATCAAAGATTCACCAGATATGGATGTATATTAGGAGACATTTTTCATTGTTTCAGAGATTGGTGATCAATATATGCAAGAAAAGCAAGTGGGCTTCGTGAGACTATCAATATTTCTATTGTATGAAATAAAATATGTTGCGTTGACAAATAATTGTGTATAAGAAAGATTTGAAATATGTCAGCTTGTGAATTGTTTAAGTTTGAGGCATAATCAAGTGATATAGAGTATTCAACTGTGAATAAAGAAGCATTTGCAGGAGATATGGAGACAGCATCAACAAGCGTACACCACACAACAAACAAATATATATATATATGTGTGTGTGTGTGTGCGTGTGCGCGCGCACACGCACAGAGAGGGGGAGGGGGGATGTATAATCTATATTTTTGCTTGTGAGACTTTTTTTGCTTTTGAGACTTTACAGAGAGGAAGCCAGCGTGGGGAGGATGAACTAATTATAAAGAAAGAAAAAGGAGAAAGGCAAGATCTTCCGCTTTTTTATCTTTATAGATTGGAGATCAGATCTTCCACAAACAAATAGATTACAAAAAAAAAAAAAAATCAACTTTTGGGGTTCAATTAAATCAAAACCGACCTAATTAACAGCTTTATTAAACTGCAAAATGTATGTAGAACGACCAAAAATTCGGACATTCTCTATGAATTTCAAGAACGGTACATGAAATGCCACCACTAATTAGGTATATATATATATATAATATGCTCAAATAGTATATTAGTCGGTGGATCTAAACATAAATTATAATATTATCATATTCAATTCAATAATACATACACCAATCAGATATATATGCAAGTAGATGGCATCTCATGTTGCTTCAAGAACCCATATCGAGATTTTGTACAAAAAGACCAGGCAAGTGTATTATTCAAATATATATTTTACAATCGAACACACACACACACACACACATATATATATCAAATGTAATAGAATATGTTATAGAGAATGTATATGATATGTTGGTGTTAATTTAGGCATTAAATCATAAACATTTCACGTTAAATTAGAGGAAAAGGCCCCAATTTTTTGGGTTATTAGATTATTTTCTTGTAAAGAAACACAAAGAATTGACAGACAGATAGCTCGATGATAAACTTGTGAACCATAAAATTAAAAGATTGATTGTCGGATTCAAATTTGAAAGAATAATTGATGAATAGGCAATGATCCCTTGTAAGAGAGAGACAACAGAAAATTACAAAAACCTGGTACACTTACATGGATGAATGAAATAAGGGTCTTTTGTTGGCTTGATCTTTCGTTCTCAAAGTCTTGATTTTCTTCTTCTGTTTTTGCACAGAAAAAGAGTGTTTTTGAGCAGGTTTATTGGTTAGAGATGAAAGGGGTAGGCTGAAGAAGATTTGTGTGGGCTTTCCTCGGAGATACAAAAGGTGGCAGTTATGTATTTATACGAACGATCACCAACTTCTGTGTACTTATGTGTAGAGAGAGAGAGAGAAACTGTAGAGAGAGACTAGAGAGGGAGAGAGGAGAGAGGAGAGAGAAATAGGAGGTTGAAGTACAAGATAGATGGTCAACTGCACCGGCAGAAGACCAGTCGAAGTGATTTTTTTAGATGAACGTGTTTTAATCACCTTGGTCTGGATGGATATGGTATTACGGCTATTATATTTGGGCAATTATAGTTTTTCCATTTGCTTACCCCACCAAAAAAAAAAAAAACAGGGAAAACAAGAAAAGGAAAAACTACGATTTTTCTTACTCTTGTTAATTGAAACTGTTCTTGTATTTAGTGCGACTAAATTGGAAAGTGAGTGAGGGTTTCGAATCTGTTATTTAATTTCTTATGTTTAGATATTTTTATTTTATTCAGTGAATTTATAGTAAATGCCCATCTTCATTTTCTGCTTTATGTACGAGTCATGCATTTAAGGAGGTTATTATTGCGATCATTCATATAGATGAACACTTACTTAGCTAAATTTAAGCAAAGCTTGAGTGTTTTTCATCATAGTACTACTTTCTAGTCTTGCAAAAACAAAAAAAAAAAAAAAGAAACAAAACAAAACAAAAAATGATACTATTCTCTATTTCTATTTTTTTTCAATTTAAATAAATAAAAAGTCAAAATTTGCAAACTGTCTATCCTAAACTTCACCAAAGTCTAAATATTATTTTCAAGTGCTCATAAATTTTATTATGTCACACTTCTCCAACTTTGTCTAATAGGTTCAATGTACTTTCATGCCTGTAACTCGCCTATTCGAGCATGATATAAGGATCTTTGACACAATGCTCACAAAAAAAATGGACACAAAATAGTATATAAAGATTATATATATAACCCGGTAACCCCATTCTTCAATATATATACATGTACATATATATATACATATATATATATATAGCGACAAATCGACCCCATTCAATGAACACTTTAGGTGAAACAGTGAAAATATAAAATAAAATAAAAACCCTAGAAAATGGGCAAGGTAAGACACGAACATGTCATATCCGTAGGATAGGTATCACTTGTTTTCTTTCAGCCAACATATTATGGGATTAGCAAAGATAAGACACATGTCAATCCCATACAAATTTTAACATTTTTTTAACCTTAAAAGTGGTTGGGGGGACGAGTGAAAGTGAACAAAGCAAATCAAGAAAATCTCAAAATAATTTAAAATAAAGCACTATTTTATTTGATTGATCACGCTACCAAACGTGGCAATCTTGGAACTTTTCCAAGTTTTGAAATTTTAACTCAACAAAGGATAAAATTTAATACTATACCTCTCGATTATCTAATTAAATGTGCACACTTAGGCCAAACTATTAAGGCACAAGTGTAGTTTGTTCTTCCCTTCACGAAGCAAAGGCTTGTTTTTGCCCGGAGAATTGGAACACTAAGAAGATTTCATACGTATCAATATAAAGTGAATTACGACTAAGTCGCGTAATATTTTGCCATTTTACATTAAAAAATCACGATAATCTTCGTAGTATATACGTTGCGACAATCTTTCTACCCTAGGAACGTAGTTATACTAAATGTGAGATTATTTCTAAATATGGGATTATTGCCAGATCTATCATTAACCTTTTGCAAGACTGATCGAGTACATGTGCTAATAAAAAGTATCAATAAACTATTTCGGGGGTCAAAATGTATTCGGACAGGTGTATTCTATTTGTTAAACTCTAATAACGTCACGTACTTCCGATACAACTATTTATTTATTTTTTAGTCTCTACTTTACATTAAGATGCATGCATGCTTATCTTAGATGAAACGGATCAACAACAAATATTTTTTGACGTAGGCGTATTAGAGTCTCTCTCTCTCTCTCTCTCTCTCTCTCTGGGAAGGGGTTTTCAATCGAAATGCTGAGATTAGATGGGAGAATTTACATTCATAGGTTAATAATAAGGGTCGTAATTGAATTTTGTCCAATATACATAAAACTCTCTTGTAATATTTTCATTTATATATACTACATTTCTAAGTAATTTCTATTTGAAAATATAGGCGACCAAGAGCAGCAACCACATATGCGGGGGGCAATCTACACTCTTGAATTGGGGATTAGGAGAACAAATTGAATTTTAACTATATATAAGAAACTTTAATGTATTTTATATTTGTTAAGTATTTTTTTAACACTTTTTAAGATAACAAGTACAAACATAACAAAATAAAAACCAGTATTGCGACAAAATATTATTGTTTAAGTAATACAAATTAGGAAGGGAAAAAACACCCTTTGCCCGTCAGAACTATACCCGTTTTCGCACTTCCATTTTTTCTTTTATTCTTTTTTTTTTTTTTGGTTACAATTTGTTATATGAATTATTCAATTTTTACGATTTACTCACTAAAACTCATTTTCAAAAAACTGGATAATACCAGGTATGCAAATCTCTCTATTCAACCTTAAGATCAATATTAACATCAAATAAAGAGTTATGTGTTTATTTTTTGATGAATTTTGGATTAAAATAGATCTTTGTGGATAAAGTATAAAAATTAAATAGTTTATATGACAACGTGTAATATTAAAAAAAATTATATAAAAAAATGCACAAATGGTCATAGTTTGGGACAAAGTGTTTTTCTCTTATAAAGAATATTCGACTTTTTGCACAATGTGTTTACATTTGATATACGAAATATGCTTGAAATGACAAGTCAAAACCAAAACAGAGAGATGACAAGTCAAAACCAAAACAGAGAGAGAGAGAGAGAGAGGTCAGAACTTTCCGCGGCGGGAGCCTAACATGTTTTGACTGATATATTTGTGGAAGACGATCCAAACCTGTTTTCAAGTTCAGTACTAATCCACTGGAAGGAGAATGGCTTGGCTTATGGTTATGGGTCAACAACATGAACAATGTTACGACTGCCAATATATATTTACCATTTACCAACCTCTTCTAACTTCTAATGCTCATCTTGAATCGACACTAACTACACTGATTGGACAAATGAAAAGATCTCTGAATCCATAATTAGTGGGGTTCAGTTAAAAGCCACTTTATTTCAAGACACTAATTGCAAGCACCGAACAAAGTTTCGCTCCTTTTATTCAAGGTTCCCAAACACCCTCCCCCCACCACCCCGCCCACCCCCTCCCCCCTCCCCCTCCCCAACTGATGACCTAAAATAATAAGATATTGAATTCGATTTCCCACTCATTATGAATCTTCATTCATTTTACTGATTCATTATTAGTGATAATAATTAACGATACTAATAGTCGATAACTAATTTAGGATGTATTTTATGCTGCAGTTATAATGAGTAATTAAATGAATAACACGTGTATAGAAATAATGTAATAATATAACTAAATTATATAGACTTATAGAATAATTCAATCATGTACTATAATATACCAGGTGCAATATTTATAAAATTATTGATTTAATTGTTGATGATCGTTATTCATATAATGATAATATAACCCATTTCTTAAAAAGGAAAAGGCAATTATGGTCATAACTGTTCAATTGCTATTCAAATATTTTCAAAAGTTATGCTTTAAGGTAAATATCAAGGATTAGGCTTAATGGTCAAATTAGTATCTTGGCCCTGGACCAAATCTACTAATCGAGGTACAAGCCCCTGGCCCTCATTCATTGGTTGACAAATGACAAGATTGTACTAAATCATGCCTAATATTAACTAACCCATTAATCCCTTCGTTGAAGTTAAAAAATAATCACATCATTATATTATTTAATTAGTATTAATAAAATATCCCCATTAATGCTAAACACCTGCTAAGAGGCAGCCTCCATTGCGTCATTAAGCCGCTGACGTGGCCCACTTTATACTTATCGTAATAGTAACATTTTGACCACTCCACTTGTTCAAATCAAATTACAGGTGGCTATTAAGGTTTCCCCAGCACACAACATACACATATCTCGTTACCAAACCATTATAGTCCACGCCAAGGGGTGTTTGCAAAAATTAATGATTTTAGAATACTAAAAAAGAAGTTTCAAAAAACAAAGTGGTTGAAAAGAACAAAGTACGGAGTGTTAGTAATTGGGATGCCAACATGTTGAGCCTTCGAGTTTGATTTTCAAATAATTTGACCCTACTCCATCCGGCTCGACTTTATATAAATTTCGAATCGGGCTCCAATAAAATAATTCTTACGCATAGGTTTGTGAGCCTCTTTTTTCTAATGCTTATTTTTATTTTTTATGTAACTATATATATAATAATTATTAATAGTGTATTAATTTTCGAGTTCGGGCTTATATCTCAAACACAATAAAATAATTAAAAAAATTTTGAATTGGAGCTCGAATATATAATTTATTCATAAATTCGATTCAAACGAATTGAGTCAAATTTGAACCAAACTCAAAACGAGCTAGAGCCCTCATTTTTCTTGGCTCGTCGAGCTCTAACCTGAAAAAAAAAGCCAAACCTTGACTTGACTCATTTGCATCCTTAGTTACCAAGAAGTATTAGGAAGTTGAAAAAAGAAAAAACTGTTGGAAGTCAGACTATTTTTATCTTCTAGCTATTTTTCTGCTGAAATTTAGAAAAATTAAAAACAGAAGCCGACACTTAAAACAATCCCATTTTACTTAAATTATGATTTATAAAATGATTTGTCATACCTGTCGCAGATTCAAAAGGATCAGAGAGGAATGGGATCAATAAAATACTACTTCTGCTGGGCCTGTCATGTAGACATGATTGTCCCCTTCTCTCCACTCGATATCCAGTGGCCCTCCAGGCAAATCAACGGCACAAATCTGTTTTGAACAAAAACGGAATGAGAAAGCAAAGCTGTAAGAGCGATGCAAAAAGAAAGTTGAAGCAATATAAAATAATCACGAGATATAAGTGTTCAACTGTTCATTCTTCAAGACATCATCTAAAGTCTATAAGTTATAGGATGGGAGAAGAAAATGTTTGTCGATTGATTGCTGTTGAGGGTTATTGATGGTAAATTACACCGCACAAACTTTCCTTCTCAGTTTCAAAAATTAGAGACAACCCTTTTTGGTTATCAAATTTTTATGAAATTGAAAGAATTTATTAATAGATTTAGTTGAAAATTTGGAAAGTTTACCAAATTTGAATTATAACATCATTTAGCTATGCATAAATCAACAGAACTGGTTAACAGTAAAATGGAAATAAGTTACGATGGAGGTACGTGTTATTTTCTAAATCTAGATGGATGTTTGTGTATAGTTTTCATGCGACGGGGTTGCAATGATTTCTATCAATAAAAATTGTACCTGGTAGGACAAAAGACAACAAACATATCCTTGTAGCGCGACCCTCCAGAACTGCAGCAATAACTACTACACAAGCCCCCGTTCCACAGGCTAGTGTTGCACCTACAGCAGCAACCACATTAACTTCATAGTTGATAGAGCCAAAAGATTGTAATGCATAAGATTAAAAAGCGCAACAGAATAAGAACCAAGTATAAACCTGCCCAGCGCTCCCAAACACGCATTTTAAGGTGATTTAGAGAGAATACTTGACCAAATCTGCAAGACGGCCAAAAAAAGTTTCATATTTTAACAATGTATGAATGTTTCAGTTGTGACAATCCGGGACCATGAAATTACCATAAGATAAAGAACGCCAGTAAAACTAGATAACTGGTGTTTGTTCGGGTGGGGAACATCACGTGATGTTCAAATTTTGGGCCGTTTCAGCTAAATTTAGCCCATCTACTTGCGAATTCTGTGACCTCACAATCCACATGAAAGAAAGAAATGAGCACATTGACACCTTAATCGGCATTTGAACCTGAGAAGAGTTCTAAAGAGGACAGAATACCTTGCACGATTCTGTAGCGAAACTGACACGGTGTGGATTTCCCGTGCTAACACAAGTAACATTCCAGATTAACCCATTGACCTCCGATTTTGCTTTAACAGCAGAGTGATCCTTATTTGGAGTCAACTTTGTAGGAATATCTGATGCCTTCAGTATCAGTTCATCCATATCGACTCTGACCTGAAAAACGTAACCTAGTAATGCAAACAAGTGGTTTTCTAGACCATAAGTGCTTCAAACAGCAAAAAAGTATATAAATAAATAAATCTGGCTTGAAATATTCACTGAACATATACTGCCTAAAAGAACTAGAAGTATAAACAGAGTTATGAGATCCCTGAAGTACCAGCACCAGTATGCATAGTGAAGATGCAAGATCAATAAGGGATGAGCAGCCTTTCAATTCAAGTAAGAAAATTCAGATACTTTTAAAAAAACCTTTGCTTCCCCTGAAGATTTTCAAGGTCAGCCATTAATCTGGCCAAGCATAGGACACCATTACAGCACATCTGTGACAACAAAAAGCAAAAGTCAATCTAATAACAAGCAAAAGCAAATAATAGAATCTAAGTCCATCAATTATCTCATAATCTACGATCTCTTCATTCAATAGAATGGAAACAAAATAGTAAAGGAATAAAAAAGAAAAGAGAAACAATGAACGACAAACTTTTTTCACATTTTAAACGAGAATTTGAAATCATAAAATTCTCATGCTTGATTAAAACACACAAGCTTCGTGGCGAACAAAGCCAAAACTGTGCACTCTTGTTTCACATTTCATATTTCTAGTCATTGTGTCCCTATCTACTTTGAGTCTGTATTGCATCATTCAAAATAACCATTCTAGAGACATCAGTCTAGAAAAACTTGTGTTTTGTCTCTACAGCCATTCTAAAAAGAGCCGCTATTCTCCATCAATATTTAGGATGAGAGTTTGATAAAAGTTAATTACACTAAAATAACGTAAACCAATAATCTTTAGTAAATTAGCAAAACCATGCAGCATAGATACTTACTCCTAGGAGACACAATTTACCTCTGGCTCATGGAATAATCCGTGCCTGGCATTGCAAATATCACTCCGTCAGCTCCAATGCCCAAGTTTTCTATCACACGATTTCACTGCTTGCTCTGAAGTGATTTTAGGCTCCATCGATTCTCGGATATCAACCCGATGAAATCAACTTACGCACACAAACAAGCAATAAACCAAACACTTTACGTGCATCGTCAATTGCGAGCGCGTGCATATATTCGTAGCTCAATGGCTCTCCTTGCACAGATAAACAATAAGTAAAACACTAACCAGCTCTTCGTTGCCTAATGCCTTTGAGATATTAAGAGGAAATCAGGTTTTCTGCTAGTGCAAATGGCGATAGACTTGAGAGTCGACGGAGGCTGAATCAATGCAGAAGACAAATGAAAATGTGGAAAGCTCGAGGAAACAGAGCGGTTGTTGGCGGCGGCGACTGCCAACTGCCATTGCCGTCGGAGAATTAGAAGCTCACGACTAAGTGGTCAAAGGTAAATTGTTCAGAAAAGAACATATCTGAAATTTAATTGCGGCGTTTAGATGAATATAATATAGATCCGAAACGATGGGCCCATAATTGGGGTTGTATTGTTTGGCCTTTTGAAGAACTGAGTCGGTCTCTGATTGGGCTTGGTTCTGTTTTTGACACACCCGGGCCCATCAAACTACGAAAATGATTTTTGTCACTCGTTGCTCTTTTTAGGGCTGTCAATGAGTCGGATTTGAATCAAATTAGGAAAATCCGAATTCGATAAGTTAGTTTAGTATCCAAATCTGATTTGCATCTTATAGGGTTTACATTTATTTTAACCAAGTTTGAATTAGAGAAAAAATTTGAAACCCGATAAAAAATATCCGAGCCGATTATCTGTTAAAAAATTTGAAACTTTAAAATCAAATAAGCAATAAACAAAAGTATTTCTTATGTAAAAGATAAATTTTAAATAATTAGAAAAATATTTTATAATATATATAAAAACTATGCATTATATTTTTTTTAAAAAAATATTTTGAAAAATATAAAAAGTGTATTATAAGTTATAATGATTTGAATATTGCATTCTATTTAAAACTATTCACTAACATTATATATGTAAGGTTGCTAATATAATAAAAAATATTATTAAAGTTCGGATTCGGATCTTTAACAGATCGAACTGCTTGATTCCAAATCCAACCCATTTATTTAGGATTACGGATATTTGCTATTGGATCTAACCCATCGAATATTTTAATCGGACGAATATACTAAAATTCGGATCGGATCAGATTCAGATTAAAATCCGCTCCATTGACAGCCCTATCTGTTCTATTAGGGTAAATGAAAATAAAAAACGTCTTTGACTGCAATTTTGATTTAATCTTACGTTTATTTTTTTCAAAATTGTAGATTTTCTAATTCGAAAACAAAATACATAATTTGTCGGCTACTCCTAAATGGAAAATCTTGGACTATATTCTCAACGTCCTATGAAAGATTGAAAATCTTAACTAATGGGGGACTATTTCCTATTTTTTAAAGTCAAGAAAGTAATGAAGAACCCATAAGGTTTTTATAAGGGCAAAATACGATTTGCTCCTTACACTATGCCACTCGTAATATTTACAGGCTTAAACCATTACAAACATCATTTGACCCCCTTGAAATTGATCACTCTAAATGCTAGTGATAAAATTACCCTTTATTTCAATATACAATATTGTTTTAATGTCAATAAACTCAATATTTTGTGAATAGTTTTTTTTTAATATTTTCTTAGTACAATATAGTTTCAAATGGCAAATAACTCTCTAATTTATAAATATTCATTTATCAAGTAAAGCTATTTTTTGAACAACTTAATATTAATTAATTGTTCATAATTGATTAATGAAATATTTTGCTTTCAATATTTTGAAAATTATGCACTTTAACCAATTTCATTTAATCAATTAATTACTTGTTTTAAAATTTTAATTTGATTATATTATATTTTAATTATTTATTATTATTATTTATGATATACATGTTTAAAGTGATGAATAAATGTTTATAATTGAGAAAATTAGTTGACATTCTCAAAATATAATTTACTATGAAACTAATCGAAAACAATTATTTCCTCTAATATTAATATCAAGATAATAAGACAATATTTATACCATAAAATAAATGGCAACTGTGTCAGAATCAATTTTTTTTGGGTTGGGGGTGGGTGGGGGGGGGGGGGGATGTTTTATAAATTACATAAAGGTAAGTGCTAGGCATAAAACAAGAAACAAGGGATAGTTTGCTCTTTTTATAATGATGCAATCCTCAACTTTCGAAAAAGGTGAATGTATAATTTGCCCTTAACATAATGGTGAAATCCTCAACTCATAAAGCAACTTTAAGAATTGGATCAGGCCCAAACCTTCAATATTTATTAATGATATATACTACAAATATCTTCCCGTATAATCGATCGGAACATAAGTTAAGACATGTTAACTATCTCAACTATCTCTTACATCGAACAAACAATCAAATGCAATGATACTTATAATGATATTTAGGCCCAACAATCTCTTACATGCAGAGAAATTTATAATGGCTTGAAAACATAAGTTAAACATGTTAACCATCTCAACAATCTCTTACATCGAATAAACAGTCAAATGCAATGATACTTATAATGATATTTAGGCCCAATCCCTCATATTTCTACTACAAGATCAAACCGGTATTAACAATCGAATGCACCGTTTTTGCTGTAAATGCATAAGTTTCAACAATCAAATAATTCAACCGGGCAAGATATCCACTGTATCTGCAATACCAACTCTAAAAACATTTAAGCCATAGCTCACACTTAGTCTAGGTAGGACAGTTAAGTTGAAAGGCATAGAACGAAGAACACAATTCATAAAACAAAACCAAGAAACCACATAAAGGACTCTAATGGAAACACAATTTAACTGGAGGTCTAACATTAGAAAAACTTTGGCATCTAGTATTCGAAACATCTAGATATGCAATAAAATTTGGTGAGTTTACAAAAATCTCAGGTGAGTCCATTCCCTTTAACGAAAAAGCATAAAAGAAATCTGAAGGGCCTGTCGCTTAGATGATTCCAATTTTGTTCGCAACATCCAAAGCATCATAATCGGGTGTCAACCTAACATAAGCCTTCTTAGTCCCGTCCGGCCTGTAAAAAGATTCGTGTTCATATAAGATACAAGTGTGGCAAGCATTATATCCAGTATCAAAAAGGACAAGGAATTCATTCATATTGCAGCAAGTGAGGACATATATCCGTACCTGATAAGAGTGTTAACCTTCTTGGTCTGGATGTCGTACATTTTCTTGACAGCATCCTTGATCTTCTTCTTGTCGGCACGAATGTCGACAATGAAAACGAGTGTGTTGTTGTCTTCAATCTTCTTCATAGCAGACTCGGTGGTGAGGGGATACTTCAAAATCTGATAATGATCGAGTTTGTTGCGAGGAGGTGCGCTAATGCGAGGGTACTTGGGATTTCTATCCAACTTCAATGTCCTCGGTCGGTGAAAAGTAACTTTGGTGCGTATCTTCTTTGCCTTCTTCTTGATGGTCCCTGCACCAGCTTTGACGGCCTTGGCAGTCTTCAACGCCTGTGTCTTGGGGTCTGACTTCTTGGCAGCATCAGCTGCACATGCATTTAAAAAAACAAAACTAAGTATCGAATATAAGGGCAAGGCAAGTATCAGAATTCTGATAAAATAATGTAGAGCTGCAACAGAACTAAAAACAAGCTAAAAGTAATGTTATATAACATCTAATGACGCCCAAAACACAAATTGTAATACTCAGAAACAAGAGCCCTTTCTGTAGCCACAGATGGCTGTCGTATAATATAGAATCCAGGAAAAGCTCCAATGCTTAAATTTTTCAACAGACTTCAGCGATGTAGCAATTTTAGACATAAGAAAAACCAAAGATATAGAACAATCATCAAATCCATGAATCAAATGTTACTGCGACGAAACACACAAGACTGTGTAAGAACATATCTGAATTTATCAAAAGAAATTCCGGACTTAATTTAAATTCTTGTCAAGTCATTGATAGTCGACTTAGTCACGACCACATCTGCTTCAGCAAATACACCATATACAGCATCTTGTGAGCTAACATCGCCCACCAAGCATATAATCTTAACATCTTAATTTACCACCAATGAAACCTACTTACTATCATTTTCAACCCATTCTTTAAAATCAGCGGAAACTTAAACTGTTAGCTCTAAGTTACGCATACATCAAACCAAAAATTCCAAAAAAACCACTGTTCAATTCAATAAAGTAGAAAACTAAAACAACTCAACGTAAGGGCTAAAATAGCAATTCAGATAGAAATAACGCGGCGCAAAATCGATATATTCAAAATTGCTGCGATTTACAAAACCCAAAAAAACACTTAGTTCGAATTGCGTACCTTTAGGAGCCATTTCGAACCGGAAAAAACCTCTACACCCTTATGAAATCACACCTGCAAAATCAACCGATCAACTAAATTCAGTGCGTGTGCGTGTGTGTGATTGAGTGGAAACGAGAGAGAGAGGAGCGAACCAGAAGAGTGGACTGCCGTTCTAGGGTTTCGGAGGCGGGGAAGGTGCTGGGATCTTATAGATTGGAGAATTAGGGATATTGTATTGGGGCCATTTGTTATGGGCTTGCCCAGTTGCTGAACTCAACCCAAATGGTCTCAATTGAGAGCCATTTGGGCAGGGCCATATCTGAAATTGGATCGTCCAATAATTTTCGATATGGACTTGAACAACATTTATCGCTGTCAACGATTTGGAACGAATCCGCTCCGAATCGATTTGACCTGAATGGCTGAATCCCTTAACATTTATATTTATTACTACTGAATTTGGATCCAATAAACAATTCAAAATTCTATCGGATTAAAAGTTATAAAAATTGAAACTTTAGAATTATGTAACCAAGAAAAAAAATTATTTCTTATGTTTAAAAAAAAATAAAATTTAATTAAGTAGAAAATTATTTCATAATATGTATAAATATTATACACTATTTTGTTAAAAAAATTACTTTGAAACTTTAAAAAAAATGTATTATTAATTATAATGGTTTATATATTGCATTTTATTTAAACTTTTTTACTAATAATATAGACATGAGGTTATTGATCTGATAAAACGTATCATTGAAATTCAGATACGAACGTTTAATTGATCAGACTGCTTAACTCCATATTTTATTCATTTATTTCAAATTTAGAATATTTTAATCAGTAAAATATACTAAAATTTAGATTAAGCTCTGATTGAATTCGAATTGAAATCTACGCCCATTGATAGCACTAATAAAATTTCAATGTCCCTAGTAAAACTTGTTCAAATAATTGAGTTTGAGATTATATGAGCATAATATCGAGTATGTTACTTTGTTTTTTTATTTTTTAAATATATTTTTTTCTTTCTTAAATAAATGTTATTCAAATACGATCGAGTAAAGTTATGGAATACCGTAGTAATAATTATGTGTACTTGTATTTAAATTGTTTACAAGACAACTATTGTTGAAAAGACCGGTCCGACAATTAATATTTCGGGTAACTTTCTTTTTCTTTAATTTTGTGAATAATTTGGTACAAGACAAATATTGTTGAAAAGACTGGTCCGGCAATATTTCGGGTTGCTTTGTTTTTCTTTAATTTTTTGAATAATTTGGTTCACTTACTAAGAAGTAAGTAATCAAATAACCTAAGCCACCTTACGACAACTACGAACCCATTTGGATGGGTATTTTTTTAAAAAAAATATTTATTTTTTGAAAAAAAAATAAAAAAAACAAAAAATTGTCTTTTGAAGGAAGCATAAGCCAGAAAACAAAAGTAAAAAATGTGATATTTTTTTAAAGTTATTCAAAATAATTTCAAATTGAAGTACATTTTAAAGTATTCTTAATTATTGCATTCAAATGTAATATTTGATTTTTTTTTAAATTCCATTATTAAATACAACTCGATAAATGGGCCCTAAAAGCCCATCAATGGACCCAAAAAATAACAACAATTTAATGCAACGCTACAAAGCTTTAAGATCACTTCACGCAACTTAGAGGGTGTTTGGCTAAGTTTATTTGAAACATCTTATAAGATGTTGGATCTTGTTTTAAAAATAAGTTGTTAATATATTTGGATAATTAAGATGGTGTGTAACTTATAAGATGTTAGTAATGACAAAATTGTAATTAATTTGATTGAAAATATGGAGTTTGGTAGAATTTTAAAAAATAAGTTAGCTCCTCCTTACTCTTTTAAAAAAATCTTATAAGCTCCTAAGCATATTATTTTATGAGCTTATAAGCTCCTTCTTTTAAAATTTTTCCAAACAGTCTCCACCACACTTATAAGATGTTTTAAATAGCTTATAAGCTTAGCCAAACACCCTCTTAATTGTATTCATCATTGCAAATAGCCTGAATCCCAAAAAAGAAAAGAAACTCACTAGTCACCAGGGCATGTCATATTCATATTGCTTACTTCTCAAGTCTCCCAAAAGCACACGAACCGTAATATTTTTAATAAGGAAATGAGTGGAACTCGAACTCGATAAGTCTATGTTTTGAAGGACTTTTAGTGAATTTTAATATATATTTTTCTCATAATAACATGAAAAATGTAATGTAAAACGTGAAATTAGTATTTTAAAGCACAAAATAATCTTGATTTTTTGAATAATACGTACATATTATTAAAACATATTATATTTCGTAATAAATATTATATAAAATTATGTTTTAAAACAGGAAGAAAATGAGCTCAATGAGATCTGATCGTCAGTTCACGAAACTCGTGAGCCGGATGGATTAACTCAACTGACAGGGAGATGGAATCACCTTTTTTTTTTCTTTGGTGATGAGTGTCGATAAAATTTATTAATATTAGTGATATATATATATATATATATATTGTCACTATAAATATCACAGTAATTATTAACAAGTTAAATACATTTTTAACCTACATAAGATTTGTAAAATTTATTACCGATACAAAATAAAATATTTTTATCATTTGATACATTTAAGTAGTGATGATGCATGCCTATACAAGTCATTCATATCTTCTCTAGACGTGGGTGGGGTTGCTAAAAATTAGTAGATTTGAGCTAAACGTTTAACTTGCCCGCCGTCGCGAACGAAGCCTTTCAGCAGGACTGCAGGAGTAGTACTGGTCTTGTTCTAATTTCATTTTCAATGGAACCAAACAGTTCTTCAACGTGGAAAGCAATGGAGTGGTGAATAAATTGTTTTTAGCCACGATTTTGAGGTGTAAATAAATTAAGACAAATCAAAGAAATTAAAATACTATTTTATACTAAACATAAAATTGTGTCTCAGCTTCATTTAGTAGTAGATTTATAGAATTAGTAATAAGTAAAAATAAAATAATTTAAAATAAAAAACTAAAAAAATTACAAAAAAATTGAAAAAAAAGGATATTGAGGAGTATTGAGAGATTGAAAAAAAGGATGGTGGAGAGAGAAAAGAGGAAGAGAAGATTAAAAAAAAAGTCTAAGAGAAAAGGAAAAAAAAAAGAAATTAACAGATCAAAAGTAGTTACTAAATGATACTATCCCTTTATATAATAGTATAAATAATATAGATGATAGTGCAAAATATCAATGAATAATTTGTTGGATGATACTGTATTTTAAATTAGTTTAACTCTTCAAAATATTAATGAAATAATTTAGTGTATAATATAACTTTGGACCATTCAGGACGAGAGGACGTCGTCCATATGGTCCATTGGGATTTGGTTGTTAAACTTATTGAGCTTGCTGTTGAAAAAGCAAAGCAACAACCAAAACTTTTTAGCGAATCTCTAAGCCAACGTCCCATAACGGAGAAAATCACAAATCTAGAAGTTGTATTTCGTTGTATTCAATAATTCAACCAAAAAATAAAAAAGTAAGAGAGAGAGAGAGAGAGAGAGAGAGAGAGAGAGAGAGAGGCAAACAAAGAGAGGTGGGAATGGAAAATTCTTTTATGAATCGGGTGTATGCATCCAATGGTCTAAATTCAGTCACGTATTATATATTAATTTTTTTATAAAATACATATAATATGTGGTTGAATCTGAACCGCATGGTGCATGGTAGGCCCCATACACCTAATCCATATAAAAAAAATTCAGTGGGAATAAATAGTGATTTACATGATTATTCTTTTTAGTTTTTATTTTTTTTGTCATTAAAAATAATCTCAATACTGAGCAAGAACAATCACCTAAAGGGTGAAAGCGAGCATAGCAACCCTAGAAAAGAAGAAGTAGGCGAAGACGACTACAATATATATAAATATATATACTGACGTGGCACATTTTCGAACGGTATATTCGGCTGGTCAGCGTGTCACCCCTACTTGCGTTCAAGTTATCCAGCCCGGCTTATCGACCGGCCGCGTCCCTTATCGACCAGGTTAGGGGTTATCTACCCTTCGAACCCATCGATATTCGTAGTCGATCAGTCTTATCAATCGGGGTCATACCGTGTCCATTCAATACCTACCGACATTAAATGCTCCATCAGCTCAAGACGTGGGGCAGCCACCTAACCCCATGCCTGATTAATTGAGAGCCAAGTAATGCCACTAGACCCAACTTTTAGGCTTATGAGTCACTCAATCTCATCAAATGATGGTCTACTAATCCTAAGGGTCCTATAGGGGGAAGCCCGCATTAACACACTATAAATATCCTTGCATTTATGTTAAAAAAAACACATTAATTATTTTTTACTCACTTACTTTGCTCAAATTACCTCTCAATCCGATCTACTGATTTAAGCATCGGAGGTTCTTAGCCGTGGCTCACTTTAGCTAGCTCACGTTGCATTTTTTTTTGTTGCAGTTCATATTTTCTCGATCATATACCTTATACCTTGCATTCGATCAGAGTGTTCGATCAGTGTGACAACTCCCAAATTCGACCCTCATCAGTTTTTGAGCCGTATGTGGGAAATCAACACTACAATCAAGGAAGTAAAATGGTGAAAACTAGGAGAAATCCCTCTTGTGCGCGGAGCACCCAAGCAGCTGGAGAGGACCAACACTCGGTCCATGATCCTCTACCACCATCTCTCATCACAAATCTTGCACCAACGCAGGTCAATTTGGCAGGGTCATCTCGGGCCAACGCAACTACGCCGCTCGCATTGATCGGAGAAGCAACGCCTGCTCCCCTCGGGAGTAGGGATGTAAACGAATCGAGCCGGCTCGACTCATGTTTGAGCTCGAATTCGATAAATTCGAGCCGAGTTGAGCTCGAGCCGAGCTCGAGCCCAATATTTCTTGTTCGTGGGCTCGCGAGCCATTAATATTTTAATATTTATTTAATTATATGTATATATATATATATTATAATTATAAACAAAATAAAAAACTATCAGTCAAAATTATAAAAGTAGTCAAAGCCCTACACCCTTTTTTTTTTCCCTCTCTCTCAAGTTGCCGTCTCTCTCTCTCTTTCTGTTCTTTTGCTTCAACCGACGTCTCTCTCTCTGCTCTCGCTCTGTTCTGTCTTCTCACCAGCATCTCCCTCCGGCGGTCCAGCCTTTGCTCTCTCTCCCTAGTCTTTCTTCGACCCTTCGTCTCTCTTGCATCTCTTCTCCCGACCATCTCTCTTTGCCCCCTCTCTATGTCGTCCGTCCTCTCCATCAGCCCGCGAGACTCAAGATTGTCTCTTGCCTCATCTCCGTCGCCTCATCTTTGCCACCTCGTCTCCGCCGCCTGGTCTTTGCCACCACCGCCGCCATGGGATTGAGAAAACTCAGGTAATGTTCCTCTATTTTTCTTTAAAATTTTGAAATGGGTGTTGCCGTGTTGATTTGTTTTGGGTTTGAGAAAGATTATTGCGAGCCAAACGAGCCAATCGAACCGAGCCGAGCCGAGCTCGAGCCTGAAATTGTCTAGCTCGTCGAGCTCGAGCTCGAGTTAATTGGTTCGAGCTCGAGCTCGAGCCCTAAAAAAACACCAAAGCTAAGCTCGGCTCGGCTCGGCTCGTTTACATCCCTACTCGGGAGGGCATGGGCGGGCCATTCCCAAACCCGGAGAAAATGATCACAATTCCCCTCAAGTGACTGAGGGATTTTGTCGGACAATGCAATCTACAAGCCTTCGAAAGGCTTAGAGAAAGTATGGTCCAAGCACCACCGAGCCCCAACCCGATAAGGATCCCAGCTACCCATCGTACCAGATCATATCATAATTCCAATCGAGCTACGAGCTATTAATCATCACGATTGGAAGAAGAGGCCGAGTTAGGCCACCACAGCAAGGTTCTCTCTCGCCAGTACCCGAATTTGGGGCACCCTCATCGAGACCTTTTTCTAGGGAACTCTCGAGCCTACTCGGCTCAGGGGAAACTCGAACAGATGAAGCAACAGCTCTACCAGCTTACCCAGAAGATCGCTGACCTCGAGCATGCCGAGGGTAGAATCGAACCCTTTGATGGCCATAGACAAAGGGCCTTCGCCCATCACGTTCGAGAAGAGAAGATTGGTCTCCACGACCGGGTTTCGGTCAACCTTCCTCACTACGATCGAAGTACCGACCCGGATGATCATCTGCTCCAATTCGAAAATGCCATCAACGTCTATAGGCTTTCAAACAAGATGATAGCCAAATTCTTTGCCACCACGCTTTTTGGTGTGGCACACCAGTGGTCCTCTTGACTCTATCCGGAGTCGATCCACTTCTTTGAAGAGCTTGTCGATCAATTTCTGTACCACTTCGCGGCCAAGAAAGATACCAAGCTCCCCCATATCCCACTCCATGGGATCCGCCAGTAGGAGGGAGAGTCCCTCTATGATTTTATGACCTGTTTTAACAACGAGGTTCTCAAAGTTGATGACTCGAGGATCGATTTCACAGCAATTATTAATGATTTAACATTATTAACAATTTAAAGCACATTTTTATCATACATAAGATTTGTAAAATTTATTACCAATACAAAATAAAATATTTTTATCATTTGATACATTTACGTTGTGCTGATGCATGCCTATACAAGTCCTTCATATCTTCTCTAGACATGTGGGTGGGGTTGCTAAAAATTAGTAGATTTGAGCTAAACTTTTAACTTGCTTTCCCTCGTGCAAGAAGCCTTTCAGCAGGACTGCAGGAGTAGTACTATTCTTGCTCTAATTTCATTTTCAATGGAACCAAACAGTTCTTCAACGTGGACAGCAATGGAGTGGTGAATAAATTGCTTTTACCCACGATTTTGAGGTGTAGATAAATTATGACAAATCAAAGAAATTAAAATACTATTTTATACTAAACATAAAAGTGTGTCTCAGCTTCATTTAGTTTCTTTTGATTGGGTGGATTGAATAAAGATGTATTTGGTGTTGATTTGGTTGATGGGTTGGATAATTATAGTTGGACTATCATATTTGATTGGGTGGATTTAGTCCATAATTTTCAACTTCCTCAATAACACCTCTTACAACTGAATCCAGTATTTAAGCATTGATTCAATCCATGGATGCATGGATTATGATTGCACAGTCCATAAAAAGATCACAAATCAAACATGAAATTTGAATTGGACTGCTTGTTGTATTACAACGTATTACATGAAATCAAAAGAGGCCACAATGTATTCTAACTAGGGCGCTATTCTCTTTTATTGGATTTAAAAACTCGATTTTACTAGCTAATGTACGTTCGTCCTTATTTTTAGGAAGACCCATCAACATATATCAAGGAATACCACTCGATTTTTGCCAAGCCATCTCGTGACAGCATCAGTTTCAAAAATGATATTATTATACACTAGTAATATTAGCACATTCGATATGTATGCATAATAAAATAATAATTTCATTAAACTACAAAAACTATAAAAAGTACAAAAAAAATTGAAAAAATAGAATATTGAGGAATATTGAGAGATAAAAAAAAAGGTTTGGGGAGAGAGAGAAGAGAAAGAGAAAATAAAAAAAAATATGTAAGAGAAAAGAAAAAAAAAAAGAAATTGAAAGATCAAAAGCAGTTACTAAAGGATATTGTCCATTTATATAATAATACACATAATATAGATGATCGTGCAAAATATCAATGAAATAAGTTTTTGGATGATATTGTATATTAAATTAATTTAACTCTTCACAATATCAGTGAAATAATTTACCGTATAATATAACTTTTGGACCATTCAGGACAAGAGGACATTGTCCATATGGTCCATTGAGGTTTGGTTGTTAACTTATTGAGCTTGTTGTTGAAGAAGAAAAGCAACAGCCAAAAATCTCTAACGAATCTCTAAGCCAATATCTCATAACTGAGAAAATCACAAATCTAGAAGAGAGGTGAGAATGGGAAATTCTTCCGTTAACCAGGTGTATGCATCCTATTAGGCCTGTCAATGGGTAAGGTTTTATCATACCGTGACCCTAACCCAAAAAATACCTAATAAAGGATACTATATACCTTACATCACCTTATTTAAATACAAACCTATTAGATATGTATATTGGGTCTATCTTATTTTTAGGGTATAGGTTCAGACCCTATCCAATCATCTTTTTTTTGGATATTTTGTGACATTGTGTCATTTTTTTTTAGTTCATATATACATTTAACACACACACACACACACACTGCACACACATGTGTTAGTGTGAAAAATGCGTGTGCAGTGTGTGTCTGTGTGCGTGCGTGCGCTATGTGAAAATTGTGTGCAGTGTGTGTATGTGTGAAAAATGTATGTCCAATGTATGTGTGTGCGCGCTATGTGAAAATGTGTGTGCAGTGTGTGTGTGTGTGTGTGTATGTGTGTGTGTGAAAAATGTGTGTAGTGTGAATACTCATTAGGTATTATTACTCAATGGGTAGAAACGGGTAAGACCATGCTCTAACCCATTCATTTGTAGTAGTATGGAGTAAGGTAGGGTATATGTAGATTTTAAAATTTTAGGATATATGTAGGAAATGAGTAAAGAATGAATGGGTACGAGTAGGGTAAAATCCTACCCATTGGCAGGCCTACACCCTATGGTATAGGTGAGTGTTTCGGGATGGGTACCCGATCCCAAACAACAATGTCAGAACGGGATTCGGGTATGGAATTTCTACTCGAAATCCCGATCGAATATCCGATCTTTTAAAAAAAAATCAAAAATTAAATGTTATGTTTTTTTTTTCTCTCAATCTCTGAGTCTCTCACTCTCTCTCGTCTTTCTCTCACTCTGGTCTCTGAGCAATAGTGAGCAACAACAACAATAGTAGAAATAGTGAGCAGCAACAACAACCGTGAGCAACAACAACAACAGTGGAAATAATGAGCAGCAACAGTGGTATTATTTTTTTTTATATAACACGTGATCAGGTACCCCATCCCAAGAGGATCGGGTACTCGACATTTTTAGGACAGGATCGGGTAGCAACACCCCTATCTTATAGTCTAGATTCAACCACGTGTTATATATTAAGTTTTTTTATAAAATACATATAACACATGATTGAATCTGAACCGCAGGGTGTATGGGTGAGGTCCACACACCCGGTCCATATAAGAATTTTCCGATGGGAATAAATAGTGATTTGCATGAATATTCTTTTTAGTTTGTATTGTTTTTTGTCATTAAAAAAAATCTCAATACTGAACAAGAACAATCAGCCAACGAGTGAAGGCTTGCATAGCAACCCTAGAAAATGAGAAGTAGGTGAAGACGACTACAATATATATATTATTTTGGTTGCGTTTCCTCCCTCAGTCTTTGTATAATTGACATTTTAGTAATATATATATATATATATATATATATATATATTATCTTTAAATATATGTCATTCTCAAATTTTGAACATCCGTTTATTATTATTATTATTTTCAATTGACCTTTCTACTCAAGTAAATGAAATGAGAAGAGAGAATCAGTGGAGTATAATTACGTTCCTATTTAAATGATTTACTGAGTGAACATTTTAGTCAAATTGACATAACATACATAAGTATTAATTGTCTTTGTCTTTGTATAAAATCCTTGAACTTCACCAATTATAAGAGAGCGCAGGGAGTATGTTGTGGATATCCCAATTTTAGTCTAATTAAAGTTTATTTACTTCGACACACGTATAACCACTTGGTAAAAATAAATACTTGATCTAAGTTAGATAAAATGTTGGTTAATTGTGCATTAATCCACATTATTGGTGGGATATATAGCAATGTACTATTGTATCATTTGCACCTGTAAAATGAAAATGGCCATCTCTATCCAAGAGAATAAACGAGGCCACATATATGGACAATATGAGAACATTCAATCATACAACTGTACATGAAATTTTGACAAATGATTAATCGATCGTTCTGTTGTTTTTCTAATAATACATGTGGAGTAAGTTTGAGCGAATTATATATAAATAAAAAATATGATGTCACCATTATTCTATTTATTGATTTGTGACAAGTATAAATTTGAAAAGTATTTATGCGCATATTATATATATTTGTGTGACATTGAACTAAACAAAAAAAAAAGACATAAATAAAAATAGAAGATCTGAACTGAGCCAAAAAAAACTAAAGCAATCACCAAGATCGTGGCGCATATCACTGAAATTACTTTTAATAAAGTGTTTGTTTGAACTCAAAAATCAGAATGATGTTAAATAATTTAATTCAAGGTTATTTAATATATTTTAGAAAACCTCAAAAAAAACTTAATAAAGGAGTTGAACTTATAAACTTATGTTAAAAAAAATATATATCTATCTTTTGTGAGAAATTTGTAATTTTTGACTTTCGAAACTTACAATCCAAACACAAGTTTATGTATTTTTTTTATGACACGTTTGCTACTTTGGATTGAATCTGATAGGTATGTTTACCCATTTAATTTATTATTTGCTTGTAAAATTTTAGGCCCATGATTATACAATGGCCCAAGATTTATTTGACAAATTTATTAGATTACAGATGACGCCTAGAAGAGTGTGATATGTTTTCCTTTCTTTTATTTCTTCCTTTAATAAATTTGGAAATACAATCTTACCTTTTTTTTTTTTATAAATAATGACCTTTTTTGACTCCATATTTCTAGCACACTTTTACATAAATACTCAAATTTTGAATGATTTTAAGTTTTTAAAATTTTGAATGATTGCAAAATTTGCAAGAAATGATCTAAATAATAATGTTTATCTTAATAAATACAAACTTTAGATAGCTAAAAGTTGAAAATATTTGTAATTGTCAAAGATTGAATGTTCACAATATTGTGACTCATAAAAACAAATTTACTAATTTAAATGAAATTAATTAAATAAATCATATCAAAAGGTGGATGAAAGTTTTAAAAGTGAGACAATGGGTAAGTATGATCATAATTGAAATGGTGTTATAAATTTTGATGGTGAATATGGGAAACACTTAAAAAATGGATGACAATAAAGTGTTTTTACATTTAATCCAACATAGCAAATCTACACAACCAAACAATAAACTAGTAAAAGTATGTAATATCTTGAATGAACAAATAAGTTAACAAACAATAAATAACTAAGGATTTAATATAATTTTTTCATTAATAGTTCATATTTAATGGCATCCACTCATATCAAAAATAGCAAACGTATCATTGGTAAATTGATTACATTGTATTACACAAATATCGACTACCATTAAGTACAACATCAAATATATCATTCGATATCAACAACCATTAACAATTATCAACAAATGACCTGAATAAAAATCCACATGATTTAAAGGAGATGTAACCCAAAATCTCATAACCTTGAAATTTCAGCTTAGCAAGTTGATTTAGACCCCATAGCCTTGGGGCTCGAATTCTCTAGTTGGCCAATAAGCCATTGGCACAGGGCAACTAAGGAAAGGCCTCATGGCCTCATGATTACGGAATCATTAGTTTGAGTCTCATTAATGTGGGTATTAGTAATATGCCGAGTGACGAATATATGGCTTATTATATAATAATTTATTTGTATTTTATTATTGTTGATGATTAATGTGATAATTTATCAGTTGATTTTGATTTGATAAAGTATTGATATAATTATGATGTGTTATGCACACCCAAACACATCAGCACTTTCCTAATCAACAAAAATTTCACAAGTGTGAAGTTCGATGCTCTCGAGAGAGCACCGCGTGAAATAGAAGTCCCTTGAGTGAATTCCCCGAGAAGGGATATACCCTCGAGCTTACCTCTCAAATTGGTCCGCGGCCTAAAGGCCACGAAAAGAGACGTTGATGGGGCATCAAGGCCCTGTTTGCCAAACTGGTGAAAACTGAGGAACTGAGGAATGTGGCACTAGGAAGCTTTCGAGGGCAGACTCACCTCATCGAGAGCATGAGTCCCAGCAAGATGCTTTTCAAGTTTGTCAACAATACCCAGAATAGAGTCTTAGCTGACAATCCAACTAGCTCTGCACCCATCGCCACCAAAGTTATACTTGCTGCTCATGAGATTGTCCTATCAGTCACAGGAACATTAATTGCTCTCTAATAAAGGTTATATTTGTCATTTAATGCACAAGATATACATTTAATGCGAAATAAAGCCCCATTAATGAGAAATATGACCCAACCGCCTTTTTGGAGTTCAAAAAATACATAGTCAGACCATCTGGTCAATCACCATCAACCACATTAAATCAAAGACTTAGTCTCATATAAATAGGCAAAAGGCTCTCTCAACAAGGTAACTGGATATCATTTTTTGCATTCTTCTCCTTCAAGATTATTACAATATCACTGTTCATCTTCTTAAAAAAAATGCTAAAGCTAACTTGGGCGTCGAAGAGCCAACACGAGGGCAAAATCAGATAGTCTCACATGCATTCTTCCTTCTTTGACAGGTGGGCCACCAACATAATATCTGAAACTTATTAAACTCTACCACATGATCAAATAAAAAAATTCCGCAATAAATGAATTAATATATATATATATCGCATTCTATAAAAAAATTAAAATAATATTAATATAATTGAATGATATTTAATAAATCAAATCTTATAAAAAAAGTTTGCGGTTGAATTAGACATGAACGGCATCTCCAATATTTGTCATTTTGATCAAAAAATTTCGTACGAAAGTTCGGGAGAAAATCCCAAATGGGCTAGAGAGGGGCCCAATCTCGCGGGTTCATTGTAGGCCCACTGCTCCACGTGAAGAGGCCAACTAAAACAAAAAACGGCCGCTTAACAAAATCTTCTCTAATCCCCTCCCCACCAATCGCCTATCATCTCCCACGTGGGACTACCGACCCGGCCATGCCATGACATCACCTGATCACTACCCCCGCTTATTTTTATTATTATTATTATTTCATTCTTTCTCTTTTTCTGTCACCATCTAGGACTAATTGTCTGATGCTGCTTTCAGCTCTTTATTAATCTGGCTCTTTCTTCCAACTTTGTAACCCTAGCCCCTCCTCCTCCTCCTCCTCCTCCTCCTCCTCCTCCTCTCTCTCTCTCTCTCTCTCTCTCTCTGTCTCTCTCTCCCCTCAGTTGTTTCTCTCTCCACATTTGATTATCGTGATCAAGAAATCAACAGTTGAAACACAAAGAGCTGGTGTAGCTAGGCGGAAGATCATGGGATCGGATGATTCTGCTCAATACATCCACATGGTAAACCGTAGTTCTATATATACAATATTTTCAATATATATATATATCAGAATTAAATATTTTGCTTACCATATATATCTTAGAAAGTATCCTTCTGAATTTATGATAAAGCTTCTAAGAGATATATAATTCAGTAGAATACTTTCTTATATATATATATATATATATATGGTAGGTGAAATATTTTCCGATATTATATATATATATATATATATATATATATATATATTAGAAATTTTGAGGGGAAGGCGGCTGCCCCCACCAATCCCGCGTGGCTCCGTTCCTGTATATAATTATTATTCTTTTCTATTTTCTTTCTGTGTGTGTGTGTATTAATCTTTCTGATCTAATTTGATATTTGTTTAATATTTAAAAATCTTGCACAGGTGCAACACTTAATAGAAGAGTGCCTGGTATTCAACATGAGCAAAGAGGAATGCATGGAAGCTCTTTCAAAGCATGCAAATATCAAGCCAGTTATTACTTCCACAGGTACTTACTCTTCAAGAATATTAATACTCATTGGCTCTCAATATAATAGACGAATTTGAAAATTTTGGCTATAATTTACAAAACTTCATCTTTTCATGATCAAGAAATTAATATTATAATCTTATATATATATATATATATATAATCTAATTTGATATAATTTTATGGAAATACGACTGTCCCTATCAATCTTTAATAAAATGCCTAAAAAAAAAAAAAGAAAGAAACTTTTCTTGTAAGTTTTATATAATGAGTCTCATGCACAAATCAGATGCACGTGGACATGATCTCTATTGTTATTTTCTCCCCTTTTTGTAGTAAGAGCCAACAACCTTCACTAAACCACTTAAATAATTAATACATATTATTGCTAGAAAATTGTATTCCTAGCATGTTGGTATTTGATCAAGATTGAGAAATTATTTAAGTGGATTACAAGTTGAATTTGACATTAATGCGTTCTACTCCGAAAATAGGTTTGAGTAGTGTATTCAGTCGAATAAATACAATTTTGGGTGAATGAGAAATTAATTGTCAAAGTTGGACACTTAAAATAGTTGAAGCTAGGATTGAGAAGCATTTAAGAATACTATCCCACATTGAAAAAATGAAGGGAACTTGGCTACTTGATAAAGCCCCAAAACCCACAAAGAGTTGGGGTCCCTTGGAAATATCCAACTGTGTAAACGGGCAAGGACCTAGTTCCAAGTAGGTTTGGGCTAAAGCCCACGCGCGCGCTGCTGCCGTCCATCCGGCTCGGCGTGGCGGGCCAGGTTTGGGCTAATTAAGCCTTATTCTTTTTGGGCCCAATTTGAATTAAATTTTGGGTTGAACCAAACCCGAATCCAAGTCAACCGGATCAGGTCTTGGAACCGGTGCGGGTCAGGTTCGGACCAGACGGGCCGGTGCGGTTCGGTTGTGACCGAATCGGTGGCTGGTTTGATCCAAGGGGTGCAACTGACACTTATTAGTGAATGACTTTTTTTTTTTGTTTCATTTTTCATTATTTCATGTGATCATAGACTATATATTGTACAGGGGTGAAGTCCGAACTTTTGGTTTGGAGTGCTATGCCAAATTTTTATAAAATATTAAAGGTATTTTTATAATTTATGGGGTATCAAATTCAATTTTTAAAAAAATACATATAAATTTTAACTCGATATAAACTTAAAAGAGTTAGGAAGGGTGGGTGCGCAACCGTCCCATCTAGCCCCCCACTCGCTCCGTTTGTGATACTAATTTAATTCTTTAAAATTAAAATTTCTGATTCTACATGTATCTGTCGTTATAATTTTTGAGGAAAACATACTAATTTAATTCCGTAAAATCAAAATCTCTAACTATACCCGTGCGTATCATTATAATTTTTGAGGGAAATATACTAGTTTAATTTTATGAAATTAAAATTTCTGGCTCTGCTTGTCGTTATAATTTGTATGGGAAACATACTAATTTAATTCCGTAAGATTAAAATTTCTGACTGTATTTGTATTTGCCATTGCAATTTTGTTATAAAAATAAATAAAATAGTGTGGAAGGAGCTAGAGAAAGAGAACAAGGAGTTCTTCGAGGCCTACGCGAAGAGAGGAGAGGAAAAATCAGCAACGATATCTGATGAAACGACGACGACCGCCACGACAAGCGAAGCTCAAAATAGAATCAACAAACATATTGTGTCGGATACTCCTAGGAACAAAGATACCAATGATGACGGTGATGAATAATGATATATCATCACGAGTACGAACATTTCGATCGGTTCGAGACAACGATGGGGCTATGTTTGGCTTATTTGGGAGCCTTTATTACTAATTCGTTCACATCTTCACATGTAATGTTTTTACGGATTCCCAAACCAAAAATAAAAATAAAAATTGTTTTTAGGGATTCTAGCTAAAATAAAACCCCAATCACAAAATTTGTAAAATTTTATCGTGTTGGGAAATGTGATTGGGAATCTTTATGTTGATAAGGTTTTAGGTTCTCGAAACGTGGCTGTGGGGAGCTTCGTGGTCGGTGAATATTTGGTGTTCAATTGCTGATAAGATGTGGGGTGGGGCGGGGCGGGGCTAAGTATGGACACCTTGTATTAATTTCAATTAAATTAAAAAGTCATGTGAAATAAAATTTAGTATAAAAAATTTTATGAATTGTGAAATTTATCAATAAAAATCTTTTGCCGGTTTTTTAAGCTACACGTACTGTTTTTGCATGTAGAATAGTGTGTTGAGCCTTCAAAATTATTCTTTTTAATATTTCGAAAGTTGAACCATGTGTTTTTAAGAATTGACAAGGTGATCGGAATTCGAACATTTTTGTTTTTGAAAATTAACAAAGTAAATCTTCTATTTTGTATATGTCTGTTGCCTCCATTTTGAGTCTTTATCTGAGATCTAACACCCTAAAATATTGTAATAAAATAAATGAGCTTGTAACAAAATAAGATAATTTGCAAATGAAAAGTTTCATCTTACTTTGAAAAACTATGATTGAGATGAGGTTCATTCTTACATACTTTTACGTGGTGGCATTCTAGAAAGCATTTGATGCATGTGTTAGGTCTTTTGTAATTTTTAAGGCTCGTTTTATTTTTAAAACACCACTACAAGCACTACAACTAACATGTCTCGTAAATCAACAATAAATATGAAAATTTATCAATCAATTTATAGTAATAATAATGCCTAATATTCTGCTTATTATATTCATTGTGAAATTAATGAAATCTATGACAAATATAGTTCTATAATGGATCTTTTTATTACACATTTATTAATAAATACTTTATCATTGATTGTCATTTTAAATCTGTTTGAAAACAATTTCGTCACGTATTAACTATAATCAATGATGGAGACATAAATTATTGTTTGAAAGAACAATGTTAAATTTTTATAAAATATTAAAGAGATTGTTATGATTTGGGGGAGGATGGGGCAAAATTCAAAATTTTCATAAAAATATATATAAATTTTAATTTGACATAAACTTGGGGGCGACCACCAAGTCGGTTTATACCTAGAGAGCTAGGCACAACTCATCATATAAACTAACTAGTATTTCAATTCCAAAAATGATTTATTTCTTTTTATTTATTTGTTTTTTTTAAAAAAAAATTTACAAGTGTATTAAAACACACACACACACACAAGAAAACAGGGCCTGTCGTTGAAATTTATGTTTCCATTTATTGATTTCTAGCTGAAAACCTCGCCTTGTTTTACACAAAAAATAAGTTTAATTACTGAATTTTGACGCCAAACTAAAATTATGTCTCTAATTCAATACAATCCGATCATGATCATGTGACACAGATAAATATAGAATGAGTATGGAGACTGCGTGATTAGGGGTGTAAACAAATCAAGTCGAGTCGAACAAAGAAATGTTCAAGCTTGATTTGAATTTTTTTTATCGAGCTTGAAATCTGATTTGTGCTTGGTTTGATAATTATCAAATGAGCCGAGCTCAACGAACTTTAATTGAGCCAAATTCAAGCCGAGCGTAAGCAATCTGATATTTTTACATATATAATATTATATTTTAAAATTTTAATTAATCAAGTCGATAAACGCATCCAAGCTCGATTTGATATGCTTAACGAACCGAGCTCAAACTAATTTCTTGTGATCAATTTCGAATCGAGAATCGAATAATTTGATTCATTTTACAGCTCCATGCACGACAATTTGAATACCGCCCAGAGTATCGTTTCACTGCCAATAGCAACCATTGAAATATCAGCCCCTTGGCCAGTTGGTCGTATTAAAATTAATTTGCAAGAGCCAGCTATCATTGTATCAATAAAGTTATTGAATATTAGTTAATTTATCATTATTTATATCTCTCCTTTGTCCATGAGGTCCTACTATTCAATATTCATGGCTCTTGCTTTCTGTTCTTGATACTTTTTTGTTTTGTTTTGAATCTTTAATCTGATTGAGTGCGAAAGATCAATTTGTTGAAATAAATGAAGTGTGGGAGGGGACCTTATAACGATAACGCACATGACATAGTATTAAATGTCTTTATTCTGCTACTTGTTTGGGCGCTTGTTTTGGTTGGCAGTTGGCTTATGAGATCACTATCTTAGGCCAAATTTGCTAGGAAATATGCTCATTCGATGTATATGTAAAATAAAAGTAAAACACGAGTCTGTTGAGATATTTAAATTTTTCTTTTTGTCTTATGTTAAGAAAATTGTTAGGAAATAGTTTATTTGTTTTATTTATTATTATTATTATTATTTTTTGACTATTGTTAGCCTATGGATGATGAGTGCGAGAACTAAAAAATAAAATTTAGTTTGATAAATCTGACCAAATCCTTTGAAATGTTTTTATAGGGATCGATGAATCCAATATGGACTTTTTCACAACTCAGTTCGCTTAAGCATCAGTTTTTCAACAACTTGCAAAGAAACAGCTCATGTGCAGACATTGATATTTCATTGTTATTTTTTAGGGTTAATTGCAATTTTGGTCCCATAGATATGCATTTGTCAAATTTTAGTCTCATTCCTTTCAATGTTCTCAATTTTGGTCTCCTATATTTCTGTAATTTTGGAACTTTTCTGAAATTCCATCTAATCTTTAATGACGAAGGCACGTGCACCTCACGTGGGATCAAAATTCCGTTGAACTCTGGTCCCATACATTTCAAAATTTTGCAATTTTGGGACTTTGCAAAAATTTGAAACGTATGGAATTTAACATCCACGTGAGGCGAGCGTGCTTTCGCCGTTAAAGAATAGACGGAATTTCAGAAATATCCTAAAATTGCGAAATTTAAAACATATGGGATCAAAATTGATAAAATTGAATTATATGGGATCAAAATTGAGAAATTTGAAATAAATGAGATCAAAATTGAACAAATACATACTTGTAGGACCAAAATTGCAATTAATCCTATTTTTTAACAGATTAAATCTATTTAGCCATGACCACTTTGACTAGTGCAATGGCACGTGATATCACATGGATTCAGTTTCTAGGTCGTATCTCAGTTTTTATATTGATATAAAAATTAAAAAACAAATGAAAAGATACATAATTTAAAATAGTATAAAGTCGCATAATTAAAAGGATATAAAAATAAATAAATAAATCTTGATTGAGGAGAGAGAGAGAGAATATGGCAAAAGTACCTTGCCAGTCATATCAAAGACACAAAATTATTATTTTAGGATGCTATTGCATTATGAAAGAGGATGTAGAATATTTTGATAGTAGAAATGTAATAAAAAAAAATATAATAGAGGATCCAAAATATATTATTGGATGCTATTTATTCAAATTTAATATTAATTTAATAGCTATTTCTTAGAAAATTTCTAAATATAAGTGTGTCTAAACTACTCATCGCCCCTCATCTGGATCATCCCTCAGTTGGGACTTAGGGCCCGTTATTGTAAGCCCAATCATAAAAGAGTAAATTGCTTGTAGGCTTTGTACGGGAACGTACAACAGCTTCCAGATATTAGGCCCATGAAAGATCAACAAATTTAGCCATTATTTGTTGGGCCCAACCCATGCTCAAGTTCCCTGAATTCCTACTCCTGGTTGCCTGTATTAGAAAAGAAAGCGCGACTTTAGTTAAAATCGGATATTATTAGAGAGAATAAATAAGTATATGGAATCACAACCAAAACTTATGTGACATCGAGATATTTAAGATATTGGCTTGGTTTTATTTTTCTAATTCTATTCATATACTTTATCCGGTTGGATGAGTGACATATATTTATGATATATTTCACTTTATACACGTGTCATGCATACATCCAAATAACAAAATATGAAAGAAGGAACAAAGCATTTGACAAGATATATATATAAAAGGACGCTTTTATTATGTTGTATAGGCGAGATTTCGAATCTTAACGAAGATATAGATAAAATATAAATTTAAATAAACAAGGACAATAAGAGAGAGGACTTATTAGATGCTATTCAATTGGGTAGTGTTCAACTTGTATTTTAATACTTTTGACATTATAATATTCAAATTCCACGGTTGAAAACATCAATTGAACACTACTCAGTTGGGTAACATGAACAATTTCATACATTGACTTTTAAAGAATTCACTATTCATATAATTATCATGATTTTATTTAGGAAAAATTTTCATGCAACCTATTTTGGTGTTGTCCAACTTATATATTTAATCGTTGTATATGAACATAATGAGATCAAAAAACATTAAAAAAAATAAAATTATAATATCATCATATTTCATTAAACGAATGAAAAGCATCGAACATTCATCCTTTTTAAGAAGCGCGGTCGCCTAGTCTGCCTCTCGTAAATAGTTTGTACTTTGTATATTACCTAATTGATTATTGTGCTGCCCAGAGACGAAACGTACGTGATGTGGGCCCACCGTCACTAACATGAGGCTGTACATGATCGTATTTGGGTTAGCTTTAGGGTTTTGAGTGTTTTAGAACTTCTAATTATGGAAGATTCTTTTGCTTGTAATAATGGATGGTCATAATTACACTTTTATTTCACAATGATGGAAATTTTGGTAATAACAAAGAATAATTATTGATAATCATAATGTTTTTATATATTATCAATCTAATAGAAGTTAATAATTATATTTTTAGAAGCTATATACATCTGCACCAAATAGATCAACTCTACATTCTAATTTTAAGAACCCTCAAAATAAAGAACAAAGAGAGAGACGGCTTGGCACTTGCCAGGACAACCATCTCAAAATTTATATAAAGTTACACACCAGACACACACACACACATATATATATACACACACATATATATAGATATATTAAATTTAAACATTAATTTGATTATTAAACAAATTGAAGAGCTCTTCATATTTCATGAAAATTTATCAGATTTCCAAAATAATTTCTACTAATGAAGCACCACAAAGTGTGTTTCTATGAATTGATATCATGTCAGTTTCAGTTTTAAAATACTAATTAAGAGCATCACACAATTAAGTTCGTTAGCAAATTTATTAATTGTAATTTACAACAACAATCCGTGTTAGCTTAATTTGTACGTTTAATTAGGAAGCGTATATAAATTTCTAGTCCACAATTTGCTTGTATATACTTTCCTGATTTATGAAATTTGATATAATTCTTCACAACCCTTTGCTTCTTATTTTTCTAATGACCGAATTTAATTAAAAACGACGCGAAATTCGGATAAATGGAAGTAAAAATTAGGACGATACTAAGAGGGTGTTTGGCTAAGCTTATTTAAAACATCTTATAAGCTCCTACATCTTATAAGATGTTTTAGGAGCTTATAAGATGTTGGATCTTATTTTAAAAATAAGTTATTAAAGTGTTTGGATAAATAAGAAGGGTATAACTTGTAAGATGTTAGTAATGGCAATATTGTAATTAATTTGGTGGAAAATAGAGGAGCTTGGTAGATCTTAAAAAATAAGTTGTTACCTCCTTACTTTTTTAAAAAGAGCTTATAAGCTCTTAAACATCTTATTTGAGGAACTTATAAGCTCCACCTCCAAATTTTTTACCAAACACTTTACACTATCTTATAAGCTCTCAAACATCTTATAAGATGTTTTGAGGAGCTTATAAGCTTAGCCAAACACCCTCTAAGTTTACCCATTTAAACAATTTTGGAAATAAGTTGAATACATATTGCCTAAGAAAATCATCAAGATTCATATCATATAAAATTTTTTTGAGATTAATTGTGTTATTGAGAAATACTGAGTATATTATTTTCATAAATATTATTAATTAATTTTTATATACTATATATATATATTGATACAATCATCTCGGAACACTTTACAGATATCAATCGAAAAACACCCTCACACACACGCACACACTCACTCAAAGGGAGATGGATAGAGGACAAGAGGGTTTGAATTCAGGACCTCTCTGATAACATTTTCGAACCCCAACCGTTCGGCTTTAAGCCAAGTGAAAATTTTTATCTACTATATAGTTGTAAATAACCATGCACTCGTGTTTTCCTTAGAAAGATCACGATTTAGCCTGTGGACAATAAAGCCCACATATTTTTTTGCCCAAAAATCCCAAATGAAGAAAAAAAAAACGGAAAAAGAAAATAAGCATCTATAAGGGACTTTTTTTTTTTTTTTTTTTTTTTATAAATTGCTTGCACACTGCTTCTAAACGACAAAATAAAATAAAGTTTGTTTGCATGTCATTTTCCAAATATAAAGTTGGTGATTATTATTATATATTATTTTTTATGTTTTTATTTTTATATTTTTAACTACATATTTATAAGCACGTGTGTGTGGGGTGGTTGGGGGGGGGGGGTGTTAGGCCCCATTCATTAACCATATGTTGCCCGCGTAACGTCGAACAAATATGGACCACTCAAACGTTGCATTGCTGCATCGCTACGTGCAATAATCGTTCAATTATAGTAACGTTGGTGTAACCTTATGTAGTGTGGTTTTGCACTTGCTCAAATAATTGTTACCTCCAACTAGATCCTAGGGATAGTAACTTAGTAGGTAAAGATAATATTATCTTTCTACTACCAAAAAAAAAAAAAACCCTGGTTTATTAACAAAAAAATCGTGGTGGATAAAATCCATCACATGACTACATTTTGTAATGAAATTCGTTGAATTTGTGATAAATTTTGTAGTTAGTGATACGAGAGTACTCTTTCTGTGGTGTTTAAAGTCGACATAAAGAAAAGAAAAAAATGAATAAAACAAATAGCTCCATGATTTTCACAAAAAAAAAGGAAAAATAGTCTATTGGAACATTATAAAGAGTTAATATATGAAATGGATATTTAGAATTTTTTTATTAGAAGGATTCAGTTAAAAGTGTTGTGCAATTTAGCACCTGATAGAATATTTTGATATTTTATAATGCAATAAAAAAAATTATAGGCAAAATTCAGCATGATTTATTTAAGATATTTATCAAAATTATCATATTATATATGTTAAATTATATATTTTTTAAATAGTGCATTTTTTTAGTGGTAGAAAATATTAATTGGCACGAGAAAATGAAGAGAGTTTCATTTATTTTTCATAAAAATAGAATGTCCGTTGGGAACCTTTATTTCGGGCCATCGTTTGATGTAAACTATAACTATACTTGAACTAAAATTTTGAATGACGTGTCCCTTTCACCAAACAGATATTGGCTTTGGTTTTTAAGTTGTATGGTTGTACGTAATTATTAATCATTTATTTTAAAAGGGTATTTGATGAAAAATCTTATTGAAAAAAGTAAAATGAATTAAAAACTATTTGGTATGATTCGAAGGTTCAATTAAAGCAGGGAAACTAAAAGAACAGTCATCCTCTTAAATTTATATTAAGTTATATTTTATGTATATTTTTATTAAAAACATAAAAAATGTATCTTTGAAATAATAAAAATATTTGTGTATTTTATATTTGGTGAGTTAATTAAAAAAATATAATTTGAATAGAGCTAGAAACTTTAATATTGGATATTAGGATTTAACTTTAACTAATATAAAGTGATGATGGTATGAATTAGACTTCTTACCGAGACATGAGTAAATACGAGCTAGTTGGGGTGTTCTCAGTCATCTGATGTTCAAATTAATATCAAGAGGTAAAATACTAATAGGAATTTGTCAAATATTCGAAGTATTTAAATGACTTAATTACCCACGGCAATAAATACTAGCGCATTTGTAGTAGACTCGACGACCCAAAAGGATAAGAGTATTATCAAAAATACTAGTCCAAATCGACTTAGATTTTGTACTCACACAGAAAGTTCAATAAATACTTGTAAGTTCATTTTATTAAAAAACAAGACATAATTATATTATATATATATATATATATTTTACTTTTTCCAAGAATCAAGTGTGCCTAATTGCTAGTGTATATTATGACATCATAAAATTTAAGAGAAGTAATGACCAATTTCGCGCTCCGTCGTCGCATCTCTGTAAATCTTTAAGATCAGGTGCATTTTTATTTTAAAATTTAAAAATATTTGAATTCGTGTCTCATTTGATGAACAATTGACGTAATCTTAAAATCTCTAAGATTACATGAATTTCTCATTTTTCTGGTGCCTGTGAACATAAAAAAACTTAAAAAAAAGCTCTAAATAAAAAAATCTAGATACAAATTTTCCTCTCTCTTTTTTTTTTTTTATAATAAAAATAAAAATCGGTCTATTATTAAATCAACACTGATAACTAGGCGGGCCAGGATTACGGATGCGCATAATATAATTACGTATATCCGAACATCATTACAATGGATGCACATAATATAAAGTAAATGCAAAATATGTTGTATTTTTTTTTTTATTTGTATAATTTTATCTTATTCTGAATTATTTTACTTTCCACTTATTATAAATTTAATAAATACCTACAAAAATTATACTCGGAAAATTCAATGAATATTTATAAGTTTGTTTTATCAAAATTAAGAAATAGTTTAATTATTCTTAAAAAAAAATATTGCACACTCATCAAGTGTGTCCAACCATGAAGGTATATTATGGCTCCATAAATTTAAGGCAAACTACGTCTACATGTATTGAGATATGATTTAACTACAAATTAATCATGATTATTTTAAAAATTACAAATACCTTTTCGAGATTTATGACCTTTTTGTGAAGATAAATAAAGATGTCTAAAAGATAACACTTCTTCAACGATAATAGTCAACTCAATCACTCATCGAGTCTAATAAGATGCATCAATCAATTTTGTTATTACATCAATATTTGCGAAATAATTTCATTTTATACCACTAAAAACACTATAGTATATCATCATTTATAATCCGATCCCACCACTATCTTTTTTTAAAAAGAAAATGACTTAATATATAATTTATACATCTTGTACACATCAAGATCGCAAAAGTTTCATCTCAAAATCCAGCTTAAAACAACAGAAATACAGCTTGTAATTTATATCTCACTTTGGTGAAGGTGGAATTTTGTTAAGTTTTTTTTTTAATTAAGAATTTTGTTAATTTGATACATACCTCTAGGGATATTTCTGTCTTTAAAAACACATGGATTAATTTATACTTACACTACACATTAAGAAGTATACACATAATTTTCCCTAAAAATTAAAAGGAGCAATGACCAATTTCACCCTCCATGGTCCTCTTTTTGTAAACATTTGAGGTCAGTTGCACCTTTATTTAAAATTTTAAAAATATTCAAATTTACATCTAGTTTAATGAGAAATTCATGTAATTTCTAAACCTCCGGGATTACATGAATTTCTCAGTGTGCGTGAACACAAAAACTATATAAAAAGCTTTTTAAACCAAAATTCTGAACACAAAATTTCCTATTAAGATTACCATAATCGCATAATCTGTAATCCAAGCCTTGAATCTTCATTAACGACACGGATAACTAGGCAGGATTACGGATTCACATAATCTAATTACGTATATCCGAACATGATTATAATGGATTCACATAATCTACTACAACTTGCTATCCCGCGCAAACTGAGGGCTGTTTGGCCACAATGGTAATTATTATTACGCGTGGTCTAAAACGCAAGCGAACAAAAAGTACTAACCGTTTTTTTGTCAAAAGCCTCGACCAAACAGATCAGATTTTTATCTCTAGTTTGGATTCTTCATTCTTCCCACCAGATTATATTATCCCGGAACCTGGGGTTACTTTTGCTATAAATAAATAAAAAATGCTAAAACACTTTTGCCCCTCTAACTATACTAAATGGTGTCACTTTGATATCAGATAAATTTCATGCTAATCAATTGAGTATTATTCTACTGAATTTTTAATTATTCGATTTGAATATGATGATGTCAAAGTGTTGAAAAGTGGGAATTGATATTAACACTCAAAAAATTGTTATACGGATTCCATTTCACTGTTATATTAAAAAATTAACCAAAATGTCCATTCATTTTAAAATAGAATTAAATATGCTTCACCACCCTTAAATTATATGCTATGTAAACTAATAATTGCCCTCATACCATTCTATCTATATAATATTCACTATATATATATATTGCACTTATCATCCTAAAATTCAACTCCAAACCTTTTATTAATTAACTATAAAAACAATTCTAAATTTTAATTGAAAGGTAATTCATAGATTTAGTAAATTTAAACAAAACTATATTATTAAATTATTGTAATAATACTTGAAAATTAATTACTCATGAAAAAAAGTTATTCTAATTTTTCTAATTTAATGAATTTATTAAGTATAAGATCTAAGTAAAGTTTGATTAACTTTATGGGTAAGTATTTTAATTATGATTCAAATATGCTTTTTTTATTAAAATTAAATCATGATATATTTAAGTAAATGTAGTTTCGTTGAAATCTTTGATTGGGGAGGGGGTAAGTAATACTTCTATTTTGTTAGAGAGATAAATGACGCATAACATATACTTTTTGGAGGTGAAGTGAAAGTAATCCTATTTTAAAGTCGATGGACATTTTAGTCAAATTTTCAATATAAAACCGAAAGTGGAGTTCCTGTAATAAATTTGGGAGTGCCAGCATCAACTCTCTAAAAAAGTAAAATTATGACATCATTATACTCAATCCAACAATTGAAAATACTACTTGGGTAATATACAAATGGGTAGCATCTCATGAGTTTTAACCTTTTATTTTTTGTTATACAAGTAGGTGAATTTTAGTTTACTTAATTTAACCCAATAAAACGTCTAAGACAAATTACCACATCCGTCTCATATTATTTATCATATTGTTATTTTATTTTTATTTTAAAATATCTATCATTTTACAAAAATAAGACAATAATTAATGCATTTAGTTTTTAAATCTGTCACCACGTAAATAACACTATAATATTCACTTATACTTTCGCTAAGTTATTGATAAGGGTAAATTTGTCAAATATGGCACACTATTAAAATTCTCCTAAATTTGTGTGAATAGTTAGCATAAAATAGAGGCCGTATTTATTTTATTTCTTAATTAGGAAGTTCTATTGTTTTAAATACTGTCATTTGTATTAACTAATTTTTTTAATGGCCTCATTTTAAAAAATACAAAATCATTTTTTCCAATTAATAATAATTTCTCAATCAATACGTCCAATTTAACATAATATATATGCCAAATTCTAATACGAATACTACCCATGCTATGCTAACTCGTCTCTATTCGTCCTTATGAAACTGATTAGATAAATCTGTATAAAATAAGTTGTTTGATAGTTTTTTCTATTTGAATTAAACATAAGAAAACTAAATATTCACATATCTTTCAATAAAATGATAAAAAGATAATTCTGTTGTGTAAAATTAAACATTTATTAATCAACTATAAAAATAATGAATGAAAAGGTGAATAAAATTGACCCCAAAACTCGGAAAGATTCCACCATATCCAACAAATCACAATAACACCGCCATTTTTTTTTGGAGGAGAATAACACTGCTAGTTACGTGGAAAATTTTGTGTTCTACACGTGGCACGTAGGTTCCAGCCTCCTCCCCCTTCTCCCAATCCCCCAGCACGCAGAAATCCTTTCTCACACACACACACACACACACACACACACACAAACACAAATTAACACACACAGACACTGCCTTCATTAATGTTCGCCTGCTCTCTCTCTCTCTCTCCTCACTTCTTCTCCTCATTTGCTCTCTCTAAAGGTATATGTATGTAAAAGACGAATACTTCTTTAACGTGTTTCTCTCTCTACAATATGTAATCTCCTATGCGTTACTGATTATCAGATTATGTGTAAGCGCGCGCGCCACGCCCTCTCTTTCTCTCTCTCTAAAACTATATTTACGTATAGACGGATAGTTCTATAATTTATTTCTCTCGCCAATGCACTGCAATTCTCTCTATTCTGCAATTGGAGTCTCTCTACTGCTGATTATGTGTAAGCGCCCACACATTCTCTCTCTAAAAGTATATGTGTGTATAGACGAATCCTTGTTTAATCTGTTTGATTTTCTCTGTGTTACTGATTATGTGCAAGCGAACTCTCTCTCTCTCTCTCTCTCTCTCTCTCTCTCTCTCTCGCACGCACGCGCACACACACACACACACAAGCATGTGCTCTGTTACGCAAGAGTTTCTCTCTGTCTAGAATATTGGTAAGTTGATATGCTAACGGTGAATTTTTCGATTGTAGGTGCTTGAATTGAGTTGAAGATAAGCCAGGCTTCAAATGTCGATGTATTTCGAGGTGGTGTCGTGCTTCACTTTCTTTCTTTTTCAATTTTTATTCTTCTTCTGATTTTTCGAAACTTCGGTTCCTTTTTACAAAAAAAGTAAAAGGAAACTTTTCTGATATATTCTCTTTTTCATTTTTTTTTGTTTAATCTCTCTGCTCTCGCTGTCTGCTTAATTTGATCTTTTTTTAAAAAAAAAAAAAAAAGAAAATGGAGAGAGCTCGACACAGGAAGTCGAAAAGTGCTACAGGCATGGAAGGTACAACTTTTTTAATCACTCGTTCTGTACTTACAGGTTCTCATCATATGCGACACACACACACACACACATATGTGTGCGTGCGTGTGTGTGTTTTCCTTCCTTCCCTTCGTCGTGTGCCATACTTTTCAACTAGTTTTCGTGTTTGATTAAAAAACTTTTTCTGTTAGTCTTCTACATTGAGCTCTGTTTTGGAGATTCTAATTTTAGCGAAAATTTTGGGCCGTACTCTGTCTAATTTCAGTGTGGATCCTCTTCTATAAAATGGTGCTATATTTTTCTCCTACACTCATCAAAATACGTCATGTGTATTGGTGAGCAGTTAAGATAAATAGAATTTTTTTTGAATATTTTCTTTTCTTATCTCAATCTGTTCATTAATACATATAATATGTATTAATGAATGTAGGAAGAGATGTAATACTATTTTATGATTCGGACTCATCTAATTTAGGGAGAACATGTTTTGACCATGCACGGACTGAAGAATACGTGAAAAATAAAGTATATGTCCTGTTATATGTATTGGAAAAATAAAATTCAGTGTACATGTCCTGTTATATGTGTTCGTGTTATAATGATTGAAAGCACCTTTATATTAAAATAATAATAACTGGTAGTACAAAGCATATTTATGTAATGAATTTAAAGATTAGAGTTTTTCAATAATATTTCACGAGAAAACAAAATGTATTTTAAAGGATGTCTTTGATTTTAGTTTAGGAGCTAGAAATATTTTGGGTTGATTGAAATCAAACAAACAGTCCTTTGAATTTCTTATCCTTCTTCTTGTCGTTTTGATCATTTTGAAAAAAAACTGCAACCCAGATTTTTCGCTCTTAGAAAAGGATAAAAACAAACAGGGACATGCTTTTCCCTTGAATTTGAGGCCTTTTTCTCACTGAAATTCAAGATTTATTGAATTTCGAGTTACACTGTAATTTTTCCCGCCGAATTGCATGCCCTGGGTTTTTCTCCAATTTTCAAAAACTGAAAAATTTCAAGTAAAATTCTCTGTTTTTTTCCCCTCTCTGAAATCAATTTCACAAAAATCCACAGTCTCAATTAATTCTGTTGTACATTTTCATCAAATATTGGGTCTTTGGTGAGAGCGATACACCAGGAAAGGAATCTTTCTTTAAACTCTTGTTTCTATTTCTTGCTCTTGTTGATTTCTGGTACCCGCCGTGCATTTATGAAAGTTAAGTTATTTGTTGATAAGTGGATTGACTCTTCTATTGTAATGATTTTTGTTCCTTTGTGGGATTTACTACTTGGGTTATAATTGCTGGTGCTGGGTCAAGAACTCCAGACAAAAAACGAAGAATAATCATATGCTCGTTTATTATTTTTCGATAAATTAATTCATACACTTATTATTATTTTTGCTTTATTGTTTTTTCCTGCTTTCCCATGGTTTGGTGATAAGATGTTCGGCATATGAATTTGTGATGCAGATACAGTACTTGTATAGGTTACAACAGATCTTAATCCTTTAAATTGAACTTTTATGCAGGAGCTCGTCGGATTCAGAAAAATAGAGTTGTTGCTGGATTGTCTTGGGGTTCTTTATCTAATACTGATGGAAGAACTAGGGACAATATGGTTGTTCTTTAATTCTTTAGTATATATTATGATTTAAACTTAGTTGCTCAGATTGTGCAGTGCCTCTAATATATGATAAACTTTTCTTTTCTTTTCTTTTTATTTTTTTGTACTTATGCAGTTCATGCAGGAGATGGGGCAAAGCTCCTCTGGGCGAGCCACTCGAAGCCCAGTGGCGAAGTTACTCGCAGAACGAATGTACAAGGAAATTGAGTCCAAGAGACGGTCTCAGAGTGTTATTTCCAGATTTATGGGTCTCGAGGGGCTCTCATCCCTGTTGCACATTCACAGAAAACGCAAAAAGTTATCAGAAAGCTATAAAAAGCAAAATCCCTACGATGACCGGTCTTACAGGAGGAGCCTAAAGGAGCAGCAAGAATACAATGATGTGTACGACGATCTAGAAGCATCACATTCTGCGAACAGACGACGTTCATCAAGATGGAGCGCAAGCTCAATGATTACTAAATCTGACATGGCACTTATTCAGCACAGGATAAGGGATGCAAGACGTTGCTCTGTTGATGAAGAAAAGCAAGATAACTTGTTTGTGAACCATTTGCATAATGACTGTAAGGATGGTCTGCTGCTTGAACCACAGAATCACCGTAGAGCTCATATTTCTCACAGAAGACCATCAATGGTTCAATCAGAAGAGATGAATGAAGAAAATGTACTTCCTACAAGGATTGTTGTACTACATGCATCACCTGATTGTTCACGTGGTTATGTGCCCAAGTTAAGGAGTATTGAGGAAAGTCCAAGTGTCAGGGATATGGAAAGAGTATCATGGAGGAGGAACAATGCGGGGCCCATTTCTAGAGAAGTTAAAGAAATTGCCGGGGCAATCACGAGGCGAATGAGAGGTCAATATGATGAGACTGTGGATGCAGTGTCTTCTCTGAGAGGATATGCGGGTGATGAGAGTTCGTATGATGCTCAAGAAAGTGACTTTCCTGACATTGAGTTAGAGAACATTAAATTGTCGTCTAGGAATTCCTTTGGTGATGATAATAAATTGGGTAGATATCCATCATGTGGTTCGGTTGAGCGGCCTTTCAGTAGAGAGGCAAAGAAGAGACCTTCAGAGAGGTGGAAGGTGACTAACAAATATCGGGATTTGGAGATAATAAGCAGTAGAGGTAGCACACTAGGTGAAATGCTTGCCATACCTGTTGGAGAAATGAGGTCCAAACATTATTATCCTAACAGGAGTCTTGACAGAGAAAGTCCTTTAGGCAGCAGCAGTAGGGATGGTCTGAAGTACGATAGCTATAGAACTTCATCTAGATCATCATCAGTTCCTCCTTCGATAGGTAGGAGAAGTCACAGAGGAAGCACATATTATGACACAAGTAAGGTTGCTAAGTGTAAAAATCTATGTCATAAAGAATCTCAAGACTCAAAATCCGGGAGCAAAAAGCCTCTTCCCTGTCAACACATTCACAATTTTGATATAGACTGTTCCTCAGCAGCAGCTAACTTTGAGATTCAAATGGAGGCGAATGTTAAGGACGTATCTAAACAACATTTCATGCTTAAGATGCCCACAAAAGATGACAGCAATGGAGGTCCTGTAGTGGATATAACAGTTGCTGAAAATGGAAGTACATCTTCTCTGTTGCATCAGAAACAAGTTTCATTTGTGGATAATGACAAGGCTTCGACTCAGGATCAAGAGGACTTCTGTCTCCAGGTCTGCATCTTCAACTTTCTCTTAACAAAATTACTTGTACTACATGCTTGAATATCCCAAAAAGGTATGCTGGCAGGCCTCTTATTTCCTATTTAGTTATTATATTTTGCTGCATTTTAATTTTATATGTTTCTCTTTGGTGATTGGGAAGTATTTTGCTCTGTTTATGGTATAGACACATGCTTTATTGTCCAATTTCCTTAGAAGTATCTTTTCATAATTTCTGTTTCAACTCAATCTGCTACATAATTAGATGTTCAAATGTGCAAGCCAAACTTTGTAGTTTTTGTTGTGTTTTTCCGTGCAAATTATGCGTCCTCTGTGTGTTTTGGTGGTTGTTCTAATTAAGGCTCCAAAGCCTTCCCCGACTCTTAAGTCGGATAAAGCCGACATCACCTGGGGTTTTGTTTCGACATGATCTATGCTGCTCAGTGTTCTTAGAATAAATGTACAGAGGGCTACTTAAGTTGATAAAGGATTTTGCTACCATATTAGAGGTAGTAATCTGTGCACGGGGGCACCTTTTTGTAGATGTTATATTGTTTATATTATCAGACGTTTAGTTTTGGTAAGCTGTTAGTCATCACTCTAAATCATACCAAGTTTTGGTATATTATGGATTCAATCCTCTAGCATATGTGGATCTTACTGCTTCTAGGTGATCGAAATTATTCTTGGGAGATCTTAAGAGAAAGGACAATTAGATTTGTCTATGTCAAGATGATTTAAGGTCGTGCTTGAGGCATGCACATGCTTCGCACAATGCTGGTACGAATTGATGATCAATTTTATCGAATGTCGTTAAGCTTAATAGCACCTCTAGATTTTGGAAATTCTTCTTTACCCCCAAATTGAAATGAATAAGTCAAAAAGAAATGAGTTGAGTATAGTTTGGCTTCATAGTTCTAGACTCTTTCTATTTTTCTGAAGAAGGTATAGTCATTGGAGGACATATCTGAGAAATACAGTACCATTCATATATGGAGTTATAGAATGTTGCGTCAAGATGAAACAAGATGCTTTTAATAGTATTCGGCTATTCTTCATTGTGAAGCACCACCTTTTGGGCTTCCAATCCTAGTACAAAATTTATTTTTCGGCAAGCGTTTAGATGTGATTATCAAACAGCTGCACGGATTTGTAGAAAACACATGATTGCTTTAACTTCTGAGAGTTCTAGGTGCCGCCAAGAATCATTAGTGCTAACGGTACCTCAGTTTGTCAAAGAAAATGGATCTCCAAAAAACAATGACAATTTTCTGCATATATATCTATACCTAGTCAAAACATATTTTTCCAAAATACTTCTCCAAAACTCGCCAAAGTAAAAGCAAACATTCTTAATATTCTTGCTACTGTCTTAACTTAGGACTTAGTTGCCTGTCTCATACTTTCCCAAGAAGTTGTCATCATATGCTGTTAAGTCGCGACCGGGTAAGACAAGTATTCCACTAACTTGTCAGAATACCTTATTTCATCACACCTCACTTCGTACATTAACCATTGAACAATTTCTGAAATAAGAGAGATTCACAACGATGAAGTTAACAATTCTAGCTTTCCTCTTTATGGCTTTCCAATTAAAGCTATTACAGCTCTTTGACATCTCTCCATCCTGGATGTAACCAAAGTTGTAACGCATTATTGTCACATATTGTTCTAACAAAGTATTGCCATGCATATGTTGGCCCGTCACTTTCCATATTTGGTTTTGTCAAAATCTTTGGCCTCTTAGTTTCCCTATTTAATTTTTGTCAAAATCTTTGATCTCTTTGTTCATGTTTTACATGAAAAGTTATTGCATTAATGATACCGGAGACTAATTGATTACGAGTTGAAATATTTCATGTGTTTAGTTTAATTAATAAAAATCTTCATGACAACTTTAAGTCTCAATGCTAGTATGTTTTGCCCTTGAAAATCCAGAATTTTGAAGGTTAGCCATGGTAATAGCATTTCCTATTTGTCTAATGTCTCAATAAGTTATAATACATGTACCATTAAATTCTCGATCCTTAGCTCTATTATAATATACCAGTGTGTCGCTTAATTATCTTGGAGTTATGCTAATTGAATTGAAGACTTAGGCAATTAATAAAGTTACAATGGTGATTTGTGATTTTCCATTGCTGTTGAATATCATGCTTGATCTTACTTATGTACAAGTATGAAATTGGTAAAAAAATATATAAGAACATTAGTGTGGAGTACAAGGAAAAATAAGTACACATTGATGATGGTGTCAGATATTTACGGGTATGATTTTTAGATAAACACATTGAATTAGGTTAAAAGGGAGGATTGATTATGATGTAGAAGTAAAGAGATAATAAATGAGTTTAGGTGACGTCATACTATTTCTATAAGTGGTTTTAGCTAGAAATTTCACTTTTTATTAAATTTGTTGATTGCTTATATACTTTCTAAAATATATGAATAAAATCCTCTTCTGCCCGGTATGTTGCGAGGGAAGGGTCATGCTAAGCCTAGTAACCATGTGCACCCAAAGAGTAAACCTAGGAGTTGCCCGCATGAGAGAGCACAACGACCATTAGCACCAGTCCGCCTTAGGGGCTCGCCTACAAAACTCAAAAGATCGAAGGGGTCACCGAATTATGGGACCCCCGCAGCCTAATGAGTCGTGCATCTCAAATTCCTGTATGTAGCTCCTTATCTACTACTTCTCATGCGAATCACGATTGTCCCACTTATGAAAACATGCTCTAGTCCCAACAAGTTAAGAGTACATGCAACGTATCAAATTGATGCAAAGGCCAATGGGAGGTGACGACAAGAGAGTGAATGATAGAAACAATGCCAATTAAAGAGAGGAGATAGAGCAAAGCGGTCATGTATGTGAAAGTGCATGGATGGCTGAGCTTAGATGTGGTAAGAACACATACATTGCTCAACATGTGGCCTAAGTTTTTGTTCTCCTCAGACAAGCTACTAGACGAATCAAATGCACACTCAAGTCATGTTGGAATTTTTCAAATTTGTATTTAATTCATGGACATGCTAAGTGGGATGTTGGACATACGTTGTAAGGATATAGTGTCCGACCCAACGACGATTTTCTCGGAGAGTTGGTGCATTATAGCCACCAACTCTAAGTAATTTTAAACTAATCAAACCTACCATAATGATTTGTTTTCCAAAATTATCAAAGCAAAATAATTACTTTTAATGAGATGATAAATTTCATAGCGGTTGAAATGCCAGCTTCTCTATTGTATGGATAGTTGCATGTTGATAAGGACATGGGGACACAGCATTTTTTTTAAAAACTTATGACATGACATGTCTCAGAAACAAATCTATATATATGTATATATATATATATATCTATATATAAATAATCAGATATTACTTTAGTGTTAATATAAATATATGCATATATGCATACAAATTTACATAATTAGTAAAATAGTTATTAAGACAATTTTGAACAAAGGGAAAGAAGTTTATATTTGTAATTGTATCAAACTTCACCTGTATGGCCAATCAACTATGCATTTTAGGGAGAAAAAGAAAAAATATTTTTGACTTTTATAGAGAAATGTAAAGATTAGAATTTTATGATTTTTAAATTACTTATTAGTTACTTGTTTACAGATGAATATGTGTAGGAAAATCTCTACATAGTTGGAAAATGTTGGACTTGTTGTTCACAGTATTTTTGCCACACCATTGATCATAAGTGTCGGATTTTTCCTAAAAGAACTTTTATTTAGTTTATAGACACTCCAAATGGTGTATTAGACACGTGTTAGAGGAGTTCAATATGCGTCATACACGACGCAAGTGATTTTTTTGAGTGTTGGAGCATTATAGGCCTTCTTTCTTAATCAAATTGATGAGATGAATCCATTAAGGTGGCGATTTGATATGCTCGCATCATAATATGATGATAAGTTGTTCGGTACTATCTTTTATTTCATCGCTAGCAAGTTATTTCTGTCTAGGATTGAATGACCTAATTGTCGTATAAGCTACTCAATATTAATTTTAGTACTTGTAGCTAGCATACAAAGTGCGTTGTGCTTAAGGAGTTTGTTAAAATTGCCAATATTTATCATCCTAACGATTATTCAAGCATTGTTCATTGTAGCCTAATTTATGTATAGGCTAGTCAACAATGTTAGCTCAGTATTTTGAATATCTTAATCTTTTTTTTTTGGAGTATTGAATATCTTAATTTTAGTGTTGGTATATTCTCCATCTCTTCTCGAGAAACAAGTGGCTATTTCTTTGCATATTGGTGCTCAATTGCATGTGGCAATTTCGCCAAGTGTTTAGGTGCTGTATGTACGATGTAGACTCCATCAGATGCATATCAAGTTCTTCCTTTTCTAATGGATCATGAAAAGAGAGTATTCAACTTTTGTTCTTTTGTTTCTCCCAAGTCTAGCATCTCACTTGCCTTGGAATAGCAATTAATGTCCAAGAAAAACATGGTTTATAATTGGATATTGCATACTTCTAACTAACAAAGACACTTCAACATACATTCTCTTTGGCTTTTGGATAATGTTGGAATATAGAAGCATTTTCAAGTTTGAAATGTCTGTACTAACATCTGTGAACACTAGATAGAATACGCCTGTTAATATTTTCATGGATTTGTAAATGATCTTGTGGGGTATAGACCTAGGACATATCTATTACCTCAAGCTTAGCATAAGTTCACCACAACTATTTAGTATACTCTACCGGCTTGAAAAGTTCATTAAAGAGCACATGCAGTAAAACCTATTAGGAAACTTATGATTTGGTCCAAATTCATTCTTAGAGCGTTCAAGCGTATCAGACATATAGAAGGCAAGCTCAATCAAAACTCAAATGTCCTACCCAGATTTCTGAAAACTACTTAGATAAAGGTTGCGCGAGGTATCTTTGCGGCACCAGCTATTGCATATAGAAGTTTCCATGCTCTTGTCCTTTATTTTTTATTTTTATTTTGTCTGTGCGATGGTGGAACACCATTCTGGGAACAAATTTGTTTGCCTACTTACCTAGCTGTTATTATGAGAAGCTTAATCAATTCTGACGGCCCTTTTTTTCCCCCTCTGTTTTTTCTGCTCCATTAAGCCCATTATATACTTTTACATATATTGTCTTGAAAATATGTTGTGGTTGCATCATATTAACTGAACCATGAAGTCTTTTGTTCGTGTGAAAATAACTCCTTGTTGTTTGATGATTTTTCAGGAACTTCACAAGGCACCGTGTGAAAAAGATTGTCCAGCCTTCGAGGATCTTCTTGGAGCTCAACTGGCTTCTTCAGAAAGCTCAAAGGAGCTTGATCATGCTAGCCCAGTCTTGGTCTTCGAGGTTGCTTTTGTAGAAGATACTTCATCTTGCTCTGAAAGTTTTGAAAAACTCTGCGCTGAACTCAATGGTATGAAATCTTGTTACTCGATAGTGTATTAATTGCCTGCCTGTGAGTTGTCCATGCAAGTTACAGAGGAATAACAGTTTCGGAAACCGATATGTTCTCCTATTGAAAGGATTGTTGTCTTTTTACATTGACAGAGTACTGGCCTCAAGGCATGAACAAGCTATAGGGTCATTTGTCTCAGGAGACCATTATTTTTTATGCTTATTCAGAAAGCAATCCAAACAAATTTAAATCAAAATATCAACTTGCCATGCTGAACTAAAAGAGTTACTATTTGCTGAAATTTAGCCCATCTTTTTTGGATCAGTAATTGGCTTAGCTATCCAGCCCTTCGCCACACACACACACACACACACACACATATATATATAGTACTTTTTGCCTGATTCTGAGCTATTTTTTCAAACACGTGCCTTTAATGTTAGCAAAGGGCAATCATTTTATCCGCTGTAGTCATAGTTGACCTGGTGAATTTACTATATTTATAATCATTCTTTCTCCTTGCACAATGAATGCAAGCATATTCTATACTGATTTTTCAAGATGAAGATGAGACGTGTGGGATTGTTTTATTCACTTGATCAAATCAACTGTCTGACTGCCAAATTTGTTTTGTACATAAACGTAACCTAACTTTAGTGATTTGCTTTTCATCCTTTCGTTGTAGAACTTAGCATGCAACTTCAGCTCCTCAAGATGGAGTCATGCACACATGGTGATGTATCTCTAGAAGACATTGCACAACTATCATCAGTTCTTTTAGAAGCACATTACATCTTAGGATCAGGTGAAGGCTGGGAAGTCAATTATGCCCTTGATGTGCTAATCCACTCTGGCCTGCAAGATTCAAGCCTCGATATGTCCAGAATTATATGGCACTCCCCAAATTGCCCTTTAAATCCCGAGTTATTTTACAAGCTCGAGAAGAAATACAGTGATGGGATGACAGGGTCGAGGCCTGAAAGGAGATTATTATTTGACAGAATAACTTCAGCACTCTTGGAGATTTCCCAACAGCACGTTGATTCGTACCCGTGGGTAATGCCAAATTCAGTAGCATTGCAGTTGACGTGGCAGAAATATCGGGTCAGAAACGCTCTTGAGAAGTTGATTAACCTTGAATCTGGTACTCGGAAGGCCCCAGAAAGAGCGCTCGATAAGGACACGCAGTGGGCAGATACCAGGGGAGAAATTGACTTAATAGGTAATGATATTGAGGAAGTATTGGTGGATGAAATGATGGAGGAGTTTCTATTTGAGTAGCTATATTTTATCGGTTCGGATCTTCTGTTACATAATGGTGTTGCATCTTCTGTTACACTCATCAATACACGCCACGTGTATTGGTGAGCGGTCGAGATAAGGAAAGAGAAAAACTAATAATATGAAAAAAAATATAAAGATTCTCTTTCCTTATCTCGACCGCTCACCAATACACGTGGCGTGTATTGGTGAGTGTAACAGAAGATGCAACACTATTATGTAACAGAAGATCCGAACCGATATTTTATAGCATTAAGATGGATTTATAAGCTGGTGCAGTTTAGTTAGGTGACGTAGGTGAAAAGTTTGAAGATAGATAAGAATAATTAATAAATTGCATAGTTAGCTTATTGGGGACATGGTACTTGATGAACTATTTATTTTCGTAATTTGTAAAAATATTTTTACATCTTGCATGCACGTATGGATTTGCAATACACGATACCAAAGCAAATACATGATACCAAAGCATAATATAAGAGTCATGCAAGTAAAAGAAATCAGATGGCTGCTTTATTGGCCATTCAGCCCCTTGGCCATGATGTATTGTTGATGTAGTTTACTTAATCACTCGATTTGATCTAGTTTGACCAATGACATAACGATTATAATTGTATTTATTTTGTGAAAGAAGTGAATAAGTGAATTATTCATATGGTGAGTGTAAATTCGTTTATTCTGTATTCACGGGACTAGCATTTTCACCCAAGAAAAGGGAAAAAAAAAATAATAAAAGTAAGGTTGAATAGAATTTAATGTTAATCCAAGATTAAAATGTGCTAACATCTAAAAGATTTAGTGTCATGCTTTAATACCATCAAGGTTCTCCTTTTTGAAAAAATTGTTAAGAATTTATTTCGCCTCTTTGGTTTATTTTTCTTCATTCACTGAATGACCGAATAAAATAAAAGAAATTTATCAAGAATCCCACAACATCAATTTGTTCACTGCAACAAATCGCACTTTACACAACGAAAGTTATTGTAATAGAGACAAAATTAATTATTATAATAATGATTTATTATAACAAATGTATTTATTCGTTATCATATATCAACTTTTTGGTAATCAAGTAAAATTTTGTCGCCTTTAATATTTGCTAATTATCAAAAAGTTATTCTACAGCAACAAAATATGTTATTTACATAAAAAGATATTTCTAAATTTGTCTTCTTTTGATCTCTAATTTTAATGCTGCAATATGGTATTCATATATAGAAAATTGTTGTATACTTTTTGCAAAGTTGACTAATCATCAATGCTGTATCAGATTACAAGTATATTTTGTTAATGCTTCTTTTTCTGATATTTTGTTGAAGGCGTTATGTACGTACTATGAGAGAAATATAGTAAGTATTTTGGTTTGGGTGTTCAGATTGGATTATATTTGGTATGTTGGGGTGATATTATATTTTGGGTAGCTAATTGTTTATATTTAAAATAAGTTAATATGTTGTAATATGAGTATCCATTTATTCCGTTGTATGTGTTTGATTTATGGTAATTTATATTGTTACCAATACGAAATTACCTAAATGTCCCTTCAATTGTATAATTAGGATTGTACTTGAGGGTATAAAAGTAAAGTACCAATCAATATAACCCAATCCCAACTCCTGGATTACTTGAGAAGGCTCATATTACATAGTATGACAAATCACTTGAGAATAGAAGGTAGATGAAAATTCATATTCAGTACATTACGTGGAATGGTAATTCAATAATTTATAAATCGTCCCGAGAGCAACTGAGTAAGCAATATCGAAGGTCAATTTTCAGAAAAACTTTGCAAGGGCCAAAATAATTTTTCAACAAAATGTAACTTGTAATAAAATTAAAAGTGTTACATTGGATCTATACAAGACAAAATCACGCATGCATCGTAATTGGTCCTCATTTCAAACTATGATATTCCCAGCCTTGTGAAGAGTTCACAAATTACATTTATCGGCATTACGATTGTTTTATAACCCGTTCTTGAACTAAAACTATGTATTGGCCAAAATGATTAATAGAAAACGGTTGGATCATCATCTGCCATCTCGTATCATATTCAGGAAATAACTGTAATTAATGACATTTTCCAGAAAAATATAAATTTGTTATCAAATTATTATAATATATATATATATATATAAATAAATAAGAACGATCTAGATCTGTGATTTTAGTAAAATATGATTTGATATATTCATTAATTTTTTGTTCAGTATAATAAAATGATTCTTTAAACTCTTGTATGGATAATAGTAGTTACATTTTATATTTAAGAAAATTACACTTAAATATAGTTCATTTTGTGTGATTTACTTTTGAGGTCTTTTGATTTAAATATCGCCATAAGGTCTTTTGAGGTCATACATAAATCATGAATACTTGAATTAATTAAGGACTTTAGCATTGACAATAAAACATTTGGACAAAAGTACTCTTGGACAAAAAAACAGTTGGTCTAGCTGGATAAAGCGTAGATCCCTTAAGCAACGTCCATAGTTCGAATCCTGATGTTGTGAATAAAGCAACTGGATTAGGAGGTTGCCCCCAAAATAGACCTCTGCAGTACCTGATCCGAATTAGTCGATCAATGAGTCGGAACCGAGTGGTTAAAACCAAAATATATATATATATATATATATATATATATTAAAGTAATATTAGTGATTAATGTCAAAATACGTATGCCTATATATTTTTTTATACTACTTATAAATTATTATTTTTACTTATAAATTATGTTTTACCTAGTTCAAGGGGGAAAAAAATTCAAAATATACTACAATATACTGAGACAATAAGCAGCAACGAAATCCAACTTTGTCATTGCATTTAAAAAAAAACTGACAAAATTATCAAATGCCAATTGAATGGATTATTGCATGCACCCAACCAACAATATAATTAAAAGGGAAAAGCACAATTACACAAAAACAAAATGATTTTGAGAACAATGCCTTTTGGTGTGATATAAAAACTGTACATGGTTGGTGTGATTGACTAATTTGTTAATTTATTAATCGAGTGATTTTTTTTGGGATTTGTGTATCGCTGTGAGGCAAATTATAATAATTATAGATCAATTAATAATTATTAGTCTATAAAAATGAGATTTTTTTTTGTTAATTTTCATTTTCAATATTTCTATTTCAGCTCATTGGAGTTTGGCTCGCATGTTATATGTTGTATTTAAAATTCGACACCAATTTTTATTTTTATTTTTTTTATACATTCAACTCAAAATATTTTATAGAGGGCAAGAAAATTTGAACTCGTAACCTCAATGGTGCCGATTCGAATCCCCTCCACTAGATTACATGCCCAGTGGTGACACCAAATGTTACAATCTTATCGTCTAGGGAAGGAATATAATAACTCGTTATTTATTAACTTTTAGGAAAGAAAAATCTCACTGAATCAACAGCTTTTACGCTTATGTAATCAGATTTTGATTGACGCAATAAATTACTATTTTCATTTTCTTTTCTTTTGCTGCTGCTGCTAAGAAAATTTGTTCTGTAATGTGTTGTAATTTAGCTTAATTAGCTAAATTAGCCAACGGATCCGACCTTAGCTCAGTTGGTAGAGCGGAGGACTGTAGTTGTTAAGAGCAAATAGCCATCCTTAGGTCGCTGGTTCGAATCCGGCAGGTCGGAACTTTTTATTCCCATTTTTTGACCTTTTCCTTTCCCTCTGTAGTTTTATTGTTCACCATTTTGAGACCTATTTTTGTCCTTTAACAATGTCGGCAATTCTTGCCAGAATTTGTTGGGCCGACGAGTGTCAGTTTTGTGTTCAAATTGGGCTACATCCTAATAAACTATTGGGCCTATTACTTTTAATCAAGAATGAATTGGCCCGTACGGCAAATAATTGTTGGGACTATTAAATTAATCCTTTTCAAATTAGTAAATTAGACATAATTATTTCAATATTTGTTAGTGAAGTACAAAGTCAGTTAGTTAAAATGCATATTATACCCGTATAGTACCTGTACGTACGAATAATTGAAATTATTTGTTTTTCGTACATATTCTGAATTTAATGAATAATACTCGCATTTTTGACATAATACATTTAATACATGTACGATACAATATATTCTGTATAATACTTGACTGAATAATACTACATCTCATGAAATATATATTATATTTATTTTAAATTTATAATATATATAAAAATTATTTATAGGTACAAATCAAAATTAATGATAATTATTAATCGAATATCATATAAACAACAAATTTGTAATACTTTATAAAATATTAGTTATTATATTAATAATTATATATAATCTATATTATGGTTATGAATTAAATAAATTAGTGATAAATTTTAAATAATATTTTCATTATTTAAGTTAAATAAAAAGCATGATTTTTATATAAAAATAATATCAAAATAAGCCATATTTTGCTCCCGAGTTTTTTTTTCACATCCGTATTATAATCGTGCTTTTACTAATTCGTATATTATCTGTTTGCATACTATTGAACTAATTTTTTCACCCTAACTTTGAAAAGATATTTATAATACATACGTACATATTAAATGCATAATAATATATGTCCCGTATTTAACTAACTATATGAATCAAACTAATGTATGAATACATCCAAAAAATGTCAGCCCAAGCATGAATTTTTCTACTATCTATGCTATTATATAAATGAGGAGTCACCCTAACTTTGTACATTTTGATGAACACAGGGGGTAAATTGCAATTATCCTGACGGCAAGTATACCATTTTCCATTAAAAGCTAATGGAAATACCCCTTTTGGGACTAAAATTGCAAAAAAATGTGACTTACGGAATGCAATGTTTGTAATGTTGAAAGATTGGGATCAATAGGAGGGAAGGTAGATGTATTCAAACATATTAGAAAGAAGGTCGTTGTATTTTGAACAAATCTCATTAGAGATCCTTATAATTATCCCCATTTAATAAAGTGCATAAAATTGGTAAATGTTAGATTAATTAATATTTGAAATCGACACGGATAGCATATTGTATCATTATAGTAAGACAGTCTAATCAATACTAAGTTAAATACGCTAACAAACTTATAATTTCAACTAAAATTGAATATTTTAGTTAGCACTTTGTACTATAAATAAATTTTGTCTTGTAAGTTGACTCAATTCGGGTTTTAATCCTTTCATATATACTATTTGGGTTTGCATCTTCTAAGTTTTTAAAATTAAAAATATTGGTCCTATTTTTGCTGAAATTTCAATTTTCTGACGAAAAGGTTTGATGACAAAAAGAAGAATTAGTAAGTTAGAATATTTGTTCAGAAGTTGCGTAGTTAGCTTATTGTGGACATCTTGTATGCATTTATGGCTTTGCAATATATGATACCAAGCATAATGAAAGAGTTATGCAAGTAAATATATCAGATGTTGGGTTTATGTTGTAGCATATATATTTTGGTTTGGAATATCATTTTGTCATATGCATGGTGGATTAAAGCGGGCGGCCTTCTTTTTGTATCAAACCTTATATTTAAAATTCTTTTTACATAAATAGATGGTTGTAAGATTCGAACATAAGATTTTTTGTGTGGCCTGATTATGTTACCATATTGAAAGACCACCTCATCTAAAAATTTAAGCGGTTAAAAAGAAGAATTATCAAGTATTTATTATCTCCAACACTTATGAAGTTTCTGTTTTAGTCCCTTTAATTTGAAATAATTAAGCTCTTCTCCAAATCTCAAGTGATGGGAACTTGTGCACTCATTTACCTGCAAACGTATATGTATATTATTGATGTAGTTTACTCGTTCACTCGATTTTATTTCGTCTAATCAATCAATCAATCACATGATAAATATAATTATACTTATCTTGTGATAATTCTCAAAAGTGAATAAGTGAATTATTCATATGATATATACATGTAAATTTGTTTATTCTGTGTTTGAGTGAATCAACATTTTGAGCCAAAAAAGGGAGAAGAGATCAAAAGATAATAAAAGCAACGTTAAATAAAATGTTGGAAAAATTACACTGACCACCCCTGAGGTTTGACTAATTTACGAAAAACCCCCTACCTTTTCAAAAATTACCAAAAACCTCCTAAGGTTTCAAAAATATTACAAACTTATTCGAATTTCCAAAAATACCCCTTCCCCTTTTTGGGTGATTTACATTGACCACCTTGAGATTAGGCTAATTTACGAGAAACCCCCTGTGCTTTCAAAAATTACCAAAAACCCCCTGAGGTTATATTAATATTACAACTAGCACCTACTTAGGTTGACTTATCAATAATATTAATTCTTTTTTTTTCCCTCTGTAATATTGTTATCATAAAATTTTAATTTAATAGATTTGGAAAAAAAATATGATTACTTATTCAAATAAATATTCCGAATTTAATGTTATGAATTTATACTAAATATACGTAATATGTGCTAAATTTATATTTGAGAAAAATATAATTATATGCATCCTATATATCCATTATGTGAAATGAGAAATATAAACATTGATTGAAATAAAAAATTAAAATTAAATAATGCACTTGAAAACTTTATTTAACTTGAGAACTCTAACTCATTTCTCTTAAAATTTACTCCGTATTAGCGATAATATAACATACTTGATGTGTTGGTAGATACCTTTAATGCATTAAATTCAGAATATTTATTTGAATAAATAATCACATTTTTTTTTCAAATCTATTACATGAAAATTTTATGATAACAATATTACAGAGGAGAAAAAAAAGATTTAATATTGTTAATAAGTCAACCTAAATAGGTGTTAGTTGTAATATTAGTATAACTTCGGGGGGGGGTTTTGGTAATTTTTGAAACCATAGGGGGTTTCTCGTAAATTAACCAAATCTCAGGGTGGTCAGTGTAAATCACCCAAAAAAAGGGAAGGGTTATTTTCGGAAATTCGAATAAGTTTGTAATATTTTTGAAACCTTAGGGGGTTTTTGGTAATTTTTGAAAAGGTAGGGGGTTTTTCATAAATTAGCCAAACCTCAGGGGTGGTCAGTGTAATTCGCCCTAAAATGTTATATATATTAGCTCTATCAAGTTTTTAGATCTTCCCTTTATTCACATGAACAAGAAATACATCACTGATCAGGTTAAATGAGCATATTTATATTTCTTCATAATAAAGGCATTTCTCATACACTCCACAAATTCAGAAACTAAGAGTGCTTTTTATTATGAATAGGACTTGGGCCAGAAGGAGGTATAGGAACACCCTTTGGTATATTTGATCATTTATAAGTAGCAATGAATCAAAGGCATAAACAAAATCAAGTATATGATTCAAATAATCCTTATATAAAAAAAAATTAAAAATTTAAATTTAAATAATATAAATGTATATATTATATGTTTATATATATATATATATAGATATATTAATTTTTATACATGATATATGTATTATGTTTTATGTACTTATCATAAACTTTGCACGGGTGTCAATTATTTTATATTCATATATGTAATTATACGTGCATTTGATATAATATATACCACCTAAAATAATTTAATATACAGTTTCATTATGAATATCAAATATATTAGTAAATTATATTATCATATATATATGTATGTATGAATATATGTTAGCATGTGCTAATCTATTATACATTTTAAAATGAAATATTAGATATAAATTATGAATATATATGATTTATGGATATATAGAGATTTTTATATAATAAACATAATTTAATACATATTTAATGTATTTATTAATGTTTAATTAGTGTAAATATAAACTTTATAACACACGATAAATTTAATAAGTATTGTGCTAATAATATAAAAAATAGTTCATTGTCAACTTGTTGGGGGGGCTAAAATCATGTAGGCTGGAAAGAATCAGTAAACCCACATATATGAGAATGGTGATTCTCAAGGGAATGAGTGTTCTCACCACTAAATTATACCAATCGCTCCATTAGGAATTAACGTTGGAATTCCTATTTCATTTCCACTCCATTCCTGCACACCAATCATTCCATTATATGTAGAGTAAAGAGATAAATAAATTCTAAAAAAGTATTTTATTGTAATGATGGGCATTTTCAACTATGTTGTTGCAATTTTTATTCTCTCTATATGTTATTGGCTTATTGCACATATACAAAGTATAATATGCAAAGATGTATCTAAACATACAGCATTAGTAGATGGCGGTGGCTTCAATGTGGACCTTCAATACAAGGATTTTGCATTTTTTGAATGGGGTTAACTCATTAAAAAAGTCTACAACTTTTAATTTTTTTTAAAATCTATAATAAATCAATACTAATGAGATTTTTTAGAGTTGAATGTAGTCTCATATATAGGGTAGCTCCGCAACTCCGCCCATGCATGGATATTATTAAGAATGACTGTAATATTATTTTAAAAGAAAAAACATAATAAATTCTGCAAAAAATATTAATTAGCCTTGTCAAACAATAAGACATAAATGCAGATTCTAAGTTTATCATTGTAATTTTATCAAAATAAATAATTTTATTATATCTTCGATCCCACATAAGATACAAGTTTCATTTAGATATTTTCAATTTATTTAAATCATAAAATTATTAGGGACCAATGAATCAATGTACGTAGATGACCATGATCAGTTTACTCAGAGCGGCGATGTGGTGGCCACAATGTATCACTGGTTTTGTTGGATGGCGCCAACAGTGGCCGGCGGGATAGGTATATTTTTCGGGAGAACACCAAATATAAGTTTTTGCTCGCTGGCAGTGGTATGAAGAGATGATGGCGGTCGTAAAGGTGACGGCCCTGATGGCCGAACTGGCCCTTTCGGTAGCTCTCCGATTACAAGTTTATTCTCACTAGCAATAGTCTCATGAGATAGTGGCGGTCGTAAAGGCGACGGCCCAGATGGCGGAACAGGCCCTTTCGGCAACTCTCCGATCACAAGCTTCTTCTCAACAGCAATGGTCAGATGAAATGGTGGAGTTCGTAAAGGCGACGGCCCAGATGGCGGAACAGGCCCTTTCGGCAGCTCTCCGATTACTAGTTTCTTCTCAACGGCAATAGTCTGATGAGATAGTGGCGGCCGTAAAGGCGATGGCCCAGATGGCGGAACAGGCCCTTTTGGTAGCTCTCCGATTACAAGTTTATTGTCACTAGCAATGGTCTGATGAGATAGTGGCGGCCGTAAAGGCGACGGCCCGGATGGCGGAACAGGCCCTTTCGGCAACTCTCCAATTACAAGCTTTTTCTCAACAGCAACGGTCAGATGAAATGGTGGAGGTCGTAAAGGCGATGGTCCAGATGGCGGAACAGGCCCTTTCGGCAGCTCTCCGATTGCTAGTTTCTTCTCAACGGCAATAGTCTGATGAGATAGTGGCGGCCGTAAAGGCGATGGCCCAGATGGCGGAACAGGCCCTTTTGGTAGCTCTCCGATTACAAGTTTATTGTCACTAGCAATGGTCTGATGAGATAGCGGCGGCCGTAAAGGCGACGGCCCGGATGGCGGAACAGGCCCTTTCGGCAACTCTCCAATTACAAGCTTTTTCTCAACAGCAACGGTCAGATGAAATGGTGGAGGTCGTAAAGGCGATGGTCCAGATGGCGGAACAGGCCCTTTCGGCAGCTTTCCGATTACTAGTTTCTTCTCACCAAGGGCTCCATGGTGTGGTGGCGGCGAATCACTGAATCTATTAGATGGCCCAGACGGAGGAAAAGGCACCCCTTTTGGAAGCTTTCCAATAACTAGTTTCTTCTCACCAAGGGCTCCATGGTGTGACGGCGGTGAATCACTAAATCTATTAGACGGCCCAGACGACGGAAAAGGCACCCCTTTGGGCAGCTCTCCGAAAACAAACTTCTCATCATCTGCATTGATTTGATGAGGTGGGGGGTGCCACGGCATTGAGTTACTGGCTGTCTTAGCAAGCCTAGATGGCAGAACAGGCACATTTTTTGGCAGCTCACCAAATTCTAATTTCTGCACTGGCCTTACGGCGGCGGAGTAGCTAACGTGGCAGAAAATTGCCGTTGCTACTAAAAGAATTGCAGATAGCCCAAAAGGAGTAAGCTTCATTTTTGTTAATTAATTGTTAATTTTTTTTCATGTGAGTGTGGGATTTAAATAGGGAGTAAAAGAAAGTCTCGAGACTTTTGTGTATACTGGAAAGAGTAAAATATTAATATTAAGATGTGGCCTTCTAAAATAAGTTAATTCTATATAAATTTTCATAGGCTGCCTATAATTAATTTACTCTTTATCCGGAAGACCAAGATGCACTCTCTCTCTCCCTAAATTATTCAACGGTTTTTTTCTCCCTTTTCTCCATTGTTCAACTTAATCCTATATTTTCTCTTTCATAATTTCATAGCGAAGTCTTATTCATTTTTTTCATAATTATCTGCTTTTTTTTTTATAAAACACCAAAATAAAAATTTAGCCATTCTATGTTTGACAATACAAAGGTGCTCGTTTTTTTTTTTAAATAAAACACACTTTAATACATGGTATAGATACGAAACATAAACTTTGTGTAATGCATCAAATATTTGAAATAATTTATTTTAAATTACAAAATAGTCATGTTTTAGATGCTTACATTTGTATAGTGTATTACATAGTGCTTTTGTATAATCCTTATTTCTGTTAGAACTCTTTTTTAAAATTGTTTTCTAGAAATATAAGCCTCTTTTTTTTTCCAGTTAATGTCTCCACCCTTTAGATCAAGGATACATTAAAGTAATGAGAATTTTAATTGTGATGATTAACGTGATATATTAATTAAGATATAGTGGAATTTGATTTTTCTTGACACATAAAATTAAAATAAATCTAATAGAATTTCATTAAAAGAAACAAAAGTACAAAAAAAAACTTTTTTTTATATGTTTTGAGTAATTAAACAATAAAATATTAAAATTTCAAAAATATAATATTTGGGATTAGTATAAATTAACTAAAAACGAGATCAAGGCTCTAAAAAATTAAAAAGAAAAATAAAATCCATGCCCCTTCAAAATTAATTCTTTAATAAGTATGGAAAGAATTTACCTTATTAGCAACATATGAAACATTGCAATTTTCTAGTATTTCATAATTGATTCTATACTATTAAAGCTTTTCAAGAAAGATTGACAAATTGCAATGATTAAAAAAAAAATGAAAACGTGTATAGTAGATGAGATAAAAACTTTGTATAATGCAATAAATTTTTGATATTCTATTGGTCAAAAATATAGTTTGTTTTCATATTTGCGATTTATTACTTCTTTATCTTATCTTTTATAGGTTTATAATAATCAAACTTAATATATATATATATATATATATATATATATAGGGCCATGCATGAGTTCTATTCAATGCCTTTTCTATTCAATTGTATATTCAACGGTTGATATATACTAAAAGTGGCTGGGGATTCATCATTGTGATTTTCTAATTATTTAATCATTTATGGAGTGACTTTTTTGGGATTTGCGGTATCATCATACAGAAAATCATAATAATTATGGATTAATTATTAATTATTAGTATATAATGATGGGAAATATTTGTTAATTATCATTTTCAATATTTCTACTTCAGCTCATTGGAGTTTGACTGAATTAATAGCTTTTACGCTTAATTTAATGAGATTTTTATCTACATATAATAAATTAGAGATTTTCAGAATGTGGTTACTAGAGAATTTTCAATAGCCACACGTCATCCATTTTCTGTTATTGAATTTGTTCTGTAATGTCTATTAGTATATATATAAATTAATTCCAACTCACTAACCAAATCTGACCTTAGCTCAGTTGCTTATCGAATCCGGCACCTCGGAAATTTTGGTTTTCCATTTTTTCCCTTTCCGTATCCCTTTTAAGTTTTTACCAATTGAAGATGCAAAATACCGATTGATCAGTGCCCACGTTTTGGCCTAATTCTATTCGAATTTATGTATTAAAATAAATTAATAAAATTAAACTAAATAATGTAAAGCACAGTGTAAATAAAATATATAAATTAATATAATGAAATATTTGTTTATATTGTGTCAAACGACAACCACAATCTTATATAATTATAAATATAATTATGTCGTAGAAAATTTAATGAAAATAAAATAAATAAATAAATCTGTGAAATATATTTTTAATGTATTATACAAATGCACACGTCGTATTTGTTATTTAAAAAATGTAAGGATTCATGCTAGTAGAAGATGCAATATTATTTAAACACCTAGTTATACATATGGGCAATTTTAGAAATTTAATTTTATAGAGATTCTTGTGTTATTTTTCTCTCATTTTTCGTCTGATTTTGGGTGGAAAAAAATCAATAGGCCTCATGCTTATTTTTTCATTTACAATTTCTTTCCTTCCTTTTCCCCTCACAACCAAACAAGGAAAAATATACATTTTCCTTCCAATTTCCTTTCTCCTACCCACCCCCCCTCCTCCCATTTTTCACCCTACCAAACGAAGCCTTAGTGTTTCATATTCCGAAATTGTGAGAGCAATTATGTAACCGAAAAAAAAAAAAAAAACATTGCCTATTAAAAGGATATAATTTTCCCACAACAAGATGTGAGTTTATTTACTACCAAATATTCAAAAAGTTTGGTTAAACAACGACTACTCAAGGCAACGGCGCACCATTAGTTCCGCGGGACGGCCCCGACGGCGGAACAGGCACCAGTTTAGGCAGAGAACGAAATATGAGTCGCTGATCTCCGGCGGTGCTCCGACGAGAAGGGGGCGACGGAGCCGGCAGCTCCCCGGCGGCGGAGTGGCCGACAATGGCTAAAACCACCGGAAGAATGAGAGGCAAGCTCAATGCATTAAATTTCATCTTTTCTAACTGTGTTTTTCTTCTTCTCATGAGGGGGTTTAAATGGGGAGAGGGAGCAGTTGCAGTGTATAATTCACGAGAATAAAAAATGGATAATAAAGAAAAATGATTGATGATTTGTTTTTCAAAATGATTAGTGACTGCTACTAGATAAAAAACAAATAAAAATTTGTACATCGTCTCTACTTTACCTCCTTGCCATTTTCCCTCCAATTCTAAATTAAGCTTTGATAATTATTGGTAACTACTTACAGATAAAAACAAAATGCGATTTTGTTAAAAAAAAAAAAGGATAAAAAATTGAGGAAAAAAAAAAAGTCTGAGCCCAGACGGCGGAGCTTTCGGTAGGGCCCCAGAAACAAGTTTCTTCTCACCGGCGGCTCCATGACGTGGCGGCGGGGGCGGCGGCGGCGAAACACTGAATCTATTAGACGGCCCAGACGGTGGAATAGGCACCCCTTTTGGCAGCTCTCCGAAAACAAGTTTCTCCTCGCCGGCGGCGGTCCGGCAAGGTGGCCGGTGCCACGGCGGCGAGTTGCTGGTTCTGTTAGACGGCCTAGACGGCGGAATAGTCACATTATTTGGCAGCTCTCCAAATACTAATTTCAGCACTGGCCTCGCGGCGGCGGAGTCGCTAACGTGGCCCAAAACCACCATTGCTGCGAAACAAATTGCAGATAGTCCAAAAGGAGTGAGCTTCTTCATTTTTATTAATTAACTGTGATTTCTTTTCTTCGTGTGAAACGGGGATTTAAATAGGGAGTAAAAGAAAGCCATTAGACTTTTGTGTATATTGGAAAGAGTAAAATATTAATATTAAGATCATGTTTTCTTTTTTTTTTTTTGGAATAATTAATGCTTTATTGGCGATCCATAGTTGTGTTTCCGTAATTTATTACGGCCAATTTCAGATTTCAGATTTGTCATATAATTGTGCAGCAAATTATAATAATTTTTAATTATGTTATAATTACTAACATATAAAATGAATAATTTATTTTGTAATCTATCATTTTCAATGCGTTTATCTAATCTCGTCAATCCAATGTTGCACTTTCTCAGCATGACTTGCTCGGCTCTCCAATTATATATGATTAGTAATACTGACACACGTAATTGGTGTGCATAATTAAAGAGATACATAATGTAATTTCATATTAAAATTTTAATATTAACTATTTTGAATAAATTTATAAAATTAATGATAAATAAATATAAAATAATTTAAAATAAAAAAATTTAAAAAATAATTACAAAAAAAGTTTAAAAATAAATGATTTTGAAAAGTATTAAGGGATGGAAGAATATAGAAAGAAAAGAGAAATTGAAAGAGAAAGAAGGAGAGAAAATAAAAATAAACAACAAAAGGTAAAAAGTGAAAGAGGAGAGAGAAGAGAGAAAACAAATAAAATAAATAAATAAATAAATGACAAGTCAAAAAATTTGTTATACCAAACGTAGTTAACAATAAAGATTTGTAATAAGATTGTGCTAAAATTTGTAAATTATCATTTTCTTTATCATCTCACTTTTTTTTTTTCTTGAGAGTACCAATAAATTTATTAATATGGAATATGCACAGTACCCTCAACGAAAGATACCACATTCCTAATTAAAATGTGAATAATTTGATTGCCTAGTCTGCCCACATGTGAAATACAATCGATATCACATTCTGTCAGTACCTCCCAAATACCACACCAAATATTCCCTAACCATGAGTAATCTGTACTTGGATGTTTCATCTTGTGTGTTACCGATACACAATCACCCTCAAACCAACACTTTGTCTAGCTTGGCATGTCAATGGGTAGGGTAAAAACCTTACCCGTATCTATCTATCTTCTACCTGTACCTTATTTGTATCCTAAAATTTTAAAATCTACCTATACCCTACCTTAATCCGTATTACTACAAATAAATGAGTTAGGATAGGGCCTTACCATTCCTACTTAGTGGGTACCCAATGGGTATTCATACTGCACACATACTTTTCATACACACATATTGTACACACACTTTTCACACACACTGCAGATACATTTTTCACACATACACACACTCTGCAATGTTAAAAATGTTTGTGCTTTGTGTGGGTGCAGTGTGTAAACGTGTGTGTGTGTGGACTTAAAAAAAAAGAGGATAGAATAGGGTATAGAGTATTTTTTATTAAATATTTTTTGAATTTGGATTAGGGTAGGATAAAACCCTACTCATTGATAAGACTAGTCCAACCCGTTCTGTGTGATAAGCTAACTGCCTCCTATGCCGCCATGATTTCTGCATACTCTGCATCTCGAGCCATCCTACAACAAGGCCTCTATGATCACGTGCTACTACACCCACTCCTATTTCCGCAATGTCCGAAAGCAGTGCCCCGTCAAAATTTATTTTGATCCCCTCCTCTTGAGGAAGCGACTAGGACCGCGGACTTGGTTGAGTTGCTTCTTGTAAGCCATATTGCACGTATCAGCCACCCGAATCAATGCCTCCGGAGACAAGACGTTGTCATCATGAGCCACCGCTTGATTTCGGTTCCACCAAAGCAGCCAAGCAATGGTCAAGAAGCGCGCGAAGTCAGGCCGCGAGAGGGTCTCGATCGCTCACCATGGCAATCCATGTAGCAGCTTCTCCCATCCAATTTGAGACCACTCCCCACGGGATGCACGATAAGCAGTACCACACCATCCTGCAAAATCGCATTCCAGGAGAGCATGTTTAATTTAGTGGGTTCTCATTAACCGATTGACAGAAAGGACAGGAGCTATCCAACACCACATATCTCAACAGAAGATTCACTGACATAGGTAGTGCATTCTTGCAAAATCGCCATCCAAGTACACGAATTTGCGGTGGGATTTCACATTTCTAGACCACTGTTAGCTATCCCACATTGAATAAATATCGAGATGTGGTCTACCTTATAAAGTATTGGGCAACCCTTATTTCACAAAATAGCTTTTGAGGTTGAGTTAGACCCAAATCCCTAATATTTCTACAACCACTTTCAAAGCTTTACTATTTTCCATATCAGTCGATGTCGGGTCTATCAAGTCCTACACCATGCATATTTGTGAATCAGCAGCGCGTCGAGTAACAGGCCAAAAGGTGAACACAGGGGAAAATTCTTACCCAAACCCGGCTTGGCCGCATCCAACTAATCATATAACAAATGTTAATATACTTGTCTTGTGATTGGTCACTCTCCCTAAACTGTACATCAACGGCAAGTGTAAAACACTCATCACCTGATTAGTCAGGGTGTGGCCGAACCCGGTGCGGGTAAGAATTTCCCGAACACGGGTCATCCCACACCAGTTTACTCTGTGAAGTCGTGAACTTAAGTTGGTACGTTATTGTGATCTTCTTTTTTAATTTTCTTTTAGTTTTTTAAAATTATAGACTAATAGATCTTTTCACTAAACTTTTTTTGTGTGTCTAATAAAAGGGAAGGTATACAAGTATTTGGACATATTATAAAGCAGGTCGTTGTATTTTGAATTTCAATCATTCCGTTTATAATATTAGAGCTTTCGTCCTTTAACTTTTTAAAACTGGAAATGCTGGTCGTATTTTTGCACAAAATCTCAATTTTCCGGCGAGAAAGTTTGATGGCAGAAAGAAGAATTCGTAAGTTGCATACTTAGTTTAGTGTGTAAATGGTACTTGATGAACTATTTATTTGGTAAGTTAGAATATATATAACAATAACAAGAAAAGAAAAGAAAAAAAGAAGAACAAGAACAAGAAATATATCACCGATGAGGTTAAATGAGCATATTTATATTTCTTAATAACAAAGGCATTTCTCATACACTCCACAAATTCAGAAACTAAGAGTGCCTGTTATTATGAATAGGGCTTGGGCCAGAAGGAGGTATAGGAACACCTTTTGGTAGCTTATGAGAAAATATTGAACCCGACCGCAGCTCCGCCCTTCCCGGGGGCGGCAAAGAGTAAGCCCCCATCGGCAGCTCCGCCCTTCCCCTCAGCCGCAAAGAGTGAATCCCCGCCGGCAGCGGCGGCGCGAGTTTCATGTCTGCTTTGTCATTTATATTGCCATCAGAAACAATCACCAAAACCAGTATAAAAACCAGGGTTTTTAAGGACAGATTTTTGCCAATCATCTTTTTCGATTTTCCTATGTTTGATGTTCGGTATAAGTGTGAATTATATTATATATAGATATATATATACATGCGCTCATATTTATGTGTGTATATATTTATCATTTATGTATGCGTGTGTATGTAGTAGTGCCCCCTTGTTCATGCATGGATACAAAAGCACTGCGATATACATTGGATACATGAATATTGAACAGAAGCGCCGTAATTGATTAAATTAAATTCAGGGCATTAAGACTTTTGCAATGTAATGGTAATTTAATCAGTTTTAACTTATCCGAGAAGTATCATGAAACAGTAATTCATGCTCTTAAATAATGATGCTCAATTTTAAAAAATTAAATTTTATAATAGCCAAAGAAATTTTTCAAAATATATAATTCATAAATTATCCAAAGTAATTTTACAAAAGCAGAATGCACGGGAAAAAGAAAAAAAAATTAAAAGTGACTTTTTTTAGAGTATATTTAATATAAATACTTCATATAAAAAGCATATTTTAAAGTATATTTTATTATTTCATTCAAATACAAAATTGTTTGACTTAAAAAAATATTTTATTATAAAAATACGGCTCGAGAAACACAACTTCTTTGCCAGGCTAGTGAGTCGGTGGAATAGGGCCCCTTTAGAAAGAAGCCCAAACATTATTATTATTATTATCATTATTATTTGAGTTTTTTTTTATACAATCTATTTGAAACACCCTATCCACATATTAACTGAAATTCACACACACCTTCTTAACCGAGAAAAAAAGAAAGAAGAGAAAAGGTTTTGAGTAGGGGTGTGCATAGATAAACCGAAACCAAACTGAACCGATCGAAAGTTCGGTTTGGTTTTCTATTTTGATTTTTTTTAAATTTCATTTTTTCAGCTTTTAACCGTTGTTAAACCGAAAAAACCAATTTTTTTTAATTAATAAAAAATAATTACTTAATAACAATAATTGGTTGGTCAAGGTTTGCGACTTTGATGTATTAGATATTATTATATACTTTGGTTGCAAGTTTGACATTTGCATTATGTAACTTTGATGTAATTTTGAGTGTTACTTTGATGTAATTCGATATAAAACTTGCAAGTTTTGGTGTTATTTTGGAGTTTGACATTTGGTTGCTAGTTTGATGTAATTTGGAATGTTATTTAGGATGATTTGATGTAAAACTTGATGTAATTTAAAGTATTTTTTTTTCTTTTTCGGTTTTTTCGGGTTTTATGGGTTTCGTTTTTCGATTTTTTGATTTTTCAATTTTTTTATTTTCTTGATTCTTTTTTCCTATTTTTTAACTTGTATTGGTTTTTTCAATTTTTTTGGTTAAAACTGGGAAAAAACAAAAATGGAAACCGAATAGTTAAAACTAAAACAGAATCGAATCGGTTCTTGGTTCTCAATTCTCAATTTTGGAAAACTGAATTGTTCGATTAATTGAACTGAAAAAATCGACTGTGGGGTTTTAACCAAATGTATACCCCTAGTTTTGAATTACTTACCCAAGAAAAAAGGAAGAAGATAAAATAATTTAAACTCAAAATTTCAGTGATGCTAAAGTCAAATCGTCCACTACTGAGCTCTAGTCTAAGTAATTATTATTTGAGTTAGTTAGACGACTATAAGTTTTGAAATGAATAATGCGATGCTAGGTTGATGTTTTAAAATTGAATCGACATTTTGGTCCAATTTATCATAGAAGAATGAGAATGGACCCCAATCACATTTTCTAAAGTATCAATATCAATTTCATATATATATATATTATGATTGTGATTATAGTAGAATATATCATTTTCTTGTAGAGTCTCGATTCCACAAAAGTTATGTATTTATTTGAATATTACCAACGTTCTCAAAACATAAACAATATTGGCGACCAATATTGAGTCAACATTATGAGTTCACTCGGAGCGGCGATGTGGTGCCGGTGGCGTGTCACTGTTTCTGTTGGACGGCCCAGAAGGCGGAGCTATCCGTAGAGCCCCAGAAACAAGTTTCTTGTCACTGGCGGCTCCATGATGTGGCGGCGCCGGCGAATCACTGAATCTATTAGACGGCCCAGACGGTGGAATAGGCACCCCTTTTGGCAGCTCTCCGAAAACAAGTTTCTCCTCGCCGGCGGCGGTCCGGCGAGGTGGTCGGTGCCACGGCGGCGAGTCGCTGGTTCTGTTAGACGGCCTAGACGGCGGAATAGGCACATTTTTTGGCAGCTCCCCAAATACTAATTTCAGCACTGGCCTCACGGCGGCGGAGTAGCTAACGTGGCCCAAAAGCACCATTGCTACGACAAGAATTGCTGATAGTCCAAAAGGAGTGAGCTTCTTCATTTTTGTCAATTAAGGGTGATTTTTTTTCTTCTTGTGAAGGGAGGATTTAAATAGGGAGTAAAAGACAGCCATTGGACTTTCGTGTATATTGGAAAGAGTAAAATATTAATATTAAGACCATGATTTTTTTTTCCTTTTTTTTTTTGGAATAATTAATGCTTTATTGGCTACCCATCGAAAAATTCTTATCCGCATCGGATTCGACCACACCACGACTAATTAGGTGGTGAGTGTTTTACACTTGTCATGTGATTGGTGTACAGTTTAGGGAGAGTGACCAATCACATGACAAGTGTATTAACACTTGCTATATGATTGATTGGGTGCGGCCAAGCCGGGTCTGGTCAAAAAATTTCCCTATCCATAGTTGTGTTTCCGTAATTTATTACGGGCAATTTCAGATTCGAGATTTGTCATATAATTGTGCCGCACATTATAATAATTATTCATTATGTAATAATTACTAATATATAAAAATGAATAATTTTTTTTTGTAAACTATCATATTCAATGCGTTTATCCAATCTCGTCAATCCAATGTTGCACTTTCTCAGCATGACTTGCTCGGCTCTCCAATTATATATGATTAGTAGTATTGGAATATTTGATGTGTGTGCATAATTAAAAAAAATACATAATTTAATGACATATTAAATTTTTAATATTAACTATTTTGAATAAATTTATAAAATTAGTGATAATTAAATATAAAAAAATTAAAATAAAAAACCAAAAAAAATAATTACAAAGAAAGTTCAAAAATAAATGATATTGAAAAATATTAAGAGATGAAAAAAGAGAGAAAAAAGGAGAGAAAAAAATAAAAAAAAATAAAAAATAAAAAGTGAAAGAGGAGAGAGAAGAGAGAAAATAAATAAAAAAAAGAAAAAAGATGACAAGTCAAAGAATTTGTTACACCAAAAGTAATAACTAATAAGTAAAGGGCACTTCCATTTATATAATAAGTAAAGATATTTAAATTTGACCATTGACACCAACATTACCATTTTATCCTCTTGTGCGGTGCGAATGTGCGATTAACTCATCCTTAATGCTTTGCAAAACAAAATCTCAATTAAAATAAATTACTTTTACAATTGATGTAGGTAATAGGATTTTGACTTAGGTAATAAATCACAGATTTTCGACAACTATACGTCGGCCATTTTGTGTTATAAAATTTTTAAAAGAAAGTAGATCATTTATCCTATGTTCGCATGTGACAAATATATTTTATTTTAGCGCACTTAGTGAATCAGACCTTAGCTTAGCTGGTATAGCGGAGGACAATAGTTGGATCCACCCAATAGCTATGCTTGGGTCTCTGGTTTGAATCCGGCAGGTCAAAAAAATTTCCCTCAATTTTCGACCTTCTCCTTTTATTTGTAATTTTATTCTAGCGAGATTTTGTTTTTTTTTTTTTTTGATGTGAAATCATAAATCATGCACGCCCATATATTAGGATTCGAGCTCTAATCCTTACACTCTCACACATCTAAAATAAAGTATATATCCATTAAGTCAAAAGCCCCGAACCTTACTAGATCTATTTTATTCTTACCAAATTCTAATATTATGTGTATTAGGCTGTTCACCTGACAAATTATTGTGCCTATTTCTGTCACTTAGAATGAAATAGCCCATATAGCGAATATTATGTATCATGTATGTGAAATATTAAGTTATTCTCGTGATAATATTAATGCACATTAACTCTTTCATCTATACTGGTCAAAATATAATTTGATTTCATATTTGTGGTTTATTACTTCTTTAATTGTCTTTTATAAATTTATAATAATCAACCTTAATATATACTCATAAGTTATTGACATTATTATATTTTAAAAATTAATATCAAGCATGGCGTGGGTTTTGCGATAGTAAATTTTTAATTAAAATTGAATTTCTTGGATATCACTTTGTAATATATATATATATATATATATATATATATATATATATAAGTTTGTCATGGTTAACTACGAATGACCTTTTGGTATAATGCCTCTCCTATTCATTGAACATTTGATATTTAGAAAACATGGCAAGGTATTCATCATTGCGAGTTTCTAATTTGTTAATTTATTTATGGAGCGACCTTTTTGGGATTTGTTGTATCTTCGTACAGCAAATTATAATAATTATATATTAATTAATAATTATTAGTATATAAAAAATGAGAAATAGCTGTTAATTATCATTTCCAATATTTCTACTTCCGCCCATGAGAGTTTGACTCGTATAATTGTATATAAGATTTGACGCCAAATGTTACCATCTTATCCTCTAGTGATGGAATATAATAACTCGTTATTAACTTTTAGGAAAGAAAAATCTCACTGAATTTAATTAGCTTTTGTGCTTAAAGTAATCAGATTTTTATTTACATAATAAATGAAAGATGTTCATTTTCAATTGTTTTTTTTCTTTTTTTGTCAAATAACTTTATATTAGGTATATTCAAACCCCTTACCAAATCCGACCTTAGCTCAGTTGGTAGAGCGGAGGACTGTAGTTGGTAAGATTCAATGGCCATCCTTAGGTCGCTGGTTCGAATCCGGCAGGTCGGAACGTTTTTATTTTTTGTGCCCTTTTTGCCCTTTTTGGCCTTTTCCCTTTCCCTTTTTATTTTTATTGTTTACCATTTTGAGACCTATTTTTGTCCTTTAACAATGTCCTCAATTTTTTGCCACAATTTATTGGGCCTATGGTGTCAGTTCTGTGTTAAAAGTGGGCCATACATCAAAAAAAAACATTGGGTGGCCTATTAAATTAATCTTTTTCAAATAGATAATTAGCAACTACAAATAGATAAAAATACAAAAAAAAATTGTAAAAAAATAGGATAAAAAAATTAAGGAAAAAAAATCTAATCTTGTTATAAATTGATTTTAAAAATAAATTGGATAAAAAAATTATTTTTTATATAGAAATTAATTTTTAAATCAACTTTTTTTTTTAATCCCAAACAACGGAATCAGAGAAATCAATAATAAATAAAAGAACACTTACAAAAAAAAAGTAAAAATAATTTGAGAAAATAGTTTAAAACGAAAACAAGTATCAATTTCAAATGTTTACATAAATATGTCGTGTCACGTGCAATTTTCAAATAATTTTAAATGTTTAATTAAAGACGTGGAACACGACGGTAGAGTTGATGACAACGGCTAAACCCGCCATTGCCACCACGAGAATCGGAGGGAGGCTAATTAATGGAGTAAACTTAATCTTCATTCTAATTTTATGTGTTTTTTATTCTTGTCTGAGGGGGTCTGTATTTTAAATAATTCAGATGAATTAAAAATGGACTTTCATGATTTGTTTTTCATAATAATTAACGACTACTAATAGATACAAACAAATAAAATTTGTAAAGAATATCTAATTTAGCTTCCTGCTGTTTAATTTCCCTTCAAATTCTAAACAAGTCTTTATAATAATTACTAACTAGTAATAGAAAAGAAACAAATAACAATTTGTTTTTAAAAAAAGGGGTAAAAAATTCTGATCTTGATAAAAAAAATATATAATTTTTAAAATTAATGGGTTACAAAATATTGTTTTTTGTAGAAATAACAAGGAAAAATGTTTAACCCTCGTGAAAGAAGAAATAATTTTATATTATCCTATTTTTCTAACTTTATTTTCAAAATATCCTTCTTTTAAAAATATTGTTATTTATTTTGGTGTCCGAACTTTTTACTTTATTATGACTTTATACCTCCAAATTTTTAGAAAAAGTACGGTATATCCCAATTTTCATCATATATAAATTTTATTAGTTTTATTCTTTCTAAATTTTTACAATTCATAAGAATATAATTTTCTAATGTTCTATCTGATGTTGAAAGCTCTTTTAGTTCTCTGTCTATTTGTTCTAATTGTCTAACATAATTTTTAAGAATTTCGTGATTTATAGTTTTATTAATTAGATCAAACACATATTCTTCTTTATTATTATATGTTGCAATAAGAATTCTTAAATCTTCGGGTAGATCCTCTAATGGCTTTAAGATTGCTATTTTTTTTTATTATTGTTTTTTTCTTTTAACTTGATTTTTTATGATATCAAAATCTTTTCCCATAATTTTATATCTTATATATCCAAACAATCATGCATTTCCACAAATCTCATAAATAATTGATGAAGTACTCTAAAACCATATATTCTCATAACATCAAGTAGAAAAATATTTCTATTTAAATCTTTTAAAAGTATATTACCTCCTTGACGTTCCTAATTCTTTAATCCTTCTTCCGGACTCGTCTTCAATCACCTTGACAAGCCTGACTGATTTTCGACCAAACGCCCTCCTGGCTTCACGGGACTTATACTTCCAAACGGCTACTGTCTCGAACGGTGTTATCACTACGGCCTTTGTAAGGTTATAAGATTTCGAAACTTTAGGAGAAATACAAGCTTAAAAGATTTCTATAGAAAGAATTCTAAACTTGAATATTTATGAAAATAAACTAGTTTTATTTCCTTCAAAAAAGGATTTATACAAACATGATTTAGAAGATGGTTACAAAGATCTAGAAAGACTGGTTTCCTATTCTATAGATATTTTTTAGAGTGAGAATCGGTCTGAATTTTTGAATGTGTGTTTTCGAATGCCTTACAAATGAAATCTAAGTACAATTTATAGATCTAGAAATCTAACTATTCGGACTTCAAAGTTTTAGTTGGCGTCCGCTGTCTCTTTCTTTATGCGCTGAAATTTTATCTACTTTAGCCTCAGAAGTCAAAAGCTGCCTCCCACAGCTGTCTGCCACAGTTCTTTAGTGGATGATGACGTCATGGCATCCGTCATTCCTTGCACTGACGTAAGCGCTTACATCATGATTTACAACAGCCAATCATTTTGCAAGCTTTTTTCCTTGTAGCCTCTGTGCAGTAAAATTCATGTCTGAAAAATTTAGTAAGGAACTCCTTTAGCAATAGAGATTTTATTTGTCCTCCTTTCTTTAGTAAAATCCAATTATTGGCCTGCATGAGAGTTTCATATTGTCGCTCCCATAGAGACTCAGCAATGGATTGAATGGCTTTAATGCCCATGGCTCTTCTCTCTGTGATCCATGAACTGGTGAACTTGAAAGATCGAAAATTCTTTATTCCAGTTTCAATCTTTAAGTTTGTGGTTATAACATCTATAGTGATCATGTGTTGGACTTCATGCCAAATGCGCATCTCAGGTTCCGGGGCTATAGAATAGAACTTGAGTACAACTTCTCTATTTCTAGCAACTTGACTGACCTGGAATTTAAAGCGGTCATCAAATTCTGAAATTTCCTTTAGATCTTTTCCAACATATAGCAGATCTAGAAATCCATAGTTTGCAAGCTGAAAAACTTTATGAGGATCAGCTCCAAATATGGCGGTGATTCTTGGATGAACACTATATCCTTTAGAGTAGAATAGTATCCTGGAGTTCTCCCATCTATAGGCTTCTTCAGCAACTTCTTTATATTCTTATTCCCATTTATTTGTAGGAACAAATTCTTTATTGGATCCCCTATTGTTGAAGCTTTCAGGTTTATTGATTTTTATTTCGATAACTTCAGCATCACTTTGAGATTTAGAAATTTTTTTTTTATTTTTCATAGAGTCTAAAAAGTCTTTATCAGATACTGGTTTAGTACCTTGACTTCTAGAAGACTCTGTTTTTTCTTTACCTTTATTGTTTTCCCTTTTATCACTCTCATTTTCAGCTTCACTCATTTTTTCTTTTTCTTTATTTCTAGATTCAAGGAACAAATCTAGACTTTCTTGAAGGAAAAGAGCTCTCCTAAGTCCTTCTTGAGATATATCTGTAACTAGTTTTAAAATTTAATTCTATCAAATCTTTCAGAGCTTTATTACTGTCAACAATGTCTTGACAGACCAAGACAATATCGTCTATCTCATTCTTTAAGCTCTTCAAGATCCATCTTTCTTTATTATTTTATTCCTGCAGAAAAATAAGAGTTTATAAGATGATCTGTATCATCAACACAATTTTTGAGAAATTGTCACCCATCAACGGATTTGAAAAGTCTTTACCACCAACCGTTCGATAGTGGACTAGCTGTATGTATAGTGCATACAATCACTCTATTTGCATTATAGGGAAATGCACACCCATCTTATCCATTTTAGAGTTGGAGAACTCATCCGTTTTCAAATTCTGTATTTCTAGAAATGAAATCGGCTAGAAAATTTTCTGAACCTCTTATATATTCTATTTTGAAATTATAAAAGGATAGGAAAACTTGCCATCTATGTAGCCTTCTGTATTGGGGTATATTTGGTAATTTATTGAAAATCAAGGATTGTATCTGGGTATTGTCGGTATGTACTGTAAAAGGTTTTTGATATCAAAAGAGAGAGAATTTCTGAATTCCTTAATTTTATGATGGCTAGAAGTTCTTTCTCATGGGTTGTATAGTTGACCTCAGCTTGACCGAAAGTACCACTTGTATACTTGCATATCTCATTGAGATCAGTTTTAAGTAGTGCTGCCCAATAAAGATCTAACGCATCCGTCTGAACGATTAATTTATCATTTTCATCAGGAAGTTTTAGTTCAAGCAAAGTTTCACATTCTTCCTTTAAGGTTTTAACAATTTCTGTATGTTGATTACTCCATCCTTTAGTATTATTTTTTCGAAGCAATTTTTGAATCTCATGCTTCTTTTTAGCAAGATTAATTATGAATCCATCAGCATAATTTAGACAATCGAGAAATTTTTCAATTTGATTTCTATTTTTCAATTTATCAGGAAACTCGCAAATTTTCTTAGATATATGGGTTTGAAGTTTAATTCCTTCTTTATTCAATTTTAATCCTAGAAATTCAATTTCTTCTTTACAAATTATAGCCTTTCTTTCAGATAAGACTATACTATTTTCTTTACAAGTTTTAGCAAATTGTAGTAGATGAGTTTTATGTTCTTCTAAAGTATTATAAGCAATTAAAACATCATCTACATAGACAACAAGAAAATCTTTATGTTTATTAAAGATTTTGTCCATTCTTCTTTGATATATAGAAGGTGCATTTTTTAATCCAAATGGCATAACTAACCATTCGAACTGTCCTTGAGGGGAACTAAATGCTATGTATTGTATACTTTCAGACTCCATTTTTATTTATCAAAAACCCGAAGTACAATTAAATTTAGAATAATATTTCTTTCTTTTAATCAGGTTTAGTAAAACTTCTTTATTAGGGAGATAATAACTATCTGACCTAGTAAAGTGATTTAATCTTTTATAATTTATTACCATTCTAGGTTTTTCTCGTTTTTTCTCAGCTTCATTTTCAACCATGAAAGCTGGGCTACTAAAAGGACTATTACTTCTTCTAATCAAAGGTGGATTTTTATATAATAATTTATTTATTTGTTTATCAAATTCTTTTATATCTTTTTCTGTATATAACATAGGTCTTTCCTTTATAATTATGTTTTCAGTTAGTTCTATTTTTGCTTTTAAATCTGACTCTTTATAAAAAGCCAGAGGATGATCATTATAATTTTCTTTTAGCTGTTTTATTACATTTTCAAGAGTTATCCGTTTTATTGTTATATTATGTATTTTTATCGAAATTTTATCATACGGTCCACCAAGCTTCGCTGGCTGAACTCTGAATGGCTCATTTATTCGGGGTAATTTTAAGTAATGATTACATTTAGTTTTTAGTATAACAGTATAAAGATTCTGTGAATAAAACTGAAATTTTTGTAAGAAATCATTTCCTAACAATATATCAGTTTCAAGAGAGTTATAATCATATATAGTATTTATCGTTATAATTTTACTTCCTAATATAACATTCACTTTATCTGCCTTTTTATTAATGTGTTCGGCTTGTCCCGTAACACCCTTTATCTTTATATTCCCATTCTCTTGCCATTTAGTATAGAGAAAGGACTTAAACAAAGTTATTTCTGAACCATTATCTATTAAGGCGCATGTTGTTATATTAGTATCTTGTACTGTTATTTGTACAAAGACACTCAAAGAAAAATTAATTCCCTTCATGTTTTTTACAATAGATCTTTATATTTCCAATTTGTACAGTAACTCCATGTTTCTCTATTTTATCACATTGATTTAAGAAACTATTACCTAGAATTATATCGTAATAGTCTCTTGCCATATCACTATCTATGTAACAAGGTACAATTATTCTTAATTCTTCAAAAAATTATTGAAACTTGTACCTCTTGATCACAAGTTATTAATTGTCCTTCAAAGTTTTTATATTGAAATATAGTAGAAGCAACCTTTGCAATTAAACCTTTATTTTTATGTTTTGCAAGGTGATTGGCACTAGCTCCTGTATTAATTAATATATTTGGGCCTTCAATATATTCTTGACCATTAAAATATTTAGCATTTATAATCATTGTATTGGTTATATCCTGTCTAGTAAATTCAACATTAGTAAGCAATGACTTACTAACACTTTTTCTAGATATAGTATTTTTTTCAAAATCTATTTGTGGTATTGTACCACTACTAGATCCATATTCTAAAATGGGTTTTCTATTTATTTTAATTTCATAATCTTTGATTTCTTTAATTTCTTCGATCATTGGTAACTTTATTGTTGTTATTTCCCTGCATTCATTATCAATTTCAATATATAATTTATCTTGATATATTTTACCATAATTACTATTAGTAAAAGCATAAATTGCTCTATAGTAAAAGGTGAACGCTTGACTTTTTTCTCTAAGTTTTAAATCTTTTAAAAGTTGAAAGTGTAAACTTAAAGTATCATTTATATTTTGATCATTTATATCAACATTATATTTTGGATAACAATCAAAGTAAAATTGTGAATATATTAAATTTCCTTCAATTGTTCCCAAATGACTATTTTTAGCATCTGTAAACCTTTGGTCATGAAGTGAAATAACCATAGGACTATCTATTCCATCTCTAAATAAAGCTTTAACTAGAATTTGAATTCTACCAAGATAAACATATTTTATCTTTTTTCTTACTTCTTTATTTTTGATTTTATTTAAAGCTTGATTTATTGAAGCTTTAGTAAGCAAATTTAACCTAATTTGCCCTTTAGTATGTTCAACATTTATAGATTTTTCAACTGCATGATAATCATATATATTTATCTTTTCTCTTTTTATTAAGTCACCAAAAGACTTAAAAATACTTTTGGTAGGATTCGTTGCATCAAGTTTTAAACCTTTTATTTTTACTAACGTTTCCTGATCAAAGGTTATTCGTTGAGCATAACCTTCAGATCCTTCATATATTTCTACTTCTTTATCTGAATCTTCAGTTTCAATTATATTTTTATTCATTTTCTGAATTATTAGAGTAAGTTTCTTCTTCAATATATATTTCTTTATCTAAATAATTTTCTATATTTGAAACTTCAGATAACTCATCTTGAAGTTCTATAAATTCAGCTTCTATACTTCGAATCTTTTTAGGTTTTTTACATTATGGTGATTTATGTCCAATTTCTCCACAGTTCCAACATTGGCATTGTGAAAGATTTTTATTTCTTTTAAAGTTAGGTTTTCTTTTAAAATATCTTCTTTTTGGTATATTTTTCTTTTGAAAATTAGTATATTTTCTATACTTCTTTTTATGAAACCTTCTTTTCTTTTTATTAATTTGTTCTTTATTACATCCTCATTGACAGGGTACTTCAAATTCATTACAATATAAAGGTGAAAATTTTTTAGTTCTTCTATATAAATCTTGAGATTTGCATAATTTACTTAACTCTGAAAAGAGAAAACTAATTCTTTTTCCTAGAGTTGAGGTTGAATCTTTATTTTCTTTCTTCCATTTATTCATTATATATTTATTCCAAGGATGTGGAAGTTTTAAAAAGTACATATTAAGATATATACTTTGATCTTCATTGCTATAATATTGAGTATAATAATATTCCTTAAATTCACAAGTATATTGTTTTAAATGCTTCATACTACAAATTCTAAGATTTATTAAGTTGGTTCTAGCTTCTTCTTTTTCTTTAGTACCTTCTTTATCAGGGTCATGCCATTCTTCTCCTAGAAATTCACTAGAAAGATAGGCAACTAAAATTTCAATTCCTCTATCAGTATTATCTATTAATTTAGTTTGTACATTTTTTTTTATTATAGCTTTAATGTTTTCAGTTAATCCTTGCCACCAATTGAAAACAATACCATCAAATGTAGCAATTAAATAATCTATTTGTCTATTTGATGTCCATGTATCATCAGCGTTATATAAAAAAAAAACTTTCATAGTATTTGCCCATGAAATTATAGCTTTTTTAGTATCTTCTTTGCAATCTATGTTTAATTTAGAACCTCCATGATTTATTGGTTCACTATAATTAGTATCTGGAGTGAATTTATCTACATATTTTTTATATTTATTTTTCTTTATATGATCATAGTATTGCCTTCTATATTTAGAAATAGGCATCATTTCTGATTCTTCTATTTCATATCTTCTGGTTTTATTGTACCACTTGGGCCTCCAGTTGTATTATTAGTGTTAACTAATACTTCATATTCCTCTATTTCATAAAGATCTATTTTTTCAAATTGATCTATTAATTCATTAATTTCATTCATCTTTATCAGTTTCTGATTCCGACTCTTGATCTTTAAGATTAGATGATGTAGCTATGTCTTTACCTTTTTCTTCTTTTTTAAGAGCTTTTTCTTCAGCTAATATTTTAGGTAATTTAACATTAATCATATATGCATCAAAAAAATTTGGATGCACAGTTTCTTTGTTAGTTTTTATAGGCTTTATTATAATTTCTCTTTCTTTTATTTTCTTGTCGAATTTATTTTTCTTAAGACAAGTATTTTTTATTAACTCTTCAACATTTCAATTACAAATCTTTAAGATTTGAACCTCTGTTTTTAATTCTTTAAGTTCTTGAGTTAGAACATATAATGCTTCAAGTATTTTATTCATTCCTGTATTTAATTCCTCAATATTTTTGTTTATTTTATCCATTTGTATTTTTTATATCTATTCCAAGATATTTGAGCATTTTGTTGAGTAGTTTTTATCTTTTGTTTGCAACTTTGTATTTTTGCTTTAGTTTCTTTTGTTTTAATATGTTCATATTCTCGCTTATATTCTTCAAGAATGATATTTAGGCTTAGAATTAGATTTATATTATGTATCCATCGTTTAAGATGTTTGTTTGTCTTCATAAACGACTTAGAACATCAAGACCTTCCTTTATTTGTTTTATTTTGCTTTTCAAAAAATTAATTCTAAAAGCATCTCCTCTATGATAAATTGATTTTCTTTCAATAAAATCCAACTCCTTTTGATATAGATACAATTCTTCTCGAAGCCTATGTAATGTATAATTAGGCATTACTAAGTAGAATCATTACAGCTCTACGATTTTTATATTCTTTTAACTTTCTATAGTACAATTCTCTTATTTCAACATCTTTATGTGCCTTGGCTTCTTTCTTTAGAGACATCAAGATTTTGTAGTACTTCTCAACCTTTGGATATCTTTTAGTGTGTCGAAACAGTCTATTCTTCATGGTGAAGATAACTGCCAATCAGTTTCATCACATGAGAAATCGCAAGATAAACTTTCTATATTTATGTTATCATTAAATTCTTTATCATTTATTTCTTGTAAATAAATAAATAGCTCTTTAATTATTAGAAGAGTTATGATTGATAATTTTAATAATTTTAAATACTCCATATTTTTTAAATTTTTATTGATCTTTATGGCTCTTTTATGGCTCTGATAACAATTTTATGCGGGGATTTTACTTGATTTATCATAACAAATTTAAGAAAATTAATAAGTAATTAAAAATTTAAGATTTGAATTTTAAACAATGTAAATAAGGATGGTTGTAACTTTTTTTCTATTTTTTAAACATATTTTAAAGCAAGTTTCTAGTTAAAGTGGACTAAATTGATCAAAAATAATTTGGTATAGGTTTTCATGAAATAAAGACTAAAAGTTGGGTTTTTAAGAAATCACGCCGGCCCACATGAACAGTAAAGTCAAGCTTTAAAAGTGCACTCTAGGATATTTTTGAAAGAATTTAAAAAAATACGGTATTTTAAAAAGGTGAAAATTAAAAAAGGATAAATAAAAAATTGTTTCCGTGAAAGAAGTCATGATGAAAATATTTCAAATGAAGACCAAAAAAATCAGGGTTTGCGGCGATATATTTTTTAATGAAAGAAAGGAAATTAATAAGGGTACGGAGTATTTATAGCATTCGGAGTTGGGACTAATGCTTAATTTCCTGGTCTTCAATGTACATGTATATTCACATTTTATGCTAATTAATTTTTAAATCAATTTTTTTTTAAACCCCAAACAGAATCACCAAAATAAATAAATATTTTTTTATGATGTCCAAATCCGTCGCCGAACATGAAGGTCTGACCTTGCAAGGTATTGTTCCGCACCTTAAGACGGTGGAATTTTGTCCTTTGATAAAAATACGCTTCACAATGTGAAGGAGGATTGGAGCTTATAAGCTTGCAAAGTCTCTAGATGGGATAAGAATATGATACCATCAATTTGTATTGAATTTTTTACATGATTATATATATTTGTAAATATTATAATGTATTTTCGTAAATTTATTATAGAAAAAATAGTCCAAAATAAAAATGAAATTATAAGATTAACAAATAAATAAGAAAAAATAGATTTTAAAAAAATCATAAAAGTGGCCTGAAATATATATATATATATATATATATTGATAGAGGAGAGAAAAGTTAAAACACATAAATACGGGGAACGGAGAGAGCAAAGAAAAAATAAATGAGATACATAAGAGATCAAAGATACCACATACTTACTAGGGGAGTTCTATGATTAGTCACAATCGTAGGTGACTAATCTTAGTCACCCTCTAAAAAATTGCCACGTGTACAATTTTAAAATATTTTAATAGGTTGTAGGTTTTTTTAATTTTTGAGCAACCCGCTATCATGAGTCAAAATTTCTCTCTCCTCCCCCTCTCTCTCCATATTTCCTAATTTCTCTCTCTCTCTCTCTCTCTCTATATATATATATATATAACGTTCCATATTCGATCTGTCTCTCTCTCAAATTATTCATTTAATTATTAACCTTAAACAAAAAAAATTTCTTAATTATTAAAACTTCTTAGTATAAATTATTTCTACTACAATTTAAATATTTAGCTTCAATTAAATAAAAATTGCATCATATTTTATTTCATTACTTATAGATAATAATATTATTATTCTCTTTTAAGTATTCTCATGGATGAATTTAACTAAATTTATTATTATTATTATTATTATTATTATTATTATTATTATTATTGTTATTATTATTATTATAAAGGGAGAATAATATTCGGCATTCAATCATATAAGTACATATATTTTCTCCAAGTTATCATTAAAATATTGACTCGCTAGTAGGAAAAATATTATATGAATTCATAGACGTACAAATAAAGTAAAAATTCTAGGAAAAAAAATAAATTCAAATAAACTATTTACATTTATTTCGTTTATTTTAAATAAGTCAAACAAACTATGTACAAATAATATTTCATTATACATATTAACCATAACTATTCAAATCAATAAACGATTTTTATCTTCTTCTTCTTCTTCTTATGATTATTATTATTATTATTATTATTATTATTATTATTATTATTATTATTATTATTATTATTATTATTATTATTATTGTGTTTCATAGCATATCTCCATTAATAATCAAAGCACAATTTCTTTTACCAACTAATGCTTGTTGTGTTCCTCTCTTTGTATTTTATACATACAAATTGATTTTAAAATTACATTATTCAATATTACTACAATAATTACTACAGATCAATCGTTTTGAAATAAATCTATGGATAATATAAACAGTTTACTTAATAATGATATCCATATTTTATAATTTTTTTCTTTTTTAAAAAATAGATGTTCATATTCTATGTATATTCTTAAGATAATTTATACTGAATGTGATACATTTTTTAAATATGTTAAAAATTAAATTAAATGTAAATTTTTATCAACTATTAACATATATTTGAATTTTTGAGTTATAAATAATATTTATTTTGGTATCAATTTAGTAGTTTAATTTTTTTTATCACAATTTTCAATTAATTATCCTTGTTAATAAACATTTCTGAAATTAAAAAAAAAGTTATAAAAAGTACCATGGTAGTTATAATTTAAAAATAAAAATAATGGTACCATGGTATTAAAACATAAAAAATTAACTGATTATAATGTTACTACAATATTATAATAGTACAATGGTATTAAAAAAAATTATAATGAGTACCATGGTTTTCTTTTTTATTTTAAAAATAAAATTTTAATTGGTTAATATTTAGTGGGTCATGAATGGTCTACTATAATAATGATTGTATAAAAATTTCTTTGCTAACCTGTATAGCAGGTAACCTTTTTAATTTACCTGCATAACAGGTTGCAGATCATATAAAGATTAATGGTTTAGATTAAATATCACACATCTAATGGCTAGAATTAAAGGTGACTAACATTAGTCACCTACGAACTGTGACTAATGATAGAATTTCCTACTTACTAGACCCACTAAACTCTTTAAATATATAAAAAAAAATAGGCTAATTCAAGGAGACTGTCGGGAACCAGCCCTAAAAAGGAGATTTGGGCCTTCATCCGAGTTGGGTTAAAATGCTAATGTTAAAGCACATAAACGTATATCTTTTTTTTTTTTTTTTTTTTCCTAATAGCGATCATATGCAATAATATTTTATTTTAATTTTGTAGTCCATAAAAGAAAAAGGAAAACCGCCACTTATGTTCATACTTTTATCCATCATTCACGGCCTATTTTCCAATTGATAGAAATGAGCTACAGGGTAATTCGTAATTCAAAAGTATACTACTTGTTATCAATTTATTATGTTTATGGTTGTGATTATAGTAAAATAAATTATTTTATTAGATTCTGATCCCATAAAAGATAGAAAAATTTTAACCCGAACCTGATTTGGCCGAGCCTAACAAATCATATGGCAAGTGTATTGCACTTTCCAAGTGATTGATCACTCTTCCTAAATTATCGACTATTCATAAAGCAAGTGTAAAAGACTCGCCACATGATTAATATTGGTTCGATCGAATCGGATTTGGGCTAGAATTTCCCCAAAAGATGTAAGTTTATTTAAATATTTCCAATATATTCAAATAATAAACAACATTATTAGCTTAGCTAGAGAGTAGAGAGCAGTGAATGAATATAGATGAACATGATCAATTCATTTAGGGCAGCGATCCAGCATCGGCGAAGTCTCACTGGTTCTATTGGACGGACCCAAACGACGCACTAGACACTCATTTGCGAAGAACACCAAATACAAGTTGCTACTCATCGGATGCCTGACGACGCAGCGGGGACGATGGAGTCTCACTTGTTCTGTTGGATGGCGGCCCAGATGATGCAATAGGCATCCCTTTGTGACGAACACCAAACGCAAATTTTTGTTGGTCGATGGTCCGCCGATGCGGAGGCGACGGAGTCTTACTAGTTCTGTTGGATGGCCCAGATGACACAATAGGCATTCCTCTGCGAAGAACACCAAACAATAGTTTTTGCTGGTCGATGGTCTGGCGATGCGGCGAAGTCTTACTAGTTATGTTGGACGGTCCAGATGACCCAATAGGCACCCCTTTGCGTAGAACACCAAACAATAGTTTTTGCTGGTCGACGGTCTGGCGATGCGGCGGAGTCTTACTAGTTCTGTCGGACGGTCCAGATGACGCAATAGGCACCTCTTTGCGAAGAACACCAAATAAAAGTTTCTTTACGTCGGCGGTCCAGTGATGCGGCGGTGGCCGCCGAGTCTCACTAGTCCTGTTGGACGGACGAGATGACGCAATAGGCACCCCTTTGTGGGGAACACTAAATATAAGTTTCTGTTTTTCAGCGGATCGGCAATACGGCGGTGGCGGCGGAGGCGGCGGCGGCGGAGGAGTCTCGTTCGGTCTGCCGGGCGGCCCAAACAACGCAATAGGCACCCTTTCGCGGAGAATTCCAAATACAAGTTTTTGCTCGTGCAGCAGCAGAGTCTTACTAGTTCTGTTGGACAGCCCAGACGACATAATAGGCACCCCTTTGTGGGGAACACCAAATGCAAGTTTCTACTCGTCGGGACGAGATGGTGGCGGAAGTAAAGGCGACGGCCCAGACAGCTGCATTGGCCCTCTCGGCAGCTCTCCGGTTACAAGTTTTTGCCCTCGTTTTGCAACGACAGAGGTGCTAACATAGCCTAAAACTGCCATTGCTGCTAAAAGAATTGCAAACAGCCCAAGTGCATTAAGCTTCTTCATTTTATTTTTTTCCCCAATAACTATTTTTTTTTCCCTTTATTCTCAGAGAAGCTTTAAATAGGGAGCCAAAAGAGTGTTTAACTAATGCATGTGCATATTGAAAACAATCAAAAACTGATATGTATATATATATATATATATTGATAATACAGTTAATTATATGGATTTATGTAATAAATTATGGATTTTCAGAATGCGGTTACTAGGATATTTGGAACAACGATACCCCAGCCGTGTTAATTGTGTGACACTTGTGTGATAATTTAAATAAATAAATAATCGAAAAAAGTAACTTATCTACCTTCGTATTTTAATGTTTGTACAAGCAGGGGTGATCACGTTTCGATTTCAATTTTTTCTAAGCATATTTAAAATTGAATTATCATATGCGGCATTTTTTATATTTCAAATTGCGATTTTTTAAATTAAAATCAAAAGTGCGGTTTAAAACGGTTTGGCTTAGTTCGGTGTGGTTTGGTGGTTTTAAACAAAAAATAATTAGACAAAAGTAAGAAAAATATCACTACAAGAATACATACCCTTCTGTGACAAACCAATATACTATAAATTAAATTTCTATGACATATTTAGTTGATATAAATTTTATTACTAAATGCATTGTCATTGATTGTTTCTTTAATTCTATTTACATTAAATTTTGTTACTAATCTATCACAAATTCCTTAAATATGTGACAAAATTTTTATTAGTGAATGGAGTGCTTGCTTATGGCGTATCATCTTTTGATATCAGTAAAATATTTAAATTAATATTAAAACTCAATGCATGGAAATAAAAATTTTATAAATAAAAAAGTTTGATGACAGAAAGAAGAATTCGTAAGTTAGAATATTTGTTCAGAAGTTGCATAGTTAGTTTAGTGTGTAAATGGTACTTGATGAACTATTTATTTTGTTAAGTTAGAATATATATATAACAATAACAAGAAAAAAAAAAAAGAAGAGCAAGAACAAGAAATATATCACCGATGAGGTTAAATGAGCATATTTATATTTCTTCATAACAAAGGCATTTCTCATACACTCCACAAATTGAGAGACTAAGAGTGCCTTTTATTACGAATAGGGCTTGGGCCAGAAGGGGGTATAGGAACACCTTTTGGTAGCTTATGAGAAAATACTGAACCCGACCGCAGCTCCGCCCTTCCCGGGGGCGGCAAAGAGTAAGCCCCCATCGGCAGCTCCGCCCTTCCCCGCAGCCGCAAAGAGTGAATCCCCGCCGGCAGCGGCGGCGCGAGTTTCATGTCTGCTTTGTCATTTATATTGCCATCAGAAACAATCACCAAAACCAGTATAAAAACCAGGGTTTTTAAGGACAGATTTTTGCCAATCATCTTTTTCGATTTTCCCATGTTTGATGTTCGGTATAGGTGTGAATTATATTATATATATATATATATATATACGCTCATATTTATGTGTGTATATATTTATCATTTATGTATATGCGTGTGTATGTAGTAGTGCCCCCTTGTTCATGCATGGATACAAAAGCACTGCGATATACATTGCATACATGAATATTGAACAGAAGCGCCGTAATTGATTAAATTAAATTCATGGCATTAAGACTTTTGCAATGTAATGGTAATTTAATCAGTTTTAGCTTATCCGAGAAGTATCATGTAAACCGTAATTCATGCCCTTAAATAATGATGATCAATTTTAAAAAATTAAATTTTATAATAGCCAAAGAAATTTTTCAAAATATATAATTCATAAATTATTCAAAGTAATTTTACAAAAGCAGAAGGCACGGGAAAAAGAAAAAAAAAATAAAAGTTAATTTTTTTAGAGTATTTTTAATATAAATACTTCATATAAAAAGCATATTTTAAAATATATTTTATTATTTCATTCAATCATAAAATTACTTGACTTAAAAAGATGTTCTATTATAAAAACACGGCTCAAAAAACACAATAACTTTGCCAGGCCAGAGAGTCAGTGGAATAGGGCCCCTTTCGAAAGAAGCCCAAACATTATTATTATTATTATTATTATTATTATTATTATTATTATTATTTGAGGTTTTTTTTATACAATCTATTCGAAACACCCTATACACATATTAACTGAAACATCACACACACACACACACACACACACTTACCCAAGGGAAAAAGGAAGAAGAGAAATGGTTTTGAGTAGGGGTGTGCAGAAAAATCGAAACTGAATTGAACCGATAGAAAGTTCGGTTCGGTTTTCTATTTTGATTTTTTTTTTAATTTTGGTTTTTCGGCTTTTAACTGCTATTAAACAGAAAAAACCAATTTCCTTTAATTAATAATATAAAAAATAATTACTTAATAATAATAATTGGTTGGTCCAGGTTTGTGACTTTGATGTATTAGATATTATTATATACTTTGGTTGCAAGTTTGACATTTGCATTATGTAATTTTGATGCCATTTGGAGTGCTATTTTTATGTAATACGATGTAAACTTACAAGTGTTGATGTTATTTTGGAATATAATATTTGGTTGCAAGTTTGATGTAATTAATTTGGAATGTTATTTGGGATGATTTGATGTAAAACTTGATGTAATTTGAAGTAATTTTTTTTCTTTTTCGGTTTTTTTCTGGTTTTATGGGTTTCGTTTCTCAATTTTTTGGTTTTTTTATTTTTTGGGTTTTCTATTTTTGAGTTTTCTTGGTTTTTTTTTCTATTTTTTTTAACTTGTATTGGTTTTTTCGATTTTTTTTGCTAAAACCGGGGGGAAAAAATGAAATTGAACGGTTAAAGCTGTAACCGAACCGAAGGGTTTCGGTTCGATTTTCGGTTCATGATTCTCAATTTTGGAAAATCGAATTGTTCGGTTAACTGAACCTAAAATATCGAATGTGGAATTTTAACCGCATGCACACCCCTAATTTTGAGTTACTTATCCAAGGAAAAAGGAAAAAGAGAAAATGATTTGAACTCAAAATTTCAGCGATGCTAAAGTCAAACAATCCACCACTAAGCTCTAGTCTAAGTTATTATTATTTGAGTTAGTTAGATGACTCTAAACTTTTGAATATAAGTTTTGAAATGAATAATACGATGCTAGGTTGATGTTTTAAAATTGAATCAACATTTTGGTCCAATTTATCATAGAACGAGAATGGACCCCCAATCATATTTTCTAAAGTATCAATATCAATTTCATATATATATATATATATATATATATATAATAGAATATATCATTTTCTCCTAGAGTCTCGATCCCACAAAAGTTATGTATTTATTTGAATATTACCAACGTTCTCAAAACATAAACAATATTGTCGACCAATATTGAGTCAATATTATGATTTCACTCAGAGCGGCGATGTGGTGCCGGTGGCGTATCACTGTTTCTGTTGGACGGCCCAGAAGGCGGAGCTTTCGGTAGAGCCCCAGAAACCAGTTTCTTCTCACCGGCGGCTACATGATGTGGCGGCGCTGGCGAATCACTGAATCTATTAGACGGCCCAGACGGTGGAATAGGCACCCCTTTTGGCAGCTCTCCGAAAACAAGTTTCTCCTCGCCGGCGGCGGTCCGGCGAGGTGGCCTGTGCCACGGCGGCGAGTCACTGGTTCTGTTGGACGGCCTAGACGGCGGAATAGGCACCCCTTTTGGCAGCTCTCCGAAAACAAGTTTCTCCTCGCCGGCGGCGGTCCGGCGAGGTGGCCGGTGCCACGGCGGCGAGTCGCTGGTTCTGTTGGACGGCCTAGACGGCGGAATAGGCACATTTTTTGGCAGCTCTCCAAATACTAATTTCAGCATTGGCCTCGCGGCGGCGGAGTAGCTAACGTGGCCCAAAACCACTATTGCTACGAAAAGAATTGCAGATAGTCCAAAAGGAGTGAGCGTCTTCATTTTTGTTAATTAACTGTGATTTTTTTTTCTTCTTGTGAAAGGGGGATTTAAATAGGGAGTAAAAGACAGCCATTGGACTTTCGTGTATATTGGAAAGAGTAAAATATTAATATTAAGACCATGATTTTTCTTTTCCCTTTCTTTTTTTTGGAATAATTAAAGTTTTATTGGCGATCCATAGTTGTGTTTCCGTAATTTATTACGGCCAATTTCAGATTTGAGATTTGTCATATAATTGTGCCGAACATTATAATACTTATTAATTATGTAATAATTACTAATATATAAAAATGAATAAATTTTTTTTAAACTATCATTTTCAATGCGTTTATCCAATCTCAGCTCTCCAATTATATATTATTAGTAATATCGACACATTTGATGCGTGTGCGTAATTAAAAAAATGCATAATTTAATGACAAATTAAATTTTTAATATTAACTATTTTGAAATAAATTTATAAAATTATTGATAAATAAATATAAAATAATTTAAAATAAAAAACTACAAAAATAATTACAAAGAAAGTTCAAAAATAAATGATATTGAAAAGTATTAAGAGATGAAAAAAGAGAGAAACAAGGAGAGAAAAAAAAATTAAAAAATAAAAAGTGAAAAAGGAGAGAGAAGAGAGAAGAAAGAAAATAAATAAATAAAAAAGAAAAAAAATGACAAGTAAAAGAATTTGTTATACCAAAAGTAATTAGTAAAGGATGTTCCCATTTATATAATAATAGAGATATTTAAATTTGACCATTGACACCAAGATTACCATTTTATCCTCTTGTGCGGTGCGATTAACTCATCTTAACGTTTTGCGAAAGAACATCTAAATTAATCAAATTACTTTTACACCCAATAGCTATACTTGGGTTGCTGGTTTGAATCCGGCAGGTCAGAATTTTTTTCCCCCAATTTTCGATCTTCTCCTTTTATTTGTAATTTTAATCTAGCGAGATCCTTTTTTTCTGATGTGAAATCATAAATCATGCACGCGCATATATTAGGATTTGAACTCTAGTTCTTACACTTAAGGGTGGGCGCGGGTCGTGTTTTTGTCGGGTTCGGGTTAATCTGGTCGGGTACCCGACATAATTACCCGAATTTAACCCGAACTTTTTTCGGGTACCCGAAACCTGGTTTTTTTTTTCAGTGAATTTTTTTTTTTTAATAAAATAACTTTTTTCACAATTAATATATAAAATAAATTAAATATAGGCTTATAGTTCTTGTGAATCCTCAAACATGCCAAAAGAGAGTGATAATTTTTATATAATTATTTGAAATATTAATATAATTTTTAATTTAGAAACTATGGAAGAAAAGTAAATAGTACCAATTTGACAATTTGCTACTATTAATTTAAATGAAATAACAAACGCATGTTATATTATAAGAATAATTTTAGAAATATTAATTGTATGTCGTATTTAGAAAAAAAATTAAATAGCAACAACCAAATAATACATCTACATTTAATTGCTAGCATTTTTGTCTTAATTAGACAATCAAACACTTTAGCTCCACATAAGTGGATATAATATTAATGACTAGATAAAATAATATGGTGTTATTAAATATCTCAATTATTTAGATAAAATCAAAATAAAATACTTTTATCATTCTATACAATGCATATATGTATATGTATCCACTAATTTAATTAAATTACATTAATCGGGTTGGGTACCCGATCCGAAATTTTTCACAATTTCGGGTACCCGACCCGAACGCCCACCCCTACTTACACTTTCCACACATCTAAAATAAAGTGTATATCCATTAGGTCAAAAGCCCTGAACCTTACTAGATCTATTTTATTCTTACCAAATTGCAATATTCTGTGTGCAGTTTAGTGTTCAAATTGGGCTATTCACCTAAAAAATTATTGTGCCTATTTCTATCACTTGCGAATGAAATAGCCCATATAGCGAATATTACGTATCATTAAGTTATTCTCATGATAATATTAATGCACATTAACTCTTTCATCTATACTGGTCAAAATATAATTTGATTTCATATTTGTGATTTATTACTTCTTTAAATGTCTTTTATAAATTTGTAATAATCAACCTTAATATATATTTACAAGTTATTGACATTATTATATTTTAAAAATTAATATCAAGCATGGCACGGGTTTTGCGATAGTAAATTTTTAATTAAGATCGAATTCCTTGGTTAGCACTTTGCAATATGTGTGTGTGTGTGTATATATATATATGTATAACTGTATAAGTTGGTCATGATTAACTACGAATGACCTTTTTGGTATAGTGCCTCTCCTATTCATTGAACGTTCGATATTTAGAAAACATGGCAGGGTATTCATCATTGCGAGTTTCTAATTTGTTAATTTATTTATGGAGTGACCTTTTTGGGATTTGTCGTATCTTCTTACAGCAAATTATAATAATTATATATTAATTAATAATTATTAGTATATAAAAAATGAGAAATAGTTGTTAATTATCATTTTCAATATTTCTACTTCAACTCATGAGAGTTTGACTCGTATAATTGTATTTAAGATTTGACACCAAATGTTACCATCTTATCCTCTACTGATGCGATATATTAACTCGTTATTAACTTTTAGGAAAGAAAAATCTCACTGAATTTAATAGTTTTTGTGCTTAAAGTAATCAGATTTTTATTTACATAATAACTTACAGATTTTCAATTTTTTTTTTTTTTTTTGCGTAGTGCAATTTGTTTTGTAATATTATTAAGTGTAATTATACCGCTTCACAAATCCGACCTTAGCTCAGTTGGTAGAGCGGAGGACTGTAGTTGGAAAGATTCAATGGCCATCCTTAGGTCGCTGTTTCGAATCCGGCAGGTCGGAATTTATATTTTCCCCTTCTTGACCTTTTATCTGTTCCTCTTCATTTTTATTGTTTACGATTTCGAGACCTATTTTTGTCCTTTAACAATGTCCTCAATTTGGGCCAGTTCTATGTCCAAATTAGACCACGTACGGAGCCAAGCCATTGGACCCAGTACTATTGTTTGAGAATTGAGAATGATTTGGCCCATACGAAAAATAAATGTTGGGCCTGTTAATTTAATCCTTTCCAAATAGATAATTAACAACTACAAAAAGATAAAAATACATAAAATTTTGTAAAAATTAGGATAAAAAATTGAGAAAAAAAAATCTAATCTTGTTATAAATTTATCAAAAGAAAATAATAATACTAAAATATTATTTTTTGTATAGAAATTAATTTTCAAATCAACTTTTTTTTTTTAATCCCAGACAACGGAACAAGTTGGTTGGGCACACTCGATACTTATACAAAATAAAAATAATAATTAATGATATATTTTAATTTTTGATGATGTCCAAATCCGTCGCCATACATGGAGGTCCGATCTTACAAAATATTGTCCCACACCTTGAGACGGTAGGGCTTTGTTCCTAAACCCCTTCCAATGTGGGGCAAGAATATGATATCACTATAAGCCCTTCAGTCGAGGGACTTGGGAAGAGGCATAGTGGTATCGCTTCCATAGGCAGCGCCATTTGATATTGTCCAAATCCGCTGCCGAATATAGAGGCCCGACTCTGTGAGGTATTGTTCTGCACCTTGAAACGATGTGATTTTGTCATTTGATGAAAATGCACCTCATAATGTTGGGAAGGAATTGGAGCTTATAAGCTTGCAAAGTCCCTAGACTCCTTTCAATGTGGAACAAGAATATGGTATCATCAATTTTGTATTGAATTTTTTACATGATTATATTTTTAATTATTATAATATAGTTTAGTAAATTTATTATAAAAAATAGTCCAAAATAAAAATGAAATTATAAGATTAACAAATAAATAAGAAAGAAAAAGTTTTTAAAAAATGATAAAAGTAGCCTCAAGAAAAATATATATATTGATAGAGGAGAGGAAAGAAAAAAAGAAAGAAATTAAAACACGTAAATAGTGCAAAAGGAGAGGGGAGAGAGTAAAGAGAAAATAAATGAGATATGTAAGAGATCAAAAAGACAAACGTACTTATTAGATCCCTAAACTCGTTAAATATATAACAAAAAAAAATAGGCTAATTCAAGGAGATTTTCGGGAACCAACCCTAAAAAGGAGATTTGGGCCTCGATCTGAGATTTGGGCCCAGATCAACTTGTATCCATCATTCACTGCCTATTTTCCAATGGATAGAAAAACACCAGATACAAGTTGCTACTCATCGGATGCCTGAAGACGCAAAGGGGGCGATGAAGTCTCACTTGTTCTGTTGGACGGCGGTCCAGATGATGCAATAGGCAACCCTTTGCGACGAACACCAAACGCAAATTTTTGTTGGTCGGTGGTCAGCCGATGCGGAGGCGACGGAGTCCCACTAGTTCTGTTAGACGGCTCAGATGAAGCTATAGGCATTCCTCTGCGAAGAACACCAAACAATAGTTTTTGCTGGTCGGCGGTCTGGAGATGCGGCGGTGTCTTACTAGTTCTGTTGGTCGGTCCAGATAACCCAATAGGCACCCCTTTGCGAAGAACCCCAAACAATAGTTTTTGCTGGTAGACGGTCTGGCGATGCGGCGGAGTCTTACTAGTTCTGTCGGACGGTCCAGATGACGCAATAGGCACCTCTTTGCGAAGAACACCAAATAAAAGTTTCTTTCCGTCGGCAGTCCAATGATGCGGCGGTGGCCGCCGAGTCTCACTAGTTCTGTTGGACGGCCGAGATGATGCAATAGGCACCCCATTGTGGGGAACACTAAATATAAGTTTCTGTTTGTCAGCGGATCGGCGATACGGCGGCGGCGGAGGAGTCTCATTGGTTCTGCCGGGCGGCCCAGACAACGCAATAGGCACCCTTTCACGGAGAACTCCAAATACAAGTTTTTGCTCGTGCGGCGGCAGAGTCTTACTAGTTCTGTTGGACTGCCCAGACGACGTAATAGGCACCCCTTTGCGGGGAACACCAAATGCCAATTCCTGCTCGTCGGGCCGAGATGGTGGCGAAAGTAAAGGCGACGGCCCAGACAGCTGCACTGGCCCTCTCGGCAGCTCTCCAGTTACAAGTTTTTGCCCTCGTTTTGCAACGACAGAGGTGCTAGCATGGCCTAAAACTACCATTGCTGCTAAAAGAATTGCAAACAGCCCAAATGTATTAAGCTTCTTCATTTTATTTTTTCCCCTTATTCTCAGAGAAGCTTTAAATAGGGAGCCAAAAGAGTGTTTAACTAATGCATGTGCATATTGAAAACAATCAAAAACTGATATGTATGTGTATATATATATGATAATACAGTTAATTATATTGATTTATGTAATAAATTATGGATTTTCAGAATGCCGTTACTAGGATATTTGGAACAACCACACCCCAGCCGCATTAATTGTGTGATAGTTTAAATAAATAAATAATCAAAAAAAGTTACTTATCTACGTACCTTCGTATTTTAATGTTTGTACAACTAGGGGTGATTCAATTTTTTCTAGACATATTTTAAATTGAATTGTTATGTGCCGCATTTTTTATATTTCAAATTGCAATTTTTTAAATTAAAATCAAAAGCGCGGTTTAAAACGGTTTGATGGTTTTAAACAAGAAAAAGAAATAATTAGACAAAAGTATCACTATAAGAATGTATACCTTTCTGTGACGAACTAATACACTATAAATTAAATTTTTTATGACATATTTAATTTATATAAATTTCGTTACTAAATGTCTTGTTACTGATTGTTTCTTTAGTTCTATTCACATTGAATCTTGTTACTAATCTATCACAAATTCCTTAAATATGTGACAAAATTTGTATGTCGCAAAATTTTCGTTAGTGAATAGAGTGTTTTCATATAGCGTATCATCTTTTAATATCAATAAAATATTTAAATTAATATTAAAAATTCAATGCATGAAAATAAAAAATTTATAAATAAAAAAATTTAAAAATTAAATGTATAGAGTCCATAAAACTAAAAGATACAATGCAACTTTGGATACTTAAATCAAGTTCAAACAATAATATTGATTTAACTACGTAATTTCTTAAGATTTTGGCTAATATAATATTATAAAGTTTGGCTAATATAACATTATAAAGTTTTAGTTCATGCATAATCTAAGAATGACTAAAGCAATAATTAATGAAATTCAAAATAATTTAAAATTTGATTAGTGAACTGATCTTTTACATTTAAGAGTTGAAGTTAAAAAATGGATAAATTTAGATATAAATATTTAATATATATAAACAGTTCGATTCAATTCGATTCCATGCAGTTTAAGAAAAAAAATTAAAATCGAACTAATTTTGCGGTGCCGAGCAGTTCGATCAGTTTTTAAAAATCATGCACAAGAGCAGAGAAGAGCTTTACTTTAAAATTATTTCTCGACTGAATTGGGCCTATGAGGGTTACTTTTGTATTCAATTGGGCCATATTGGGCTGAGCATGTCAGTTAATAGAATTGGACGGAGCCATAAAACAAACACAAGATTGGATTGCTGTTACATAGGAGTATCTATGGACAAATTCATTTGTGTGCATGCTTTTGTACAGAATAGATTGACATAATAATTTGTCCATACAATTATAAATGCTTATTCATTGACTTTTATGGTTTGTAAGTATGTGATAAATATGAGGCATCAATTTTATTTTTTAATGTTTATAAAATAAAGGGGGAAAAAATTAATAAAGAAGAAACAAAAAAGAAAATATATTAAGGAAATAGAAAAAGATAAAAAAAAGATAAACATTATTTGAGGAACTTCTCAAGAAAAAAGAAAACTGGATTGATTAAAAATGAATTAGTTAGGGAGAACGATAATGCTTACCAAATTTAATTGAGTTGAGTGGCTACTCTTGTGGGTGGCATCGAATAACCCTTAAATTTTTGAAATTCGAAACATTCTTATAATCACAAATTCCATAAATAGTTCGAGACGTTCCAAATTACTATTTCAAATTTTTTAGCTCTTACCACACCATAACAATTTTCATTTTTCAAGCATCATCAAGGGTCTCTCTCTCTCTCTCTCTCTCTCAAAAGTTGATTGCATTCCTAACGTTACGTTAATCTTTTCAAATTAAAAAAGTACACATAATTATGATAATATTTAAATTATTGAAGTACAAGCAATTATATTAATCAACCCAATCCGGATCCTTTATTACTGTGCTACATCTATTCCTACACTCATCAATACACACCACGTGTATTAGTGAGCGGTTGAGATAAAGAAAGAGAATCTTCAAAAATTTTCATATTTATCTCAACCGCTCACCAACACACGTGACGTGTTTTGATGAGCGTAGGAGGAGATGTAGCACCGTTTTGTAGCAAAAGATATGAGCTGAAATCAACCTCAGCAATTAGAAAGCACTAGATACCAAAACTTAAAGAAACTTTTACCTTATAAACCAAATCTAAGATAAAAAGTATTCATAAATCAAATTAGGCAGCAGCAGTGTTTCCCCCACAATTCCCAATCAACGAAGAAAAAAAAAGACTTGATTTAAATAGTAAATGATTTACACAACACAAGCTAAATTAATTCTCACACAAAACCCCCTCTTTTTTCAATTAACCTGCGATTTAATTAATATCATGGAACAGCTCCTATAAACTCATTGTTGAAATCTGAGTGTTGTGGGGTTGAAAATGCTGATGTTGATATCGTCGGATTCCATAGTTGAGCATTTTTCACCTTAGATATACTTGAAAGAACACCTAATGGCGTCACGTTTCCCACCACCATCACCTTCTTCGTCACAAAATCTATGGTGAAAGATGTTACCCCTACAAAAGAAATGAACCAAAATTAATCAAAGTACACTGTAAAATAATGATACATAGGAATGTATCCAAAATGGGATACGAACGAGTAGAGTCAACCCGAGTTTTGATTTTTTTTTAGGCTCGAACTTCTCGGACTCGAGTCTTGTTTGTGCTCGGCTTGATTCGACTCGATTCGTTTGACTTGAATATATAAGTAAATTATAGACTCAAATTCCAATTCAAACATATTCAATTATTTCATTGTGTTGGAGCTGTAGGTTATAAATTTATTAGAAACAAAATGAACACTTGGGTCATCTTGACCCATTAATCTCAACCTGACCCAGATCTAAAATATACACTTCCCATAAGAAAATAACACAGCAGATATTTAAGAACAGGGGATAAGACAAATGAAGGAAAAATAAAAAAACTGACAAATATTATTATTATTATTATTATTATTATATAACAGAGCAGATATTTAAGAAATTTAAGAACAGAGGACAAGACAACTGAAAGAAAAATAAAAAACTGACAAATATTATTATTATTATTATTATTATCCATACAAACCTTCCATCCTAGAGAGATGTTTTCTCAGCTTTCTCTCACATCCTCTGCAGTGCAATGAAACTCTTAGGACAACAACCTGCAAAAACATATATGTGATTTTTAAATTCTTTCGAACCCTTCTAAAATTCAAGAAACTTACTCGATGAGAGAGAAAGAGAGATGAGAGAGAGCGAACGAAAGCGAGAGAGAGAGAGAGAGAGAGACCTGGTCTCGTCCGTCTGGAGAATGAGATGAAGAAGGTGGTTTCGCTTCACACAGTTCCTCAGTTTTTATATCCTCAGAGTTTTCATCAACAATCTTCTTCTGGGCCGGGTCGAAATCGGACAAACTGTTGAAGAAAACCTTGTCCCTCAACAAATACCTAGTAGAAGCCGGAGGGCTGATGAAGTCACCGGGCTTCGTGCAGCTCCAGCTCTTCCTCAAAATCACAGTAGCATTACCATCATTTGTGCTGTTTTTAATCTTTTCATCATCAGGATTAGCAGTAACAGAGGAGATATCACTTTTCTTGGTTTGATCTTCATTTTCCTTAAATGGGATTTCTTTGTTTTTCTTCTTCTTCTTGTGGTGAGGTTTTTGAGGTTTTGGGACGGTGGGTGGCAGTGATTTGGGAGCTCTTCTTGAGTCCGTGATGATGGGGTTGTGGCGGTCGATGGCCGGGCCGCCGCCGCCACCGGCGGCTCCGGCGAGGAGAATGGTGGAAGAGGAAGAAGAAGCAGAGGAGGATGATGAGGCTTGTTCCATGCTAAGGCATATTGCTGTTGAAGCTTGTGATGCACAGAATATATCGATTCCTTTCATCTTTACAAAGTGCGGAGAGAATCGAATTCGTTGGGGCAGAGAGAGAGAGAGAGAGAGAGAGAGAGAATTAGGCGAGAAGTGAAAATGGCACCATTTTTTCCCCTTATCTGATATATTTTTGGCTCCTCTGTCCGGATAATATTGCAGCTCTGATTTAATATGTAACGAAATTTAAAATGAGAATTAAAAGAAAAAAAAATATGTGTATCTTTAAATGTACGCAGAGTTAGTTATGGTGAAAAATGGCAATTGGCACGTACTATTCATATTTTATACATTTAAATATGAAAATATAATAATCGAAATATATTTCATCATTTTCTACATAAAAAAAAGGGGGAAATGCACTAAAAATTTGGATACATTGATATGGAAAATAATATTTCTTGTGAGAAAATTATTATTATCGTCAATTTATACATGTATGAATATATATATATATATATATACACACACACGCATGGCCTACGTTTCTGACGAAATTATTAAAGGAATTCATAGAAGGAAAATGGGACATGAATTGAAGAGGCAGCGCATGGTAAATCAGACAAAATCAACGGTTATAATTATCTGCTCACATTCAGTCAAGGACAAGGTACTGGTTTGTTTTTCTTGAATTATTATTATTATTGTTATTATTATTATTATTATTATTGCGAGGTTTATATATATATATATATATATATATATCATAAGTGAAAGATGATGCTACACGAATCAAAAGTGCAAGCAAAATATTTGCCGTTTCAACTACTCCATGTGACTGAGTTATAACTGTTGACTAAATCAGAAACGAAATTACTACTGCATCAAAATTGATTTCTTGAAATTTATTTTTATCAATAATATATCAAGTTCCTTATCTAGGAATTATTGCTGCTTCTTCTAACTTTATTTATTTATTTATCTTAAAATGTTGCAAACTAGCCTGTCGATTGTAATATTTTGTTTTTAAGGACCACATAAATTGAACCTAAAAGCAAAGTAGAATAAGAATGATGGGAACTTTTTCTCTGGGAATGCTTTTAGAACATATGCCTCTTTTAATGGATGAGAATTATCTGCTATTTTTCTGTGTGTGTGTGTGTGTGTTGATGAATGAGAATTGAGACACAAAAGACTCTTTGCTCCGTCTATTAGTAGAAAAGGTTCTGGTTCAGAAACCCATAGAATCAGATGCCTTTATTTATCACTTTTTGCACTTTTTTTTTTTTTCATCTCTTTCCTTTTGCTTTACATCCTCCTCCTTCTTCATCTTCTTTTTTTTATTTTTCCCTGGCCACCCTCGACCCATTGGCTGGCAGCCGATTAATCCAAATTCAAATACTACAAAAGCCCAATATAGGGACGTCTCTTCTAATTTAATTGGTCCATTTAACAAATCCAACACCCCCAACCGCCATAATTGTAAAACAGAAATCAAATCCTTTATACATTGAGTGTTCAACTCCACATATGCACAAGACATCATGTGGTAAACGCTATATGATATTCATTTCATTGGATAAGAAATATCTAAATGTATGTATGAGACCAAAGCTTGATCCATAAGAGAATTTGCACTTTCTTCAGAACCATTTCACATTCAAATACCATGTTCAAATATGATATTGAAGTCATTTACACAACTTAACCAAAGTAAAGAAGTCATTTACGCCAAATATAAATGAGCAAAACTTGATTTAAAATCAAACATTGTTAACATTACAAAAATTCTTGAAATTGAAAAAGAATTGGGAACTTAGAACGTGTGAAGTATTGCTTAAAGATCAAGTTTCTATAGACAAAAAAAAAAAAGAAAAGAAAAAAAGAAATTCAATAAAGATATCGATGCCCTATGGCAAGTGGAACAATAAACATACACAACATTCTTTGGTTCTTCTATACATAGTATTTCATCCCTGTACTCATTTGTTTCCCTTTCCTTCGTCTTCATTCAAGATGCGGTTTCTGAAATCATCGACCATTCGTGGCAATCCCTCGCGCAAGGAAATCTTTGGCTCCCAGTTGAGAAGTTCCTTGGCTTTAGAAATATCAGGCTTCCGCTTATGAGGATCATCAGCTGTGTTTGATCTGAATTCAATTGTGGCACTAGGATCAATGGTTTCTTTCACAACCTGTTATTTCAGGAAGGATACAACACATGAACGCAAACAACCAGGAAGAATCTATAGATAGAGAGAGAGAGAGAGAGAGAGAGAGAGAGAGAGAGATTATCCAGGACAAACCTCGGCAAGCTCTAACATAGTGAATTCTCCAGGGTTACCCAAGTTGAATGGGCCAACATGCTCACCTTCCATCAATGCCACCAATCCATCCACCTGACATCCAGACATAAAAATCATTTCATCAACTTTTCAAATCATTTTACCAGTGCAAGACTATGCTTCTATAGCCTGATTTCCTCACCATATTGAGCAAATGTAGGACTTAACCATTTCTATAAATCCTGCTGCTTTAGTATGTGTTTTAGAGTGAATTTAGTTCAAAGTCACCAGAAAGGTCTTCATCATATGAGGGCATTACTTTTAGTATGAAGGTAAACATACAGTTGTGTAGTGGGAAGAGTGGGAGATGCTGTGTGCTGCATGCACATAGAGGGAAGGGGTGAAAATGTCCTAGAGTGCTGGGCGCACACCCGGGTGAGTTTCTGCGTGAGAGAGAGAGTTACAGAGTTCTCTATCTTTCGCATTGGCTGATTGCTTAATCTTTCTTACATTAAAACCGTAGAAAGTAATAAGTAAGCAAAAGCCTATAGAGCTATACCAGCAGAAACCTATGGATGACTAGAAGACAATAATCACACAGTTGTGTGGTTGGAAGAGTGGGAGATGCTGTGCGCTGCATACACATAGAGGGAAGGGGGTGAAAAATGTCCTTAGAGTCCTAGGGCGTGCACCCGGATAAGTTTCTGTGTGTGAGAGAGAGAGTTACAGAGTTCTCTGTCTTTTGCACTGGCTGATTGCTTAATCTTTCTTACATTAAAACCGTAGAAAGTAATAAGTAAGCAAAAGCATAGAGCCATTCCAGCAGAAACCTATGGATGACTAGAAGACTCTAGCTATCTATCTCCTTAAAAAGTGCTTATTTGAAGCCCTTGAGGTAATGCAAGGTTATATAACTTTTATCATAGTTCTTCTTGTTAATGTTGAAACTAATCTTGTGTTATGTGCAACACGAGTTTGAAAATGACTGGCTACATGCTGACAGATCAACCAGTTTAAGGTGGTGTTCGAATGAAATTGACTTTCAAATAGGAACAAGTGAACATGACATACCAAGTCAGACACATACTGGAAGCTACGTGTTTGTTTCCCATCCCCATAGACTGTCATTGGTTGTTTCCTTATAGCCTGCATAAGACAAAGCCATGGTCATAAGATCTTTCTTCAACAAAAACCACTAATTTCGACTTCTTGATGCATCTTTATTACATCACTGAAAACAGCAACACGTAAAACAAACCTGTGAAACAAAGTTGCTGACAACCCGCCCATCATCCAGACACATACGAGGCCCATACGTGTTAAAAATACGGGCAATGCGCACCTATAGAGGAACAGAAAGATTATTTGACATAACCAGCACTAAACCAAAGAGTAAGAGGAACATTCAGATTTGCACAAATACAAGTTTTGAAGAAGCATAATGTTGCCTAAAATGGTGAGATGCAACACAATGCACATAAAAAATTCGCTACAAGATTTAAAAGTACAGCATAAACATGCCACCTAATGTATATCACTTTCCATGAACTGCCATCACGATTGTTAATCAATAATCATTAAGGTTGCATTGGGTTGAAGAAGCTCACACAATTCAAGAAGTGATGTCGGTATGTATATTACCTCAACACCAGCACCGCGATGATAATCCATAGTTAAGGTTTCAGCTGTTCGTTTCCCTTCATCGTAGCAACTCCGGACACCTGATTATATGAAATTATCCAATTAGAAACTTCCAACTAAAACATAATAATTGATATCAAACAAACGTTGTTATTAACCAATTGGATTCACGTGTCCCCAATATGTCTCCTTCTGTGGATGCTCAAGAGGATCGCCATAAACCTCACTTGTACTAGTAAGAAGGAACCTGGCACCGATTCTCTTTGCAAGGCCCAACATATTAAGTGTTCCCATCACATTTGTCTTGTAATCAAGAGTCAAGGATCTCAACCAATTCTGAATGCAAAAAAAACACGCATACTTGTGCCCACTTAACTAAACCATCTACTTCAATAAATCATTACCATGAAAAAATAATACCTATCACACATAAAATGCCTACACTAACAAAAACCAAGCAATTAAACAAGAAAATGGAAAAACAAATACATGCACACGCATTTCTCAAATTTGGCAACGACCAAAATAGCCATACAGTAAAGATCTAAACTTAGAATCCCAGATCACACACATAATCTCCAAAAGAAAGAATTAGCTCAAATTGATGGCAACAACAGCACAAAAGGATATGATAGTCTTGACAGGATTATACTTGTAATGTACGGGAGAAGCAGGACAAGCCAAGTGGTAGATCTGATCAACCTCCAACAAAATCGGCTCGACTACATCATGCCTAATCATCTCGAATCTGGGATTACCAAACAAATGCACCACATTTTCCTTTCTCCCCGTGAAAAAATTATCAATCACGATCACATCATCTCCTCTGGCGATCAATTTATCAACCAAATGGCTGCCCACGAACCCAGCACCGCCAGTAACAACTATCCTCTTCCTCTTACTCCCAATCCCCACGGGCACTCGCCCCACCCCATTAGAATACCTGTTGTAATGACCACCGCCAACACCACCGCCTAAATGATTCTGAACATCGTGGGGCAATACATCGTGATCCCGATACGCAACCAATGATTCGCGGTCGTTGGCGATAATGCGGGGGCGGGGATCCGCGCCGGAGGAGGAGAGAAGGGAGAGGGATGGCTGGATGACGAAGAACGTGGAACCGATCAAAATGCCGACGAGGATGAAGATGAGCCGCTGTTCTTTGAGGATGTAGCTGACGGATCTGGGGAGGGATCGTGGGTGTTTGAGGGATTTGGGGGAGTAAGGCGGGGTTTGTGAGTAGGGCATTTCTTCGTCTCTACGAGTGCTCGATGATTGCTTGTGCAACTGCTTCATGGCTGGAGATTTTGAGATGAAATTGATTAAGGGTTTTTGCAGAGAATCTTGTTGCGAGGTCAAATGGAGGTCGCTGATTAAGTGAAGAAGAAGGAAGCTGGAGGGTGGCGTGGGGTCATTTCATCTGGATGAGTGTGAGTGTGTGTGTGAGAGAGAGAGAGAGAAACAGAGAAGGCATATCAATATATATATATATATATATATATGTCTGTCTGTCTGTGTGTATGTGTGTTGGAGAGAGAGGAAACGTTGGCGAGGCTAAAAGGGCTGGGCCACATTCAGTTGTTTTATCCATTATGGGCCTTATCCATTTATGCTGTTCGGATCAAAATATTTCAAATATTGCTTCATTAATTTCTGATCCAACTTTTCATTTAAAATTAAGGATGGAATCATAAATTTTAGGGCAAAATACTCTTAAACCCTTCAACTATAATTATATAACAATTTACCCCTTTATACTATAATAAGTCTCACTTCACATTTGCTTCTTGATAAGCAAATATATTGTACACAAATGGACTTAACTATTATTATAAAACACCTATTATAACCTTTTAGTCTCTTACACTCCAAGATTGCTCATAAAAAATATATTGTACACAAATGGACTTAACTATATATATTAATGTTAAGCAAAAGTCTTATATCTTTTAATATTGTGTTACTGATTATTTTGGCAATGAAAGTGCCAATGTGAATTTTATTTTCAACCTCACAAGCTTATTATTATATATTGAATATCACAAATGTAAATTTTCAATTGTAACTTAGCTCAACTGTTGTGTAATTTTCAATTTTTTTAACAAATTTGTAGCCCAACCTATTTGGGGAAAAAAATGCAGTAATTATATATTTTTTTGTAATAAAATTTAGGAATTTGAAAGAAATAATAGAAAGTGTGAACTATTAAATAAACATAAACATGATGATGATGATGATGATGATGATATTTGTTAATATATAAAAAATCAATTTTAATATTTATTGGAATAAAATAAGTATTAACTAACATCCTGTATATTATTAATAAATAAAATAAATGGGTAATATCATCCGAACTATGACGCTGCTAGAATTATATCACGTGCCTGACATGTGATTTTGATAACAACGTTTTCTGCATTTCACTTGTAGGAAAATTCTATCATTTCGCTTATATCAAGATTGTTTGTAAAAACATCGCTCATAGAAGATTGTTTGTAAAAACATTGCCCATGGATTCAAACTTGAGCCAATCATGAGTTTGGTTAAACACAATATCACTTCACTAGCTATAATGATTTAGAAATGCAAGGCATATTTAAGTATTTATATTACTTGTATAAATTCAAATACACACATTTTAATATCAATTTGAATTCCACAAAAATAGAAGGAATAAAACTATTTTTTAAATATAATTTGATCTTATTAATGCAATTAATTTAAAAAAATGGGACAAAATAAATTTTAATAATTTTAATAATCTTTTTAAAAAGTCATTTTTATCAATTTTTAAAAAAAATATATTAAATTTATTTTTATCCCATTTCTTTAAATTGAAAATGATTTTTTTTAAAAATAAATAATTTTTATCCCATTTCTTTAAAAATATTTTTTATTCATTTTCTTTTTAAAACTAATTAATCAGTAAGATCAAATTTTCTTTAAAAAATAACTTATGCCTTTTATTTTTTGGATTAAAAATTGATATTAAAATAAAAGTAATATCAATTTTTAATCCGCAAAAATAAATATATTCATTTTGTATTTTTGTGGATTTCAAATTGATATTAAAATTTGTTTATTTGAATTTATACATGTAATGTACAACTAGTTAAATTTGCATTATATTTAGTTATCATATTAATTGGTCAAGTGGCAATGTGTGGTTGCACTTGTGCTCGGCCCAAGATTGAATCCTATGAGCAATATTTTTACAAATGATTTTTCTACAAGCGAAATGATGGAAATTGACCTTATCAAAATCACGTGTCAGGCGCGTGATATAATACCGGCGACCTTTTTGGGCAAAAAATGCTCCCAGATGGTAAAGTCAAAAAATTGTGTAGTTGGATGGCAATCAACGATGATATAAAAAGGGTGGCAAAGTCTAAAAGTGTTATAGTTCGGATGGAAAAAATAAATATTTCCCATAAAATCAAATAAAAAAAAAACTTCAAAGTCCATTATACATATTTGCATTTGCATTATGATTGTGCTATAACAGAGGCAAAAGGATATTTGTGATTATACAATTTATCTTTCTCACACTAATAAGTATTTATTGTTTAAAAATTTAAACAGTGAAAGATTATAACATATATTTTACAAGTAATAGTTAAAGTTTTATTTGTGCACGAATTAAGACGGAAGGGTTAAGTGAAGTTTATTATAATACAAGGGGATAAATTGGTATATAAGCATAGTTGAATGGAGTTAAGTTGCCCTAAATTTTAATTATGTAAATAATATTACATTTTCATTAAACATAAACAGTGTTTTTTTTATCATTTATGATAATGAATTTTAATATTTTATGAAAATATTTTCTAAAATAATGTTTTGTATGAATTGGAATTCACCAGCCCCCCTAGCTCTTTAAACTATTCTATATGAATTTTGCCAACATATATATATACACACACACACACACACACACGTGTGTGTGTGTGTGTGTGTGTCTGTGTCTGTGAAAATGAAAAAACGAGTGTCATCCAAAATGGAGATACCTATATGTATAGTAATGTATAAACAAGGGAATCATTGTTTCCAAATAATTAAAATTGCTAACTTAGGATTTTGATTTGATTTGATTTGATTTGACATACTATATGGGCTGCTCCGGCTGCGAACTTGCTCGTTTAGGGCCATAGTATTTACTCAGATACATTAAATCGAGAGATTGAGAATAATTGAGGGGAAATTGATATATTGCATTCTCTAATTACATTTGATTGGTATTATACATCTTAAAATTTAAATTTTGATATTTTATATTTTTGAAAATATATTAATTTTGCACTTTGCACCTTCCACTCATTCTCATTAAAAATGTCAATTGAAAATAATATTCCGGTCAACATTAAGAAATCTCTAGAATTTAGAAGATAATTTAGAAATCAAAAGATAATATGATAAATTCAAAAACCTGGCCTAAATATTATCAATAATTTATCATAAATTCAATACCCTTACTAGCAAAAAGTTTACTCAAATTGGCAAGGCTACATCTATTATTACTTTTAAACACCTCACATCCTTGGGAAACAAGATTGTTATTAAGTGACAATTATACAAACTTGTACATTATAGTGAATAGTTCACTAAAAATATCAACAAAAAATAGTCAAAAAAAATATTTTATGGTCTATTTTCAATGTGAAGAGCCCATTTATTGCCATTCTCTTCTTTTAATATTCCCATGATTGTTTATTATCCAATTCCAATAGTCAAAATTCTTTAAGTTGTTGCTAAAAATTAAGTGAAAAGTTGAAGAGAAATTGAAAAGCACTCAAGCCGTCAAGGGGAGTTTCTTCACCTTTTATTTTTTATCAAATTTCCTGTCATAATTTTTAGGAAGAAGTTAGCATTCAATTGGTTACTTTACTTGTTTATTTTCATATAGAATATCAAATTTGTCCTTTTAATTTTGGCCAAACTACTATTATTGGTGAAAATTGTCAATAGAAATGGATAGAGGGTGTAAAGTGCCAAGTTAATGTATTTTCAAGTGTGCAAAATGATAAAATTTTAATTTTAGGGTGCATAGTACTAATCAAGTGTATTTAGATGGTGCAATGTGCCAATTGCCCATAGTTGGAAACCAGTTAAGTGCGCACATTCGATGCGCGTAAAAAACATAAAAAATTTTATTTTATATTTATATTTTGATAAATTAAATTATAAATATATATTATTTTTTTATATGAATAGAAACTATTTAGCATTTATTAAATGTACAATAAGTGCAAAATAAATAAATTAAATAAGATAAAGTTAAACTATATGATTGCAAATAATTACAAGAACATGTAGTGGAAGGGAATATGAGAGAGAAAAAATAGCAGAAAAAAGTGAAAAAAAAATAATAGATCAAAAAAGTAGAGAGACCAAAGCAATTATTAAAGCAGTCTTTACATTTATATAATAGTATAACTAATACGAATAAAAATAGAGAATTGATTACGACATACTTTGAAATTTGAATTTCTAGAAATAAAATATTACTTTAAAATTTCTTCAATTTTCATTCCCATCACTAACATTATTACTATAAGATAAAATTAATTTTGAGATAGCTACCTAAAATAATAATTTATAGAAGCTACAAGCTACAAAAAAGATAATAATAATGATCAACTGTGTATATGAAAAACCAAACAAAAAAAAGTGCTAACCTTATTAGAATTTATTTGTAAATTATTAAATTTTTATTATCTTTTAGCGCTATATATATTTCGTCTTGAGATTATTATTGAGTTATTCAACTATATATATACTCTATTAGAATAGAACTGGTAAGTACCCAAGTAATTATTATTTTTTACTCATAGTGTAATAGTTTTAATTTATTAATATTCAATCAAACAATTAAGTATTAAATAAAATTATAAACGTGATTAGGTGAGTGTTTAAGCCTCTTCCTAAGCCCAAAGAAAACAGATCAAGCCCAGCCCGTTAATGCTATCGCCCAAGGCTAGAAATAATAATTTAAAAAAAAATTTAAAACAAATAGCGACCACAGTGGGAGTCGAACCCACGACCTTCTGATCCGAAGTCAGACGCGCTAATCCACTGCGCTATGCGGTCTTTGTTCTTAACGATTAGTAATTTATTTTTATATAATTTATGATAGAATTAATTGTGTCAGAAATATATAATATTAACATATAAAATGCCAAAAAATATCATATTTATGCATATATGACCAATTAGAAATGCTACAATAAAAAAAAAGTGCTATAATCAAAACAATATTTAAAAAATAATACTGAAAAAAATAACAAGCTATTATATGTTTCAAAAGAAGCAAATATAATGGATAATGAATTGCTTCTAAAAAATATTTAACAAATAATTGTTTAACAATACTAAATAAAATTAACATAAACCCACGTAATGACATATAATCAAAACTCAAAAAGTATTAAAATATTTTTTTTCTTTCTCTTTGTTCTCGTGATCAAAAATATATTCAAAACTCAAAAAATATCATTTTTTTCTTTGACATCACATTCCCAAATCATTCCCAATTAAATATGAAGTGTCAAACTAGTAAGATTCATTTAATTTCAATAGCCCAACAAATAAATACAAAGACTAATTAAGTTTAATATTGAACAATGATCAAGATTCATATCAACAATTCTACAATTCAAATCTTTACACAAAAATCAATTACAAAAAAAAAAAAAATGTGTAAATTTCAAGATTAGTACATAATACCTTATTTTATGTTGTTTTCGAAGAAAAAGTTGAATACTGTAGGATTTGTGAGAGAAGAAAAATTCTAATATAATTTTTTGTGTTTTAATTGGGATGGAAGAGAGAAGTAAAATCTGATATAATTTTTAATATTTTAATTTGAAGATAATAAAGAAAAAGAGAGGAAAGAGAAAGAGAGATAATTAATTATTATAGTAAATGAGATTAGATTAAAAAAAAAATAGACTAGAGAAAATTAAAATTTTTATTATATAACTTATATAAAAATCAAATTTTTATTTTAAAGGGGGTTGGGGGGGGGGGGGGGGGGGTCACTAGTGGAGTCATATTTCAAGAATTAGCTTATGAGGTTAGCGAGCCAAAAAGTAATATAAATCTCATATCCAATGCCCACACATTTAGTGTGGCACATCAAAATTGTGTCCAAACTTGAGATTGGAAAATTTTTGAATAATTAATTTTATCGTGCATGTTCTTTTGTGTATTTTGAAATATTTTTTTAGTTTGGAGATTTTTTTCTGGGGCGGGGAGAAGGGGTTGGGGGTTATCCATCTATCTATACTATAATGTATTATATTATATATTATGATAAAAAACTGTTGTATAGTTGAGATCCTTTTTTTTTTTTTTTTTTTTTTTGAACTATAGTTGGAATTATTATTCAACAAAATTTTTATATATTGTAGAAGATATGAACAATGAATACATATTATCTTGCTAGTGTGGACCGTCACTATCAAACCAAATCCAGACTATTGATTTTTATTAAAAAAACATCTTTCTTTTTTGAAAAATATTACATGTGACTAGTTTTTAATTCTATATTGATAGTTTTTTTTTTTCGTTTTTTACATATCATAATTTTGAATTTTCATATTGCCTCCAACACATGGCAAGTTGACATTTTTTTTTTCTTAAATAAATTAAAATAAAATTAAAAATCTAGCTATCTCAAGTTTGGAGTGGAACTTAACAATATCAGGAAGATAGGATATTCATATAAAAAAAAGTAATAAATATTTATAATATAATTTATCAAAATTTAAATATATAACTCAAAATTATATATATATATATATATATATTACACATGTATCGAGCGTGTCTATCTCACTAGTATCAATAAACGAGGGGAACTATTGATTCCAAATATTTGAAATCGTTAAGTTAGGATTTTATTTACATAAAAAAAAAAACTTACAATTTTATTCTGATTAGACATACTATATGGGCCACTACAATTGCACACTCGCTCCATTTAGTGAAGGGCCATGGTATCTACAATTGCAGACATATCGTTGATAATTGGATATGATTCGAATAAAAAACAGAGATTGATCACCATGTAATATGAATTTTTATTTAGTCATAATTATTCAAATTTATATTCTTTTAGAATCAAAATATCAAACCCACAACAAATGTTTCATATCATTTTCTTTTATTTTAGGTTAAATTAATAACACCCAATTAATGACACTATATTTTTATTCGATCTCTTAAGACTCTGGACTAATCATGTAACAAATAATGAAATAAAATATACTCACAATATCATAGTTTAGCATATAAATTTTCGATCCCTACTATTAATGATTCCTTAATTTTTCCTTCAAATAAAATAAAATAAAATGATAATGTGAGTGATACATGAGTAATGTCTTTCCTCTTAGAAAGTGTTTGGCTAAGCTTATAAGCTTTTAAAAACATCTTATAAGCTGTTTGGTAGCTTATATGCTCCCTAAAAGTGTTTGATAATTTTTTTAGTAAAAAAGCTTATAAACTCAAAAAATAAGCTATCAGGAGCTTATAAGTTCAAAAAAAAAAAAAAAAACATAAGCTTCTCCCGATTTTTTTAAGCAGCTTATAAACTGTCTAATGCTAAAAGACAAAATAACATAAATATATATATTTTTTCAAGATTACATTCTACTATCTCAAAAAAATATTTATTTACATGAAATTAATTTTACTTTATTTTTTTCGATCATTATTACATTTAAAGAAACATATAAGCTCTCCTTTTTACCAAACAAAATTACAGCTTATAAACTCTAAAAATATCTCATAAGCTATAGGATCTTATTCTATCCAAACACTTTAGAAATTTATTTTTAAAATAAGATATAGGAACTTATAAGCTTCAAAAACATCTTATAAGCTCTACGAGCTTATAAGCACTTTAAAATAAGCTTAGCCAAACACTCTCTTAGTTCGATTTTGTGACTTCAATTTAAGCCCAAAAAAGAAGGGAAAAAAAAAAGAGGAGAATCAAAATAAAAAAATTTAGGGCTGTCAACGGGTCGGATTTGGACCAACTATGGAAAATTCGAATCCGATAAGCCTCTTGAGTATTCGAATCCTATAGGATTTACATTCATTTCAACTGAGTTTGAATCCAAAAAAAAATTCAAAATCTGATAGAAAAGTCCGACCCGATTATCTGTTAAAAAATTTGAAATTTTAAAATCAAATAAGCAATAAAAAAAATATTTCTTATGTATAAAATAAAATTTAAACATGTAGAAAATAATTTTATAATATGTATAAAAAACTATAAATTATTTTTTTTGAAAAAAAAAATACTTCAAAAAAATAAAAAAAGTGTATTATAAGTTATAATAGTTTGGATATTGTATTCTATTTAAACTTCTTCACTAACATTATATATGTAATGTTACTAATATAATAAATAGTATTATTAAAATTCGGATTCGGATTTTTAACGAATCGGACTGTTTGATTTTATATCCTATCCATTCTTATCGGATTACGGATATTTCTAATCAAATTTTACTTATCGGATATTTTAATTAATCAAATATGCTAAAATTCAGATCGGACTCGGAGTCAGATTCAGATTAAAATCCACTCCATTGACAGCCCTTAAAAAGATTTTGAAATAAATCTAAACAACATCAGACTTCAATGTAAGCCCAAAAAGGGGAAATAAAAAATCCAAGGACAAGCCCAGCCCGTTTCATGCCAAAACTTATCCATGAAGCCCACCCCATTAATGGAGAATCAAAAATAAAAATAATTCTAAATTTTGACCACAGTGGGAGTCGAACCCACGACCTTCTGATCCGAAGTCAGACGCGCTAATCCACTGCGCTATGCGGCCTTTGTTGCTGTTTAAATAGTAACTAGTAATATATATTAGTGTTTAAGATAATAAATTATTAATATATATATTTTTTGAAGAAACTGAAAAATTAAAATTTATACAGACAAGCATAAAAATAAAATAGACGTGATGAGAAGTAAGACTCTACATTACCAATTTGATGATGAAGCTCTTAAATTACAGAGGCTTCATCACAACCTACAAGTTGTTATACATACGAGACTGGTTTGATCTGCACCTGTATATCTAATAACACGACTTGTATTACGCAATAAGGAAAAGTGTCCACAAGTATATGTTTTTTTGTTTTCATTACATTAATTTAAAAATTACAAAGGCCCTTGTACTTTTACTCTTTGTATCCCTACTTAATCCATGTGAAATTACAACATCGTACCCTTGCTCGGTTCATGAGGACAAAAACAATTTTTTTCCCATTACATACGTACCATTAATTTTGAAACACATCAGATATGAACTTTGTAAGGAATTACGAATAACCAAAACGCTTAATAGATTCTTAACATGTGGTAGCTACAACGATAAGGAATAAAGGGTCTTATAATTATAATTCGACGACACCAGCTTCAATTTGAATTCATATTAATTAAGTGATTAATTTTCGTCACCAGAGGAGTAAGGAATAGGCTAGTAAGCACAGTTCCCTAGTTATAAGCTCAAATAAAATTATCGATTATATTATATAACATTGTATTATATTTTTTTTTATGATTTATTACATTACATTATGTATATGTATATTAAAGTTGATATTATCTCCAACAATAATGAAATTAATCTTAATATTTAGCAAAAAGCTAATTTCGCCAACAAGTTTGAAGTTTTAAGCTATTTTCTTGATCATTTTCTTCAAAGTTTCTGACTAGATTTTCTACAAATTAAACACAGTGGACAAGATAATATTATATATATATATATATATATCATTTAATTTCAAAAAATTATATTTTTTTGAGTTGTTTCTTAATTTGCAATACCATTTTGTATCTTTTTGTATAAAATTTGTATACACACGTGATTAAATACTTGGGACTACCATTAAAATTTGTTTGTATATATACATATATAATTATATAAATATATATATTTGTACACGTACAAAAGTTTCAATATTGGTCATTGGTCAATAATTGTTTCACGTGAAATGTCCGAGCATTCACATGCATGCATTAATGAATCACGTACGTATTGGAAAGTTTTCAAACTTTCACATGCATTATTGAGTATATGTTCACTCTAACTATTTGTAAATTATCTGATACACACTAGAGTATCTAGTACATTAATTATAAAACAATATATGTGAAAGTTAGACGTTGGTAGAATGAAAATAATATTTTATTTTCTTATATAATATTTATTTTTTATTTTATAATAAAATGAGAAAAATGAGTGATGATCGATGAAGCTTACTAGTTGGTCTACCGGGATGAGGCGTTAGATTCTTTAAATAATATCTAGAGTTCGAATACTGACATTGTGAATGGAGTAATTGGATTGGGAGGGCCGCCCCATAATAGGCCTCTGCAGTACCCGATCTGGATTAGTCGGCCAATGAGTTGGAACCGGGTGGTTAAGCCAAAAAAAAAAAGATAATATTAACGGAATTGTACTTAATTACCTTAGTTATTGATGATAATATATTTTCATAATGTGATAAGTTATGGAGAAACGGAAAATAAGAAAACAAAATGAATTTAACACATGACTAATGAATATATTATATTTGTACTCTGATGATAACTAACATATCAAAATACAAGGACTACAAAAATAAAATATTGAATTGAACACATGATTATATATTCAGTATATAATCTATATATATATATATATATATATAAATGAATTGAACACATGACTGATTCACATCGCGACACATATTGTAACTAATCTATATATAAAAAAGGAAAAATAAGAAAATAAAATGAATTGACCACGTGACTAGTCAGTGATAAAGGTCAATTTTAATTGGCAATGCAGACCATAATATTATTTTTCCAAACAATAAATTTGACATTTTCTGGAGACGTTTTTCATGTATATCTACGGTTGGTTTCATACCAGAAGCTTCGAATAATTAAAATCACGATCTCTTTTTTTTTTTTCCCTTTATTTTTTTCTGGTCTCTAAATACAAAACACAGTAGCAATTTTTTTTTTTAATTTTTTTCTTCAGAAAATTATAATATATCGATGTTCAAGGAATCTGTATATAAAGAAAAGTGTGGTTTCTCCAAAAATAAAAAAATCCAGACAAATAGTTAATTGCCAAAAAAATGAATATGTGTGTGTGCGCGCACACGCAGAATATGTGTGTTTTAATTGAACAAGTAAAAATAGTATTGTTGATCATTGAATAAATCTGATATATAAGCTGATTTATATATATATATTCCTGATAGTAAATTTAATAAGACATTTTTCTCAAGGGAGATGATATTGGTACTTTAAATTTTGTTATTGGAGCTCAATTTCCATTGTTTTATTAAGAGATTGACTAAAATACCTATTAATTTATAAAATATTATTATATTATTTTTAAATAACAAATATATCCTCACTCTAATATGCATCTTTATTTCATTTTATATTCACATATTGATGATGAAACATATAAAATTAGACAGATAAAAGTTGAACTTAAATACTTTTAAACACTTATCACCTAATACAGTTTCGACCAAACTATTTGGTTTTGTGGTTTATGCGTCTAATCCTTTTTTAAAAAAAAAAGACAAACCAAGAATAAGCAAATTAGTTATTTTTCTTCAAATTCTCAAACCCTAAACCCCAAACTTCTCAATTAGTTATTTTTCTTCAAATTCTTGTCAACAAATTCAACTCCATTGTGAAACTAAGTTTGATTTTGGTGGTACCCAGAGTAGACATCAATTCAAGCGTTGTTGAGGTTGTTATTCCATATATTGCAATTTCACATATACACGTAATGTCGTGTCAGATTTTTAAAAAAGTGGTACATATTTTGGAATTGAAAATCAATGTAATCGCCACAACTCAATTGATTAATGTTAAGAAATGAGATGCTAAATTTCTTAAATAACGGTTAGAATTTGAATACTAAAATTGTAAATGGAATAATTAGATTGGGACGATCGTTCCCATATTGGGCCTCTAGTACCCAAATTCGAATTAGTTGGTTACTGAATTAAAAACTGAGTGATTAAGACTAAATAAATAAATAAATGATGTAACAATGATATGGAAAATTTTAACACGTACCTGATTTGATCGAACTCAATAAATTATATGTTAAGTATATTGCACTTGTCAAGTAATTGATCACTCGATAATGTACTTGCTAAGTGATTGGTCATTCTCCTTAAATTATCAACTAATTATAAGGTAAGTGTAAAATACTCGCCATATAAAAAATATTAGTCCAATTGAGTCGAGTTTGGACTAAAATTTCCCAATATGCTGTCTTTTTCTGAAATAAATTTCCATATAAAGTACCTTGAAAGGAGAAGCACACATTTAGCCTAATACTTCAAACGTGTCATTGTAAGAGATATTGTAAGTAGCTTCCATGTACCTATATAGAGTTCATAGTGCTTGGTTTTCAACTTTTAATTAATGTTTTCTCAAGGACGTTATTCATTTTCGATCATTTATAGTCGAAGTTAGTATCGTGGGGGCGCTATATATTAAAAGGAATGGCTCTTGAAATATTATAAACTTTTATTACAAGAGAATATTACGAAAGTTTTGATTTGGATATATTAGCTAAAATGTCACCTAATTGAGTGCACCAATAATCTATTTTGACACTTTATGATATTATAAAAAATATATTATTAATGAAATTTGGTGTATTTTATTAAAATACATTTTTTTTTAAAAAAAATTTGAAGTGTTACAATTAGTGAGTGATTGAGATAGTTTTTAAAAATATCACGTTATACGTGTTAAATTCGATCCTTTTCAATAGTACGAGCATAATGGCTAATGTGAGAGTTATGTACCAGCCAACTCTTCTTAGAACACGAAGATTGGAGTTCAAAAATTGATATTTTAGCTAACAAATTAATAGCACGCGCTTAATTCATCTAGTTAATACGAAGAGAGCCCACATGTATTAATGAATAAAATCTTCATTAGATTTGAAAATTGAGTAGTATTTAATGAGCTTAAAAGAACCTTCAATTAGAAATAATCAATTATGATCAAAAGATTATTATATAAATAGACAAATACCTACATTTTTAACAAGATTCAAACAAAACATTTTAAAGTTTTGAAATCTCAACTTTGCCATTAACACGCAACTTTATGGCCAGAACTAGACTTTGTGAACTTCAAGGGTTGTTGAGATTGCTATTCCATGTAATTCAGCATCACATTATTAATTTAAATTATTCACGTAAAGAATCTATTACATAATACAATTATATATATATATATATATATTTACACGCGTATAGAATGTGCCTGTCGATTAACATTCGTAATGTAACAACGATTGCAAAGGGAATAGATCGGCCTGTGGCCAATAATTCGAACGTCTCATTTTGAAAGGCGTTAGTCGCTTCCGTGCTTGCATTGAGTTCAATAATTTATTACATCAATTTCAACTCTTAATCAATGTTGTTAGCAAACTTTCGGTGACGAGATTGTTTATATTTCTTTGTCATGTGATTAATTGGGCATGCAAACTATATATGTAAAGGAGATGAACGTTGATTCACGTGACTCTTTACCAAATGTATAATTTTTTCATACGTTATTTTCAATTTAGCTTGTGGCGCAGATTAATTAACAATTTTTTCATCATTATTGAAAAGCTTTTTCGTAATGAACATAATTAATGGATGATACTATTTGTGAGACGGAAACAAATTTCAAAGCGGCAGTTATGATTTCAATATATGGAAGCAATAGTGGAGCCATGAATTTACTGTCATAGGGTGTACTTAACTAACTATAAACTACTGATAATAAAGATAATAAAATTACCAAAATCACGGGATGCATTGAGGGACAATCAGAAAGATAATTAGATATTCATTCAAATACAACCATATATGCATGGTGTAATTTTCAAGTTGGGGAGGGAGGGGAATTACATGCACCCATTGAGTTATATATGTTTTTGTCACTGGACGAAAGGAATTTTTTGTAATTGAGATGAATTTTAGGGATTTTTTTTTTTTTTGTGATTGACACGAATTTTAGGGATTTTTCGTAATTTTCCATTTTATTTAATCTCCAAAAATTGAATTTTATTGTCACGGGACCTAGGAGATGAGATTATCGTCCCTTCCCATTTCTTCTCCCATTCTTCTCCCATTAGCCAATTAGAGTTGAATATGTGACATTTAGTCATAGACTCAGAGTTCCTCTAACCCAGACAAAATCTTTCAAAATTAGAGTATCATAATAGTACTCATGACAATTATAATTGTCCCTCTGCAAGATTATTGGACATTTTATCTTTTTTTTTTCTTTTTCAAAGTGAAGCTCAACAAAGCATAGACGAAACGTGAACGTTAAGCTATGAACAGTTCAAAAATTTGAGAACAAGCTATACAAGACCGAATTTAATATAATAATATATGATATTACATTTTGAAACTGCTCAATAAAACTAGCACTCTCAAATTTAACAATCATTGATCACTAGGAAGGTATGGAAATACACTTTCCTACGGTGATACGCACTACATAAGAAAATTCTAACCAAGACCTGATTTAATTGAACCTAACAAATCATATGACAAGTGTATTGCATTTGTCAAATGATTTGTCACTGAACTACCGACAATTCACAGGACAATTGTAAAACACTCACCACGTAATTAATACTGATTCAGTTGAATCGTGTCTGAGCTAAAATTTCCCGTACTGTATAATATACTATCATACACAACCCAAAAAAAGAAAAAAAAAAAAGATAAATTCAGAGTCTCTTAAGGAGACCGTGTCGCCTGTGAACTGGTGGGGGACGACTCAAATGACGAAAAACTCCCTGACTCAAGATCACCAAAAAACAGATTAGACAAGTGATGGCCCACATCCTCAGGGGCATATCTGACCACTGATGCCAAATTTCTCTCTCTCTCCATGTTTTGTGCATGTGCATTGTAAAACTCGCGATATAATCTAAATATCTTTCTCGCGATAGAAACCTTTATGTGATCGCGGAGCTTACTATCAGGTACGACGCAAGCAAATTGCTTTTTGTACGCCTGGTCAAAGGACGTGTTAAAGCTCTTGAAAATTTCTTTGACTTTTTCGGGAGTGTCCCCAGCAGCAGGATCGGAGGGCAGGGAGTCGATGACGTGGCCCCATCCTAGCCGCTCGTAGTTCGCCGCGAACTGTTTGACTTTAGAATCGTGCTTCGTCAGCCACTCATCGCCGAGGAGATATCTCAGATTTGAGGTTCGCACCCTTACGGCGACGTATTGTAGATTGTTGGCGAGGAATAGGTAAGCTAGTGAAACGTCTTTGTAGTACTTTGCTTTTGTGTCGAGTTTGCAGAGAAGGACGAGTACGAGCCACGCCATCTTTATGGAAATCGCCGGTGCCGGAGACTCGTCGGAGTCGGAGAATCCGAAGTATGATTCCGGCAACAAGTTCTTCGCAGCCGGCGGCGAATCGGCCAATATGTCCGACAAAATGTTGCTGTAATCAGCGAGGTTTGAGAGATAATCCATGGTGTCCATGGTCAGAGAGTGGATTCCGCCGCCGGCGACCGGCGATTTTGAGGAATCCTTTAGAATAGCCGATTCGAAGTCATTTAGCGCGGCGAGGACGAACTCACCGAGCTTGATGAGCGACGTCACCGCCTGCGATTTGATGTTCTCTGTCGAATCGAACGAGAAAATGGAGTCGATCTCCGGCCAGTGATTGGAGATTGCGGCGTACATATCAAGGACTCTGAATACTTTTTCCGGCGACCTTTTGCTGTGTTTGGCCACATTTTCTGGAAATCCAAAGAGAATCATGGCTCCTTCTCTCGTGATTTCGGTGAAGCACGACTCTCTGATGGAATCGGAGCTGGCGAAGACGTGATCGCAGAGGATCCTCTCACCGTTGAACAGAGTGTGCACTGCGGTTCTCACAGCATTGAGCCAATGCTCAATCCTCATCTCCAAAACTCCCCAATCCATTTTATGAATCTGTGAAGAACTCAATTGCTCCACTCCCAGCCTGTAAATCCCCTCATCGACAATCGATTTCCGAATAATCTTGTAAATTTTCAAGCACTCCTTCGCATAACCCGTCGAAATCATACACTCGGCTATCAGTTTCAAATCCGCCATGGCCAGAGTCGAAGCATCTTCGACTTCAGAAATCGATTCACTCGCAGCTCTGGTATCGTCATCATCGTCGTTGAAATCCGATGTGCTCGAACCGGTGGAGCTCCGCGACGACCGAGTCGAGACCGACTCGGGGTCGAGGTGAGCCCGGTTCATGGACAGGATCTGGTAAAACTCCTTCTCGAGCCTTTTCATGGCAATTTGCATCAGATTTTGAGCGTGAACTAGTTTTTCGGAGCTCGAACCCTCGGTGGCCAGAAAGTACATGGCCTTCTGCAAATTGGTGACGGTTTTGATGAAATCCATGGCCTCGCGGCGGCTCTCGTGGAACAGAGAAGTAACTCGAGCGAACACCGTCGCTTCGGGGTTCCATTTCGTGATAATCGGCTCAGCCAGTTCCAGAGTCCGCTCCATGACCGAGTCGGAGAGATTCGGCCGCGACGGTGAAAAACCGAACCGCGATGGGGAGGATTCACGAGATGGTGGAGAAGAAAAAGCAATTTTGGGTGAAAATAATAAGCTCGTCATCCCTTTTCTCGGCATTCTTGGAAGAGTATTGTTTTTAAGGTGTGTTCTCTCTTCTTTTCTTGAATAATTTGTGAGAGTTTATGTTTTCAATTTTGTGAGAGGTGGGTGTTTGGCTGTGGTTGTGAGTGAAGTTGTTGAAAGTGTTGAAATGATATATGGGGGACCTGGGGTATATATAGAGAGAGAGAAGTAATTTGGCGATATTTTTGGGAGTCTTGAGATTGACAGATATTTAAAAAACAAGAGACACATTTTGTTTTGTGTTGTTTTAGTTTAAACGAATAAGGTAAAAGTCGGGCAACGTCCGAGGGAAATTTTTATCCGCATTGACTTCAGCCATATCGAGATTAATAACACGACGAAAGTTTTACATTTGCCTTGTGATTGGTATACAGTTTAATAAAAGTGACCAATCACATAATAAGTATATTGACACTTGTTACATAATTGATTGGGTGCTGTCAAATCGAGTTTGAACAAGAATTTTCCGTAGACAATTTGTTAGCGGAGTGCTTATAACAAAATTAATTGAGGTGCGCGTTTCTTTGAAATTAGTTTGATAATTAATTCTTAATTAATTTCCGAGTTTGCGAATTGTCGCGTTTGCTTGAGCCGGAATAACTTGGCGGGATGTTTGTCGCCAAATGCCATGCAAATATAAGTTATTTAACTTCCTAGAAAATATAATTATTTTTTTGCGTAGAAGTATCTCTTTTGGGTCTACTTTAACTTGGTGAGTTAAACACAACCGCGGATAGCTATGATGAAAATTTGCCAACTAGCTAATTGAATAATAATTTTATATAGAAAATTATGGTTTCAGAAGTGATACATATTGATATGGTTATGCAACGGCGACGCGGGATTGAGTAGCGGACGACCACGAGGGAAGTCGGAATGTTCGGGAAATTGAAACCTTTCTGCTTGCAAAACACGCATAACTTGTTAAGTCCTTTCTTATAAATAAATAAATAGGGTTAAAATGTGAACCTAGCTATTGCATCTATTATTTAATTTTGATCTAATACTATATTAATGTTGCAAATCAAGTTCCAAAATTTCTAATTATTAAATTTCTTATTTCCAACACTTATCGAGTTTTATGACCTCGTTATCATTTTCATTATATCATGACTTTATGATGAATTTACAGTAATTTGACCGATTTATTTCACCTATTAAGTGATCAATTATTATCAACTTAATGACAAAGTTTTATGAGGTTTTAGTGGCTATTATTTATATATGATGGTTGGATTATTTTCCTACATAAAGAGGTCATCTCCTATTCATTTAATACATGAGAGTTATATATACCCACAAGATATTGTAATATGACAACGTGATTGAATTTGAACTGTCTTGCCCTCTCTCCCTTTCCTCTTGATATTTATAAGATGTTTCGAATTGATTGTATAAAAATAAAAAAAAAAACCTTGCTTTTGTCATGGTCCAATAGAGTTGGAAGAAAAGAAAAAAAAAAAAAAATCAGATGTAACAACACTAGTAGGTGGTCAACTATATATGTGTGACACTTAGATGGGGCGTAAGCATATATCTAATAAATAAGGAATTTTAAGTGAAAATAAAATCAGAAATGAGGAAAACGTTTCATCTCTAATTTGGTTTAGATGCCAAATTTGACTGACTAATGATATGCATTGTTAATGTTTGTATTAACAAATTATTGGTGTTCAGTTTAATTAATTAGGAAAATTATTCTGGGACCCAATATAATATGTCCGCCCCGGTGTCACTTGATTAGCAAATTTGTGAGTGTGTGCTCGTGCGTGCGCGTGTTTTTGTTTGTGTTTGTGTTTGTTTTCAAGTAAGGTAGTTATGGTTGAAATATGATGATTTGTTGATTGACGATAAATAAATCTGAGCCCACTAATTAACAAACTTCGTGGTGTGCTCTGTTTTGGGATGTTAATCTCAATTAGTCACTGCCTTGATTATACGGTCAAAATTTAATTGCGGGCCCTAGCTAAGATCAGTTAATTAATATAAACTAGTCATGTAAAGCATCCTTGGGTTATTAGCCGGGAACTCTGATAAGCGCTTTCTATTTTCCGGGGCTTAATTTCCATTACCGTTTTTGAATTTTAAACAGACTGAATCCTTTCATATCTTTCTGTTCAAACATTAAACATATACATAGAGTCATAGACTCACACACACACACACACACACACACACACACATACATACATACATATATATATATATATATATATGCTAGCTATACTAACAATTACTCCCTCTGTCCCATAATCGTTGTTGCTTTAAGGTTATGTACAAAAATTAAGGAAATAGATTAAAGATATTAAATATAAATTATTTTGACTAAAATACCTTTTAAATAAATTAAGCTATTAATTTCTCTCATCAGCTATTAATCTCTCCCTCTTAAGGGTATATTCGGAAAAAATTAATAAATTCTTTCTTAATATGTGAGAACGGCACATATTATGTGATAAAAAAAAATTCCTAAAGTGATAATTATTATGGGACGAAGGGAGTAATATTTTATTATCTCTCTCCCTCTTTCTTGTTGCTATTACCTATACAGCTACTTAAATTAATGCCAATTTTTTTCATTTTTGATCTGATATATCATTAATTATTATTATTCGCCCTATATTTACACATGTGTACACATGAAAAATTCCAACAACTAGTTTGAAATTTTCAGGAGAATAATCTACGGCCAAACAGATTTTTCCAAAACCTATACACACACACACACACACACACATATATATATATATATATATATTATTTCCAATTTTTATTCCCTTATTTTATAATTTTGAGTTCCAAGTTTACTGCCATCTATGACCCACTAATCTTTTAATTCTTGGTCACAAAACGTTTTGCATCATGTCTAATCACAACCCATAAAACTGGAAGATGGAGACAAAAATTTGGTTTACTAATTATGATCCAATTATTTTATTGCAGGTTTGACAAATTAAAAAAGTTGAATTAATGGCTCATGTGAATCAATATCACAAGTCATGTGACTTCTGGAAGTTTCGTCAGTTGATCGATTCTGATATAGAAGGGATTTTTTCAATTTGTACTTGCATCAAGTAAATTAAATAAAAATAATAATAATTTAAAGTAGAGCTTTTAAAACAAGTCCATATATACTTACTCCATCCACTTAATTTGTCATCAAAGCACGGCTCCTCAACAATAAAATTAAAACTCAACCATTTGTTTGAACATAAAACAATTAATTAATTAATTAATTAATTTCCTATGCGTATGAAAATTACCGGTGTCGTGACATTATATTAATCAAGTTTATGATTGAATTATTAATCCAATTTGATGTTGATCCCGTAGAAAACTAGTTTCAATATTAGTGGGATAAATTCAAACTTATTGACTTCCATTAACATCAAAATTTTACTTGGTTGCTTAATTTGGGTAATATAATTGATTATATATATATATATATATTAATTTATCAATAATTCATAAACAATTAATATTTTGGTCCAAAGGGGAAATTATCACTTAAAGGGTAGTTGAGATCGTTATTCCGTCTTTTCAACATTTGTTATCGGGAATGAAGTCAGAAATTCTTGTTTGGGGATGAGATCAAATTTCTATAAAATATTAAAGGGGGTGGGTGGGGGGGGGGGGGGGCGAAATTTAAATTTTTCATAAAAATGCATTCGAATTTAAACTCAATATGAACTTAAGGAAAACAACTGTTTAGGGAAAGCGAAACTCAAAATTTTCGTAAAACTGTATGTTCCCCCAACCTTGCTCCGTCCCTCTTTGTCACAGTATCAAACCGACATGTAGTTCGCAAGAATTTAATAAAGTGGTACACATTTTGGAAATATTGAAAATCAATACAATTGTCACATGTACTCCATTGATTGACATTAGTAAATATATTCATAATGTAACATTGAAAATGCTGTCTTTTCCGAAATTAAGCAATTCTCATGCAAAGAACTTGCAAGGAAAAAAGCACACGTTCTCATGGCCAATACTTCACAAATCTCATTGTGGGAGATGTTATAAGTCAACTTTTAATTAATATTTTCACAAGCTAGCTTTCAATAAGGACACTGTTCGTTTTCGTTATTCATAGTCCAGGTTAAGTATTGTGGTGACGTTATTAAAAGGAATGGACTATTGAGATATCACAAACGTTCACTTTAGGTGAATATTAAGAAATTTTTGATTTGAATATATTGACTAAAGTGTTACGTAGTTCAGTGTAATAATAGTTCTTTTTATTTTTTATAATATCACAACGCATACGTTCTCATTGAAATTTGATATAATTCATTGAAGTATATTTTTTGAAGTATTACAATTAGTGTGTGATTGAGATATTTACGTTGAATTAGATCTCGTTTAATAGTGTGAGCATGATGGCTCCCCCAGCTCTTCTTAAAATATGAATATCAAGTAATAATTTAATAAGGTTATAAGAATCATCAATTAGAAATAATCAAGTATCAGCAAACAATTAATTATCCACTAATATTAATATATTATTAAATTAAGTTAATAATGCCAATGACATTTATGTGACTCGAATCTCGAATCTCAAATCTCTCGATAGTTACCGAGCTTGAGGTCCCAATTCCCATACTTCAATTTAGATATTCTCAATTCTAAACGGGATTCTTTTTTTTTTTTTTAAATCATAGTTCTACGTCACATCATAAATATGTCAAGTGTATTATATATTTTATTTAAATAAACACCTAATTATAGTTCACCAATATTTATAATCCGTAATATATATTATCTGTAATACACACACACACACACACAAACAAACAAGCATTCAGACCTCTTGATGTTTACATAATTATAAAAGTCATACTTATTATCTACTTTTATCTTACAACCACTACAAGAATGCATACCATTCAGTGACAAACAAATACATTATAAATTTAGTCTCTGTGATAGATTTAGTTTATAACAATTCCGCTACTAAATGCCTTGCCACTGATTGGTTCTTTAGTTCTATTTACATTGAATTATGTTACTAAAACATCACAGATACCTTAAATCTGTAATAAAATCTCACCAGTCGTCACAAAATTTCCGTTAGTAAAAAGGGTATTTTTTTTGTAACCCGTAATTACATGAACCATTCATTTATTGACCTTTTGTCTCATAGTCAAACACCCTAAAAAAATTGACGACAAGGGCGGTTTTTGCAATTTAAAAATTTAAATGTATTTACGGTATACTTTAGAAGGGCACATGTGCAATTATCCATATTTTTATTATCGAGAGTTCATATAAAATAAAATAAAAAATAAAAATAGCGTGATTTCATTTTCAAAAGATAGAGAGCCACAAATTTGTCAAGTGCAGAGATATTTGGGCGGTTTAACGAAGTCACTCTCTTGATTTCTTCCAATGACATTAACTTGCGTCAATCGAATTACATCTTAATCATTTATGCTTTAATCAAGAAAATTAAGTTTGAAATAATAGCATAATGCAACATGCAACAACTAGAGATAGACCAATACAAAATTAATGTTTATGCAAAGAAATTAATTGCAATTTAGCATGGTAACTAAAAAGAATTGCTAGTGTTTGTGGTGCTTAAGGCCCCCAAAATCAAGGAAATATTGCTAATTATGTATCATTGGCCAATCATTATTATTATTATTATTATTATTATTATTATTATTATTATTATTATTATTATTAGTAGTAGTAGTAGTAGTAGTAGTTTGCATCAAATTATACATCTTGTATATTTTCATATGGACGGGAATCAAATTTTAAGGTATTTGTCTACTTATATAAAAATTGATGGTTGTAGTCGATCATTCACGGCAATAAAAAGTAAATTAATGACAAAATATAAAAGTTATCGTCAATAATTAATTATATTAAATGACAATGTATTATATTTCGTCATTAATTAAGTTTTTTTTTTTGTGACAACTTTTATGTTGCCATAATGTCACTCACTGTTAACAAAATTAATGTTTTAATTGTTGTTATTGACAATTAGTGACAACATAACAGTAACAATTTGTTAATAATGTATTTCATTATTTCAATTGAAAAACCCCGAGTTATATTAAATAAATAATGTTAACTAATTTATTATTAGAGAATATTAAAATCTAAGCTTCGATTATAAATATTAAGAGGAGAGGAGATATATAATTAGTGCAATAGCCATCATGATTAATAACAATGATGTGAATTTCAACGATGAATATGCATATAATGACTAAAAATCGTCACCGAAAGTTAGGTAAAAACATTAATTAAGAGTTGAAATTGAAGCGATTATTTAACTCGACGCAACCACGGAAGCGAATAATATCTTTCAAATTGACACGCACTCAATGTTGGCCACAGGCTAAAAGTGCTATTCCCTCATTTGCAAGTTATTTTCATGAGAAGTTATTTCAGAAATAGACAGTGTATCATTGTCGTATTATGAACATATTCACTATATTACCCAACGGAGTTGTGGCCATTAATGAATCCCATTCCAAAATATGTGCCCCTTAATTAAATACTTTGGACTTGCGTATGTGTACACATGTGTGTGTACACACACACACACACACACACACTTACACTTGTCAAATAAATGGAAAAACGACCTCAACAACCCTTGAAATTCCCAAAGTCTAGTTCTGGTCCATAAAATTTCCTTTAGCAAAAAAATTGAAATATCAAGATTTTCAGGTTTCTTGTAATTAAGGTGTAGATATTTGTCCACCCAACTATTTATCTATACAAATTAATAAAATATTCAGCGGGGGTCAACAAATCATTTCGACCGGTGTCGTTGGTCTCTCGTCTATCAATATTTATTTTAGCTTTCTTATCTTTTTTTTAACAAAATTTTAAAACTTTTTATTTCTTAAATTATTTTATTTTTTGTATAATTTGTTTATTTTAGATTATTTATTAATGATAAATTTGGTAATATATATATATATATATATAGATATTTACAACTTTATACCTGATGTGCCAAGTGTCGCCTCAATCGGACACGTCAGCAGAGGCGAACCTGTCTAAATCCTAAGTGTGGAGCAACAGAGCCTTCGACTTGGTAGGTTGTCCTCGAAGAAGGTTTTAAGTCCGGTTGTCCTCGATCGTGAGGTTATAAGTCAGAAAACTCACCAAGTGTGAAGACCGATACCCTCGAAGAGATTTGTTGTCCTCGAGAGTGCGTCCACATGAAAGATAGGGAAGCCTCGAAGTGCAAGGCATGAGAGAAATATACCCCCAAGGCTTATCTCTACTACTAACTACGTAGCCCCAAAGCCACAAGGGACCTCTTCAGGGCCTTGAGACCCCTTATGCAGGGTAAGCGGAGCGAGGGAATAGGTAGCTTACGGACGATGAATGCCCTCGAACATAGTTGTATCGAGGGCATGAGTCCTGCGCTCAGCCTTCGCCATATTCCACAGCTAACGGGCAAAACCTAACTAGCACGGCTGACAAATCCTGTACCTACCGCCACCTAACACGCCTTACCGCACATGGGTCCATCCCATCAGCCTTCAGATCATTAAATGCCAACTCATAAATACAATCATTGGTTATAAATGCTCAAGATACACATTAAATACGAATTTGACTCCCCATTAATGGAAGACTGAGTAAACCACCACTTGGGAGTTCAAAAAGTGATAAAAAGCATGTTCACTTGTACCCCATATGTCAGAAGGGCTGACCAACCCCCATTAACCACGTTACATTATGGGACTTCTCTCTTATATATAGCAAAAGGCTCTCCCCCAAAAAGCAACACAACATACGTACTCTTAGCATTGCATGCAAGAAGAGCATTTTTACTCTTCACCATCTTCTCTAAACTCCATATCACTGACTTAAGTGTCGGAGAGCCTATGCCGGAGTAAAACTGGCTAGTCTCACGTGCGTTACTCTCTCTTTGACAGATAGGCCACCAGCATTATCATCCGAAACGTATCAAATTACACCACATGGTGGAGCCAAAAACCGGCCGCAACAATACCATCCAAGTTCAAGTATATTTTATACTATATTTTATGTATATATGGAGTGTATTCGATTGTTGGTACGATTAATAAAGCATTTAGAAAGGGCTAATAGCCACTTTGGTACTTTTCAAATCAAAAGTATCACGCTGATATTCATTTACGGTAACACTTTGAAATATCTTAAATAGATATTTCATAATTTTAACAATTTCGTCATTAGACTATAAAGTTCAATGGTAAATTAATTAAAAGTTGAAATATTACAAGCAATTAGTGAGCTCTGTGCAAGTTCGGGCGCCAGTAATTATATATCTCTCTCACAATGAGACGTACGAAATATTGGCCATAGGTTGAATTTGTGCCTCTCCTTGGAAGTTCTTTCCATAATTTATTTGAGACAATGACAATATATATCATTGTTACATTATGATATAGCATTTGTCAATTGAGTTGTGACAATTACATTGATTTTCAAATCCAAAATATGTACCACTACATTAAATTCTGACAACTTAGGTGCCCAACCTTGAAGTGATTTTCAATAGGGCCAATTCGGACTTAATTAGTTTCACAATGGAGTTCAATTTGATGGCAAGAATTTGAAGAATAAAATGATTGGTCTTGATCATAAGAAAAATCATACTTGTTGATATTTTCGTTGTTCTATATAGTATTATTTATCGAGAGGAAAAAAAAAAAGCTATTAGGGAATAATTAACGACGTTTAAATTAATTGTTGGAATAATCGATATATATGATATGTTTTCAGAGAAAATATTACCACTTGGAACACACATTTTTTGATATTATGTGTAAATTTCATATACACAAAGTTTAGTTCGATTAATAGTGTATCATCGCATTAATATTTTATATTATTAAATTTTATTATTATATTAGGATAATGAATAAAACACACACTATTAAAATAATATATTGAAGAAACAACAAAAAACTTACCAATAAATTTTATGATTGAAGAAAGGAGAGACTCAGCAAATCTTCATCAATGCTCATATATATAGAGAGAAGGAGATATTTGATCCCCTCATTGTGTTTCAAATTTATAGTTGAGATAAAAAAATTTCATCGTTGTGCCAAACAAAGAGGACAAGATAAAACTAAAGAAAGAGATAAATATGAAAAAATACATATTAAAGACGAGTGATTAAGTTAATAAAATTTGAATTATCTAGAGAATCAATGAAATAATTAATTAGATTGATTTTTGGAAGAAAATCCAAAATTAAAATTAAACAATAATTAAAGTTAATTTATCAATTAAAAACAATTCAAAATTCTAAGAATTGAGAATTGAGTCGAAATTGAGTTTGTTTTAGTCATAGACCGCTCTCAAATATATAATAATATAGATTTATATTTTTTTTTCAGAATGTCTTCTGCTAATATTTTACTTTCTAATATTTTGTTAAGTCATAATCTTTTGTTAATTTCTTTACTAATCATATTTTTTTACTAATCAAAAATTAGTTTGAATACTAGGAAAAGTTTATTACTTTTTTTTTTGTTTTATAAAGTTTAATATTATTATAGGAAATATATTATCTAATTTATTTCTTCTATTCTAGTATGTAAGTTTTCTAGATATTTTAAATTTTCTTTATAACTATGATGAATAATTTAAATTGATCAGAAATGAAAATATTATTTAATTTAAAATTCAATGAAATTTTATATTTTTGAAATTTAAAATTTCATATGATTTAAGCATTTCACTTAATTTGTAGCAAGCAATTTAAAATAATTAAGTAATCATGATAATGAGCTTCTGATTCAATCTTAAATTATTAAATAATATACTCTTTTCATAATTCAAAATTGTACTAAATGATTAATTAATTAGTAATAATTATGTCTAATTAATTGACATATAAAAAATAAATATATTGTTGACATTTGTCATGAAACTGCACTGCCATTTGTCATAAATTTAAACTGATTATTCCGTTATATATAATAGATATTTAAATATAACAGCTAGAATGTTGGTGGTTGTCAATTACTTACGGAAATTTTCAGTCAATTAATGTTACAGTATAATATATATATATATATAATCAATTTTTTTTTAGGGAAATATAAATAATCAATTATATTATCCAAGTTGACTCAAATTATGCAACCAAAGTGAATTTTTGCTGTTAATGGAAGTCAATAAGTTTGAATTTATCCAACTATCATAAAGTTTAATACAATTCCACGAAACCAAAACTTTCCATTTATGTCTCTTGGTTAACGATTAATCCCCAAAACAAATGGTTGAGGGTTTTTTATATATATATTTTTATGAAAAGGTTATATTGTTTGGGGCCCGTGTTTTGATGACAAATTAAGAGGTCCTTGCAAAACGAAAAAAAAAAAGAAGAAGTCATTTTCCCACTCACGGCGCCCCCCCCCCCCCCCCCACCAAAAAAAAAAAAGAAGAAAAGATAGTAGGTGTTCTGTTTTCTATTTTTATTGAAAAAAATGTTAAAATAAGTTAAAATCTAGAAGTAACTTTCATGCTATTTTATCCCGGATTGGATCCTCTATGTCAAATTAATGTTTTATCCCCTATTTCATAATTCATAATTATGCCATCCATATAGAATTACTATCTTAATTATACACTTGTTTTAAGATCTTTATACTTGAAGTATATTCATGAATTGGAATAGGAGATGAAATTCGATTTGAAATCGAGAATCTTGTGTGAATTTTTTCCATTTTCTAGTTATCTTTTCAAACTTCAATCACTGCTTTTCACTTTTCTTTTCCAAACAATATCTACTTTTACTACTAAATATTTTTTTCTCCTTTCTCTACACCTTTCGCTTCCCCAAAAGTATAAGTGTTAAATACCCCTTAAATAGATGTAGTAATTATGAATCTATTTTGTAAGTGTTGCTTTAAATGACATATATGTTATTTAATATACTTGATCCAAATACAACTTAAAAAGTGTTGTCTTGTATATAGAGGTGATATCAATAAAATAAAATTGAGACGAGAATTTGATTCTCTATTTTTAAGACAATTTTGCCCTGTACAGTGCTCACGATTTAAATGACAATTGTTTCCCAAGATACAACGACTTTTTTTGAGATAGGAGCACTTCAAATTTCAAGAATACAATTAAAAAGTGTTTAAAACTCTTGAAGAAAAATAGAATGTTTTTGGAAAGTATGTGTACTCAAATGTAGAATACTGTCAAATGCTTTTGGATATGAGTGAATAATTCTGGCTAGAATGGAGTGTATTAATAATAAGTAAAAGGTTGTGGTCATTCACTGAATAAGTACTAATTGCACTCCCTGGATTAAACCATGCACTGGTTTTGCTAGATCGTGCCCAATCACGCTGGTTCGATCATATCCGAACCGCACCGACCCGAGCTCCATACGAACCCGTTCCGAACCCTCGATCCAGATCCGTTGGACTTGAATTTGGGTTTGGTTCAACCCCAATTTCAATTCAATTTAGCCCAAATAGAATATATCTTAATTACGGCAAGTCCAAGTCGGCCGGATGGACGACGGCAGCAGGCGCGCATGTGGGCTTTAGCCCAAACCCAGTTGGACCTAGGTCCTTGCCCGTTTATATATTTGGATATTCCGAAGGGACCCCAATCCCTTGTGAGTATTTTTGGCTATATTAAGTGGCCAATTTTTCTCCATTTTTTCCAATGTGGAATAACATTTTTAATGTCTTCCCAATCCTAGCTTCATCTTTAAATTGCCAACATTGACAGTTAATTTCTCATTCACTCGAAATTATATTTAACAGAGTGAATACATTATTCACATCTACTTTTGGAGTAGAATTCATTATTGCCAACTATAATTACAAATTAAATTTGTAATCCACTTTGATAATTTCTCAAAGTTGGTCAAATACTAACTTGCTAGGAATACAATTTCTAACAAAAATTGCCACTTGGGTTGTAATTCAGTGGTGAGCGCTCAAACCGACACTAGTGAAGTCTTGAGTTCAAATTCTCTGGTCTCATTTCCTTTCCTTTTAGGTGAGTGTGTGCGTATGTAACATTTCGGTTGATATTTATATAGTGTTTCAAGTTGCTTGTGTTAAAACAAAAAAATACAACTTAAAAACTATCATCAAAAACACGCGCGCGCGCGCAACTTAAAAACTCCCTTCTAGCCCAGGATCAACTGACAAATTAAACTTCGAGAACATGATTTATTAAATTGGTTCACATGAGAAAATGCTTGATAGCCAAAGGACAAGAGATTAAATGGCAACGTTCTTAATTTGTCCAAATGCAATAAGATAATAGCATAAATAAACCATTTTTTTTGTCTTCTTTTTCCTTTTTTTAATTTTTTCTTTGGTTTTTTCGCTACCATTATATTCTTACTTTTTCATGGGTTCAGACTTCAGATCAGACATCAAGAAAAAACATTTTGCGCCAGCCAAGAACTAAGACCATGGCAGTAAAGTTGGAACCCAAAATCAGAAAATTAGGGAAAAAAATTGGAAATAAAATATATAGGTTTGGAAAATATCTGTTTGGCTGTAGATTATTCTCCAGAAAATTTCAAACTAGTTGTTGTAATTTCATGTGTAGACATGAGTCATAAGGCGTTACAAAATATCACAAGAGCAAAGAATACACCCTTTTCACTAACGAAAAATTTGTGAGGGGAAGATTCCATCACATATACGAGGCATTTACGATGGACTTGCGACAGAATTATGTTAAAACAAAAAACTGAAGTAGCATTTAGTGATACAACAATTACTAATGGACCCGTGACATGCAAGTACCATCATAGAGTTATATTTTGTGACAGATTTTATTAAATTTGTGATGGATTAAACCGTTAATGAAAGGAATGTATCCTTATAGTGTATATTTCAGAACTTTATGATTTTCTTAACATAAGATGTAATATTACATATACTTTCGAATAACTATAATAAAAAATGTTAAAACCTAAAAATAGAGACGTAAAAGTAATATAATACAAAAGTTTTCACTGATTGAAACATTAAGTGACTATAATTCTTTTTGTATCATAAATTATAACATGTACATAGAGCCATGGTGCAATAATTAACTAGCATTTTGAATTATCACTCTTAAATATTAGCGACACTCGTAGTGACAACAAAAGTTGTCATGAAAATAGATGACAAGATACTTGTTACTATAAGAAAATACAATATTAGTGACAACATATAAAAGTATTAGTAAAAAATGTTGTCACCAATCATTATGTTAAATGACAATAACTTCTATCTTATCACTAATTAAATTTATTTAGTGACAACATTTTTTATTTAATCGTAATACCACTTATGACAAAAATTAATGTTTTAGTCGTCAATAACTTATAAATTTGAAAAATACAGATATAGCCGCATATCCCCTATCTAAATTCTTGTGGAGGCTTTTCGCGACCATTAAATAAAATTAATTAACTGATTAGGGCCCGCAATAAGGCAATGACTAATTAAGATAAACATCCCAGAATAGATGTACGCCGCGAAGTTTGTTAATTAGTGGGTTCAGATTTAATTAATTTTTTTTGATGTGAAATAATAAATCATGTACGCACTCTATTATGATTCGAACTTTAGTTTTTATACTTCCACACCTCTAAGACGGGGTATACATTCATTAGGCTAAAAGTCCTAGGCAATTGATTACATATTCAACGCAAATCATCATATTTCAAGTGTTGTTAATACTATCTTGCTCAAGAAAAGAACAACACAAAAATTTGCTAATCAGGTGACATCACCGGGGCAGACATCTATACTATTATATATTTGAAGAAAGTGTTTGCACCTAAAATCGTTTAATTTTGATCAAATTCTAATTTTCTAAAATTTTGAATTTTTTAATTAAAATAGAAATTCTCATTGATTATTTTATGATAATTCTCCTGGTTTCCTAAAACATTCAGAATTTGAATGTCACTAGTGTTTAGAATTTTGATTTTTTAATTAAAATAGAAAATTCTCATTGATTATTTTATGATTATCTTGGATTCCTAAAATATTCAAAATTTGAATCTTACTAGGTCTGTTAATATGGATTATTTCTTCATTTATCTATAACCTTCCTCATAAAAAAGTCGTTTCCTTCATCTGTATCGACTCTCTCTCCCTCAAACAACCCTAATAAAACTTTCTTCATAATTCCTTAGCCCAAAACGACAACCCCTCGCTCGTTTTCATCTATTCTTTTTTTCTTCTTTTTTGTTTTATAGGTATGCAATCTTATTTTTCATTGATCTTAAAGTGTCATTTTTCTCTATTCCTAATAAAATTTTTGTTTTGTTGTTTCTTTCTTATTTATACAATTATTGACTTATTTTTTTTATTCTTCTATTACGGTTTGTTTCTCATAATTATGCACCTTTATTAAATTATTGACTTAATTATTCAATTTTCTTTTGTTTTCTTTTCGTGTGAGTAAGCTTTAGTTTTTTCTTTTTCTTTTTCCCTAATGAATATGAATTTGATTGTGTTCAATTGCTAGGCCTTTTTCAATTTCCTTGATATAATTTGTATTTCCTTTATTATTATTATTATTATTATTATTATTTTTTTACAGATTTTTCTAGTGATTGGTAATGTTGGGATAAGTATCTGATTCTCAAAAATCTAGGCAAGTAATTTTTAAGATAAATAACTAACAACATTATTTTTGTGTAGATATGATATTTTGTGTTGAAATATTATAATGAATGGTGACTTACATTTGATATTTGGTTTCTATCATAACAATGGTTTCATATCAAATTATTGGAAGTGTTTATTGAAAAAAAAAACTTAAAATTTATCATTTTTGTGGAGCATTAGTCATTTTTGGGTCCTTTTATCTTCACATAGTGGAATTCTTTATATTGGAATTTGGACATCATTTTGTATTGATAGAGTTGTATTTTTAATATTCATTTAATACGTTTTTGTCGATTAGCTTTTTTTTTTAATTTATGATTCCACTTTGAGGTTTATTATTTGAATTTTACCTTTTAAAAGTTGAAACAAATTTGTTGGTTTATTTATTTTATACATCTTTTTTTAAACATAATATACTGCAAAAGACAATTTGGTAAAAGTTGATACGTCTTAGATTTTCACCTATTTTTGTTTTAAATATTACTACTATTTTATTCCATATATTGTAGGATTTTCCCCACTAAGACGCTGTAGTTTTTTTTTTTCATTTAATATTCTATTTGAGTAAGTTTTTTATTGTTATTTACCCATTCTTCTTTCCTTGATTTATTTTTAGTTATCTTCACTTTAGTTGTCTGTATGTGTAATTTTTATTTAATTTGCTTTTGTTGATTAGCCTTTTTCTTTTTAAATACTTTGTGATTCCACTTTGAGATTTGTTGTATTTGACTTTTCACCTTTTAAAAATTTATACAAATTTGTTTATTTGTTCATTTTATACATTTTTTATGTATAATATATTGTATAAAAGATTATTTGGTAAAAGTTGATACATCTTATATTTTCACCTATTTTTGTTTTTAATTTTACTATTTTTGTTAGTTCACATATTGTGGATTTTTTTCCCTTAGAAGCTGTAATTTTTTCTTTTCATTTAATATTTTATTTCAGCAATTTTTTTTTATCTTTATTTATCAATTCTTCTTTCCTTGATTTATTTTTAGTTATCTTCATCTTAAATGTCACACCTTTGTCATCAAAATTTCTCTTTAGTTTTATTCTTCTTTTTGTGGCCCCAAAATGCTTGAAAAGCACTCAATTTCACTAAAAGATTGTGTGAATAGCACTTGATATGAATATATTATATAACATTTGAAAGTTATCTAACACCAAAGTTGATCATTAAAATTAAAAAATGAAAGGGATCAATACTATCACAATTGTATATTTTTATATTATTTGAAAAATATATTTTTATCTATTCATTTTACAATTATTTTTTTACTTTGATAAATAATGCACTACATATCAAATTTAAACACATACTTTTTATCAATTATAATTTTGTTTGAATTTTTCGTGCATTAGCATGGGATTCAGATAAGATGTACTATTACATATCCTTTTGAATAACTATGATAAAAAATGTTAAAAACTAAAAATAGAGACGTAAAAGTAATATAATACAAAAGTTTTCACTAATTGAAACATTAAGTGACTATAATTGTTTTTGTATCATAAATTATAACATTTACATAGTGCCGTGCTGCAATAATTAATTAACTAGCATTTTGAATTATCACTGTTAAAAATTAGTGACACTCGTAATGAAAACAAAAGTTGTCATAAGATAGATACAAGATACTTGTTACTATAAGAAAATACAATATTAGTGACAATATATAAAAGTATGACAAATTACACTTACCTCCTCTAAGGTATACATTATTTACAAAAAATACCCCGACCTATGGAAATATACAATTACCCCCCTCAATTGAGGGGGTTCTATGTTATGTCTGATGGCCGTGATAAAAAGTCATTTTTACCCTTCAGTGACTTAGGCCAAAAAAAAAAAGAAAAAAAAATTAAAATGAGAAAAACCCAAAAATACCCCCATTAAAACTAAAATACAGTTTTTAAATAATTTAAATTTTTTTCCTTTTTCTTTTCCTTTTCCTTTTCCTTGTCCTTTTCATATCTGTTCTCTCTCTCTCTCTCTCTCTCTGCCGATCATTGGTATATCGGAGGTGGTGGCGGCGGACGGTGGAAGGGGCGGCTCACAAAGGTGGGGTGGCGGAGACGATGAGTAATTTCTCTCCCCCTCTCTCTATCCCCTCCCTCCTCTCTCTCTCTCTCTCTATGTAGTGGTGGTGTGGTGGGCGGTGGAGATGGTGGTAGTGTAATGGGGTGGATGATGGCAGATCGGCGGCGAATGATAGCGGTGGAGATGGCGGCGATTGATGGCAGATCGGCGGTGGCGGCAGTGGGATTCAGATAAGATGCAATATTACATATCCTTTTGAATAACTATGACAAAAAATGTTAAAAACTAAAAATAGAGACGTAAAAGTAATATAATACAAAAGTTTTCACTAATTGAAACATTAAGTGACAATAATTGTTTTTGTATCATAAATTATAACATGTACATAGTGTCGTGCTGCAATAATTAATTAACTAGCATTTTGAATTATCACTGTTAAAAATTAGTGACACTCGTAGTGAAAACAAAAGTTGTCATGAAGATAGATACAAGATACTTGTTACTATAAGAAAATACAATATTAGTGACAACATATAAAAGTATGACGAATTACACTCACCTCCTCTGAGGTATACACTATTTACAAAAAATACCCTGACCTATGAAAAATTACAATTACCCCCCTCAATTGAGGGGTTCAATGTTATGTCTGATGGCCGTGATAAAAAGTCATTTTTACCCTTCAGTGACTTAAGCCAAAAAAAAGGAAAAAAAAATTAAAATGAGAAAAACCCAAAAATACCCCTATTAAAACTAGAAATAAAGTTTTTAAATAATTTAAATTTTTTTCCTTTTCCTTTTTCTTTTCCTTTTCCTTTTCATATCTGTTTTCTCTCTCTCTCTCTCTGCCGATCATTGGTATATCGGAGGATGGTGGCGGCGGACGACGGAAGGGGCGGCTCACAAAGGTGGGGTAGCGGCAACGATGAGTAATTTCTCTCCCCCTCTCTCTATCCCCCCCCCCCCCTCTCTCTCTCTCTCTCTCTATGTAATGGTGGTGTGGTGGGCGGTGGAGATGGTGATAGTGTAATGGGGCGGATGATGGCAGATCGGCGGCGAATGATGGCGGTAGAGATGGCGGCGATTGATGGCAGATCGGCGATGGCGGCAGTGGTGGTTGTGGCAGCGACGACGGCAGCGGTGGTTGTGGCGGCGACGGAGTCGTCGTCATGGTGTGTGAGGGGAGAGAGAGAGAGAGAGAGAGAGACGTTGGAAGAAGAAGGAAAAAAGAGAAAAGAAAAGGAAAAGGGAAAAAAAAAAGAGAAAAAGGAGGGAAAAAAAAGAAAAAAGGATTTATTTAATTTTGTATATAATGTGTATTATATTTTTTTATCAAATATTAGAATGTATTATATATATATCTTTATTTATTTAAATTTTTTGTATTTATAAAAATAAAGTTTATAATAGTATAAGATAGTTTTATGTATTTTGTATTTATTAAATATAATTTACATATAACAACTATATATTTTGAAGTATCTGTTTATAAATATTTGCACATATATAAAAGATTCCATTTGTTTCAAAAAAATTTAAATATGTATAATATTTTTAAATTTATTAAATATAAAATTTTTACATATTTTTTGAAAAAATAACAAAAAACCACTCGAGGGCACAATAGTCAATTTGCTATGGTCAAACACCTACTCATACTTTCAGAAGGGTAATTTAAGTAGTTCAAATTTTTTGACTAACGGAAACCTTTAGTCAACTAACGACTGGCGCAATTTGTTGGACGGAATATAAATTGAGGGGGGTAATTATAATTTCCCATAATTGGGGTGTTTTTTGTAAATAATATATTCGGGGAGGTAAGTGTAATTCGTCCTAAAAGTATCAATAAAAAAGCGTTGTCACCAATCATTATGTTAAATGCTAATAACATCTATCTTACCGCCAATTAAATTTATTTAGTGACAACACTTTTTATTTAATCACAATATCACCGATGACAAAAATTAATGTTTTAGTGGTCGATAACTTACAAATTTGAAAAATACAAATATAGTCGTATATCCCCTATCTAAATTCTTGTGGATGCTTTTCGTGACCATTAAATCAAATTAATTTACTGATTAGGGTCCGCAACAATGACTAATTAAGATAAACATCTCAGAACATGTACACCCCGCAAAGTTTGTTAATTAGTGGGCTCAGATTTAATTATAGCCAATTAACAAATCATCATATCTCAAGTGCCATTAATACTGTCTTGTTCAAGAAAAGAACAGCACAAAAATTTGCTAGCCAGGTAATATCGGGGCAGACATATATATTTATATTGGGTCCCAGGAATAATTTTCCTAATTATATTCGTTAAACTGTAGTGATTACTTTGTTAATACAAGCACTAATACTGTATCATCATCGGTTAGTCAAATTTGGCATCTAAACCAATTAGATATGAAACGTTTTCGTCATGCCTGATTTGATAATTTGTACATAAAATTAAATTCCTTAATTATTAGATATATGCTGACGTCCCATCTAAACATTCCACATGGATAGTTGATCAGCTACTAATATTCATTGTTACATCTGAATATATACATATATATATCTAGTTTTTTTTAAAATTTTTTTTTTTACTTCCAACTCTATTGGACCATGACGAGAGCAGGAATTTGAGTTTTGGAGACTTAACGATTATGGCTACTCCTTTCCCAAGTAACTCTGGTTAAAAAAATATTCAATGGGATTGAGTTATAGACTTGTAAGTTAAGCTATATATATTTTACATGTATTTGAATTCCCTTCTTTGGTGGAAAAGTAGTGCACAAGAATTTGCTTATAGTTGAATATTGTGCCACTAATATTAGACATATTAAATATTGAATGATTATCTTATCTTAAAATAATTTTATTATTGTGAATATTGTGTGATTTGAGTTTATAATTATAATATAATAATCTCAATAATCAAGTTAAAAATTTATCATAAGATATAAAATATGAAATAAACAACATTAAACTCAAGATATAGAGAAAATTTGGCTAATGAAAAGCCACCACACTTGTCGTTGTCTTAAAGTCATGATTGCCTCCCTTCGTGTAGGTTCTGGAAGCGGATCGTGATTCTAATATAACACCCCATTAGCTAACGACTGTAGAAAAAATGTTATATATAAAATAATGACCACTAAAACCTCATAAAGCTTCATCATAAAGTTGATAATAATTAGTAATTTAATAGGTGAAATAAATTGGTCAAATTACAATAAACTTCTAAAAAAGTCACGATATAATGAAATGATAATGAGGCCATAAAACTCAATAAATGTTGGAAATAAGAAATTTAATAATTAATGAATTTTAAAACTTAATTTCCAACACTTTAATGTACCATGACCAGACCAGGGGCTACTCCTTCCCCAAGTTAACTACTGGTGGAAATTAATATTATAATAGTGTATTCAAGCACACTCAATGTGTGTGCAAAATAAAAATGAATATAATTTGATTAAATAGTTAAATTTAATGGTAGAAAATTAACTTTTTTGTTAAATTCTATGTGAATTATATATATTTATTAAATATTTTTTTATTATTTATACTATCTTTTTAATTATTGAAATTATATTTGTTAGATTTATGATGAGTCAAAAAAATAAATTCAAAAATAAATTACTCTTTGATAAAAAGCTAATAATAAATTTAAAATGATGAATGTGAAAGGAGAAATGGAAGAGAGAGATGAGAATGAAAAAGAAAAGAAAAGAACACATTATTGGGAAAAAGGGAGTGGATTGAAAAGAGAAGAGTAGAAGGACAAATTAAAAAAATCACAATTACACACACACAAAAAGAAAATAATATAATACAATTTCACAAAAATAATATAATACCAAAAAAAATAATACAATACAATTACACAATTACACACACACACACACTTATCATATAATTTATATATATTTCAGAGAGAATAATTAATAATATACCACAAAAGGTGGTGGTCAAGTGGTTCTAAACTTATTTTCAACTGATTTGGTAAGTTCATTATCTTGGGTCCGAATCTCCATTATACATCTATCAAAAAAAAAATTATATTTTGTGTGCTCTTTGATCTAAGTATGGACCAATGTCGTCTTTTGTGGACTATACTTGGCCCTAGTGATGCTACGCTGACGAGATTATTGCTTGCACCGTTTGTTTAGATATTTGATATAATTGTGACTAAACACGAACTAAGTGTGGGCCAATGTCGTCTTCTGTACACCATACTTGGCCCTTGGTGATACTACATTGACACGACTAGTGCTTGCGTCGGTTGTTCTGGTGTTTGGAATGTTCGCGGTTGAAAACAAAAGTTTGAACGTAGCTTAGCGGGAGGAGGCAAAGATCATCACTATTGCTTCCCAAAAGAAGAAAAAACTAATAAATATAACAAGTGCAGCATACTTATAATTTGTTGGATTCGACCCTACTTGATCCGGACAAGAATATTGAGGTTGTCAGTCTCCACGCGTGGACACTTATTACCTTGACAATTAGCTGTGAATTATAAGGAAAAACCAAATTTTCATTCTTAAACCATCTCAAATTTTCAGTATAGCTATCCACAGCTGTCTCAAGTCACCAAGTTAAAGTGGAGCCAAAAGAGATACTTCTACGCAAAAATGAAGTCTATTTTCTGGGAGAGTAACATATATATTTGCATGGCAACAAACATCCCGTCAGCGGGCAACAGCCATACATCCCAATTAGCTTCTTTCGGCTCAAGACAATGCTAACGACAATTCAGAAACTCGTTCGGACATTAAGAACTATCGAAGTTTCAAAGAAACGCGCACCTCAATTAATTTTATTATAATCGCCCCCCTAACAAGTAGTCTTATCGTTATTACTCACTCGTGACGTTGTCCTATTTTTACCAATTTCGATTCGTTATCTCACGTCAACACAAACGTGTCATTCTTGTTTTCTAATATTTTTCAATCCCAATACTCCCAAAACTATCACCAAACTTCTCTCTCTATATATACCCATATACCATCTCAACACCTTCAAATTTCACTCACGACCACAGCCAACACCCACCTTTCAGAAAATTTAGAACACAAACCCTCACAAATTATTCAAGAAAAAAGAGAGAACATACCGTAAAAACAATACTCTTCCAAGAATGCCGAGAAAAGGGATGAGGAGCTTGTTATTTTCACCCAAAATTTCTTTTTCTTCTTCCCCATCTCGTGAATCCTCTCCGTCGCGGTTCGGATTTTCGCCATCGCGGCCGAGTCTCGCTGACTCGGTCATGGACCGGACGCTAGAACTGGCTGAGCCGATAATCACGAAATGGAACCCCGAAACAACGACGTTCGCTCGAGTAACTTCTCTGTTCCACGAGAGCCGCCGCGAGGCCAGGGATTTCATCAAAACCGTCACCAATTTGCAGAAGGCCATGCATTATCTGGCCACTGAAAATTCGAGCTCTGAAAAATTAGTTCGCGCCCAAAATCTGATGCAAATTGCAATGAAGAGACTCGAGAAGGAGCTTTACCAGATCCTGTCTATGAACCGGGCTCATCTCGACCCAGAGTCGGTCTCGACTCGATCGTCGCAGACATCCACCGGTTCCAGCACATCGGATTTCGACCTTGACGATGATGACGATAACAGGGCTGCGAGTGAATCGATGTCTGAAGTTGAAGATGCTTCGACTCTGGCAATGGCGGATTTGAGATTGATTGCCGACTGTATGATTTCGACGGGTTATGCAAAGGAGTGCTTGAAAATTTACAAAATTATTCGGAAATCGATTGTTGATGAGGGGATTTACAGGCTGGGTGTGGAGAAATTGAGCTCTTCACAGATTCACAAAATGGATCGGGGAGTTTTGGAGATGAGGATTGAGAATTGGCTCAACGGCGTGAGAACCGCAGTGAACACTCTGTTCAACGGGGAGAGGATCCTCTGCGATCACGTCTTCGCCAGCTCCGATTCCATGAGAGAGTCGTGCTTCACCGAAATCACGAGAGAAGGAGCCATGATCCTGTTCGGATTTCCAGAAAATGTGGCCAAACACACCAAAAAGTCGCCGGAAAAAGTCTTCAGAGTCCTTGACATGTACGCCGCGATCTCCAATCACTGGCCGGAGATCGATTCCATTTTCTCGTTCGACTCGACGGCGAACATCAAATCGCAGGCGGTGACGTCGCTCATCAAGCTCGGAGAATTTGTCCGCGCCGCCCTAAATGACTTCGAATCGGTTGTTCTGAAGGATTCATCGAAATCTCCGGTAGCCGGCGGCGGAATCCACTCTCTGACGATCGACGCCATGAATTATCTCTCGAACCTGGCTGATTACAGCAACATTTTGTCGAACATATTGGCCGATTCGCCGCCGCCGGCGAAGAACTTGTTGCCGGAATCATACTTCGGATTCTCCGACTCCGACGAGTCTCCGGCGCCGGCGATTTCCATCAAAATGGCGTGGCTAATTCTAGTCCTTCTCTGCAAACTCGACACAAAAGCCAAGTACTACAAAGACGTTTCATTAGCTTATCTATTCCTCGCCAACAATCTCCAATACGTCGTCGTCAAGGTGCGGACCTCAAATATGAGATATCTCCTCGGCGATGAGTGGCTGACGAAGCACGATTCTAAAATCAAACAGTTCGCGGCAAACTACGAGCGGCTTGGATGGGGCCACGTCTTCGACTCGCTGCCCTCCGATCCTGGGGCTGGGGCCACTCCCGAAAAAGTCAAAGAAATTTTCAAGAGATTTAACACGTCCTTTGACCAGGCGCACAAAAAGCAATCTTCCTGCATCGTACCCGATAGCGAGCTCCGTGATCATATAAAAGTTTCAATCGCGAGAAAGATATTTAGATTATATCGCGATTTTTACAATGCACACTCGCACAAAATGGTGAGAGGGAGAGATTTGGCACCGTCGGTCAAATATGCCCCTGAGGATGTGGGCCATCATTTATCGGATCTGTTTTTTGGGAATATTGAGCTAGGGAGTTTTTCGTCATTTGAGTCGTCCCCCTCCAGTTCCCGGGCGAGAAGATCTCCTTAAGAGATTGTGAATTATTTTTTTAATTTTTTTTTTGTTTGAATTTGTATATGATGATAGTATATTGTACAGTACATACCACCGTAGGAATGTGTATTTCCATACCTGCCCGGTGATTAATGTTTGTTACATGAATTTGAAAATGCTAGTTATTTTGAGCATTTTCAAAATTAAATATCATACTTGATTTTATTAATTTCGATCTTGCATATTTTGGTCTCAGAAAATTTGAATTTCGCACAGCTTAAGATTTATCCATACTCCGTTGAGCTTCACTTTAAAAAAAAAAAAAAAGAAGAAGAAAGGATAGAATGTCCAATAATCTTGCAGACGAATAAATTTAATTGTCATGAATACTATTATTATACTCTAATTTTGAAAGATTTTTGTGTAATAGGTTAGAGGAACTGTCACTAATATCGCTTAACCAAATTAGAGAATTGTGAAAAGAAAAGGATAAGACATGAGTAGGGACTATAATATATCTTAGGTCCCGTGACAATACTGTTCAATTTTTGGATATCAAATAAGAGGGATAATTATGAAAGTTCCTTAAGGTTTGTTCGCAGTTATTAAAAAAAAAAAAAAAAACCTCCATCTATTGAAATTATAATTACAACGTTAAGATTTGTTTTCGTTTTACTAATAGTACTACCTGTATATTTAGTACTTATTTCAATTATAAAAATCCTCTCTACACTATTATTGTTAGGGAATTAAGATAGATGATCGAAAGGATATGTAAATTAGTCTGAGCCGGAAGATTGAAAACGTTGTATGAGAAATTTATATGTGTTGGAAAGTAAAAGAATCTCATGAATGTTAATCTGTTGAATGACCAAGTTTAAGTCGTTAGAAAAGAAAATCATCAAATATTTGATAGAGAAGAGAATAATCGAATATTTATTATTTTCAACATAATCAATTGATAAGTCACTAATCAATTGAATTCCAATGACTGCATTCATTCTCATTTTCAAAATACGTACCACTTAATTAAGCACTGTCAAGTTTCAACCAATGTGTGTGTCTGGATATCAAGTTGAAATATATGAAATAGCGATCTCAACAACCCTTGAAGTGCACAAAGTCTAGTTTTGGCCCATAAAGTTGTGTGTTAACGGCAAAGTTGAGATTTCAAGATTTTAAGATTTTCTATTTGAATCTCGTTAAGAGTGTAGATATTTGTCTATTTATATAATAATCATTTGTTGATACTTGATTATTTCAACTTGATGGTTCTTATAAGCTCATCAAATATTACTTGATTTTCAAATTTAATGATGATATTATTCATTAAAAAATGTGGAGCTCTCACCAGATTAACTAGATAAATTAAATGCATGCTATCAGTTATTTTTTTATAACTAAAATATCAATTTTTTTTAACTCCGATCTTCATATTCTAAAAAGAGCTGGGTGATACATAATCATCTCAATAGCTATCATGCTCACACTAATATCTTAATTTAACACATATATCGTGACTATTTTCAAAAGAGTCTTAACCATGCACTGATTATAACACTTCAAAGAATGTGTTTTATATGTTTTTTATATAAGTTATATATGTTTTTGATAAGTTTTTTTTCTTGTGATACTATAAAATATCAAAATAGGCAATTATTATACTCAATTACATTACATCGTAGCTGATATCTTCAAATAAAAAATGTCACAATATTCACTTTTAGTAGTACTCTGTAATCTCCATTTATTTTAATAATGCCACCATGAAACTAAGTTCAACGATGAATGACGAAGAGATGGGTGATACATAATTATCGCAATAGCCATTATGCTCACACTACTGAAAAAGATCTAATTTAACACATCTAATGTGACACTTTTAAAAATTGCCTCAATCACTCACTAATTGTAACACTTCAATAAAATGTATTTTAATAAATTATAACAAATTTGAATAACAATATATATTGTTTTTTGTAATGTTATAAATTGTCGAAATAGAAACTATTAGCGTACTTAATTACGTGACATTTTAGCTAAATATATGTCCAGATAAAATTTTTTGTAATATTCACTTGTAGTGAAATTAGTTTGTAATATCTCAACAGCCATTTCTTTTAATATAACGCCACCGTGATACTAACTTCGACTAAAATTGATTGAAAATGAACAATGTTGTTAAGAAAAGATTAATTAAAAATTGACAAACTTTTGGTGATATTTTCGTTGTTCTAAAAAGTAATTGTTTTGCGTTCATTCTGTAATTTTGGTTTTTCCCCTTTCTTTTTCTCTTGGTTAACAATTTATCTCTTGGTTAGATTTATTGTTAGGGACTCGTGTTTTGATGACAAATTAAGAAGGCTCTGGCTAAACTTATCTTAAAGAGCTTATAAGCGTAGAGTTTATAAAATATTTTCAGAGCTTATAAATTGTCACATTTTATTTTAAAAACAAGTTATTAAGGTGTTAAGATAAAATAAGACCATGCAACTTATAAGATATTTTTGGAATTTATAAGTTGTAATTTTGTTTGGTAAAAATGAGAGTTTATAAGTTCTTTTAAGTGTAACGATGATTTTTTTAAAAAAAGTAAATTTAATTTCGTGTAAATAAATAATTTTTTGAGATAGTAGAAATGTAATATTGAAAAAAAAATAAAGATATTTATGTCATTTTAGTTTTTAACATAAGACAACTTAAAAGTTGTTACAAAAATAAGTTGGGGGAGCTTACAAGCTCGTAAGAGCTTTTTTGGAGCTTATAAGTTCCCTTATTTAAAGATTTATCAAACACTTTTAGTAGTTTATGAGCTCTCAACAACTTATAAAATATTTTGAAGAGCTTATAAGCTCAGCTAAACACTCTCTCCGTAGATGGAGTAATTGTGGACTTGTTTTAAAAGCTTTTCTTTAAATTATATATTTAATTTAATTTACTTGATGCAAGTACAATTTAAAAACTCACTTCTAGCTTAGGATGAACTGACTTAAACTTCCAGATCACGACTTAATTATTAAATTGATTCACATGATCAGACATTAATGCAACGTTTTAAGTCTGTCTGCATTGTAATAAAATAATTAGAGTTAGCATAAATTAATTAAACCAACTTCCATTTTTATTTTTTTATAGGTTCTGATAAGCCATGAAGAAAAACGTTTAGTGGCCAAGAATTAAAAGATCAGTGGGTCATGTCAGTAAACTTGGAACTCAAAATTAGACAATAATAAGAGAATAAAAAATGGAAATAAAATACATAGGTTGTAGAAAACTCTGTTTGGCTGTAGATTATTCTCCAGAAAATTTCAAACCAGTAGTTAGAATTTTCATGTGTACACATGAGCAATAATAATAATAATTTAGAATTTTCATGTGTACACATGTGTTACAATAATAATAATAATAATAATAATAATAATAAAAAAAGAAAAAAATTGACATTAATTTAACAAATTGTGGTGGTAATAGTAACAAGAAAAAAGGAGAGAGAATAAAGATCAATTGGGTTGGTAGTATAGATAGCATATCTATTTAGTGGGAAATTTCTAACCCAAATTTGACACGGTTGAATCAATGTTAATCATGTAGCGAGTATTTTATACTTACCTTGTGAATGACTAATAATTTAAAGAGATTTGAAAGGATTCAGTTAGTTTAAAAGTCGAAAACGGTTATGGAAATTTTAGGCTTTGGAAAATAGAAAACGCTTATCAGAGTTCATGACCATTAAATAAAATTAAATCAACTTATATTAGCTTAGGGCCCGCAATTATGTTTTGACCCTTTAATCAACGCCACTAATTAAAATTAACATCCCAAAACAGAACACGCCACGAAGTTTGTTAATTAGTGGGCTCAAATTTATTTATAGTCAATCAACAAATCATCACCAATAAGTTGTTGGTCGAGTGGTAAGCAATTCTGATTCTGTAAGAATGAGAGCACAAGTTTGAATTTCGAAAAGTGCACTTGTTGGGAGAGAGAGTAACCTTTAATACTCCATCTCTCAGAATTGCGAGAACAATGTTTTAATATTACTAAAAAAACAAATCATATTTCAACCGTTACTATCTAACTCGAAAACACACACACACACACACACAAATTTGCTAATCAGATGACATCAGGGCAGGCAGACATACATATATGGGGAACGGGAATAATTTTCCTAATGATTCGTTAAACAGTAGTGATTAGTTTGTTAATACAAACGTTAATGCTGTATCATTTCATTGGTAAGTCAAAAATTTGGCATCTAAACCAATTAGAGATTAAACGTTTTCGTCCTGACTGATTTGATAATTTGTACAAAAAATTAAATTCCTTAATTATTAGATATATGCTTACGTCCCATCTGAATATTTCACACATACAGTTGACATATCAGCTACTAATATCAATTTTTACATCTGAATATATATATTTCTTCCAAAGTTCCAACTCTATTGGACCATGACTAGAGCAGGGATTTGACTTTTGGACCACGTAGCTGTTGTTAAAACTATTCAACGGGATTGAGTTTGACTTATAAACTAGGCTCTGCATATTTTTCATGTATTTTAATTCCCTTCTTTCCTGGAAAAGCAGTGTACAAGAATTTACTTGTAGTTGAGTTTTGTGTCGCTAATATTAGAGATCGGAAATTATTATTAACATTCCGAAATTATTATTGATACTTTATTTTTATATTTTTTAATGCGAAATTGATCAAAATAATCTATTTTAAAATATAACTGTATACACCTTACACTTTCAATTATTTGTTATGTTTCATTCACTCCCCTAAACTATTAGATATGACACTTACCTTGCTCAATTAACAAATTGGTCAAATTTGCTCTAATACCACCCCTATTTGTATAATTTAACTTTTTCTCTGTATTTAACATTCTAAATTCAATTTCAAATTATTTATTAGTTTTAAAATCAATTTTTTATTTTAATTTTAGAAATAAGTTATAGCTTAAGTAAATTTTAATTTTACAAAAAATTATTCTAGTTACTTAACTTCTAAGTAAAGTTTGACCATTTTGAATAAAAATAAATGCATATTTTTTTATATTAAGTTAAATTGTGGTATATTTAAATAAATATAAATTCTTCAAAAAATGAGTGTACCAATTTATTTTAGATAACAAAACATACGCAAATTGAAATAATTAATGAAAATATAATTATTCATATAAATTTAAAAGAGTCTAGAGTTTACTTGTGATTGAAGAGTTAATAACTTGATTTCTAATTAAAACATATTTAAAATTAAATTTAGATTATAAGAATTGGTATAGGTACTTTGTGAATACACACACTTTTGTATAGATTTGATGGTACTTTTATCGAAATATATAATTGTTGGGGAGGGGTTGGGGGGTTGTTTTGAGGCGACGAATGAACGAGCTAGTTCTACAACTAAGTCGTGCTAATTTATCAGTCTTTAGAAGTAAATGATATATAACATATAATTAAGCTAGCGGATAAGTGTATTTAATTCTATTTTACAATGAATGGGCATTTTGGTTATTTTTTTAATACAAAAATAAGAATTGGGCGACAATAACAATTTTTGAGTGTCAATAACAATCTCTAGAGATATTAAATATTGAATGATTGTCTTATCTTAAAATAATTTTGTTGTAGTGAATTTTGTGTGATTGGTTTGTTTATAATTATAGTAAAATAATTTCAAATAATTAACTTAATAGTATATTAAACTCAAGAACTAAAGAATACTAGACTAATGGAACTGTTTTAACGTCATGATTATCTTCCTTCGTGCAGGTTCTGACATAGCTGATCATGATTTTAAGATAAAACCTTACCAGCTCACACCAGTGTCTCATCCCATGGCCATGACCACAAGAAGATTAGGAACCAATCGTTAACCGTGCACATTGACGTAATACATTATCTTGTGGGTATATGTAAACTCTCATATATCAAATGAATAGGAGATGATCTCTTTTGGTTAGAAAAATAATTTGACTGTTACATATAAAATAATGACCACTAAAACCTCATATAACTTCATCATAAAGTTGATAATAATTGGTCACTTAATAGGTGAAATAAATGGGTCAAATTACAGTAAACTCATAATAAAGTCATAATATAATGAAATGATAATGAGGTCATAAAACTTAATAAATATTAGAAATAAGAAATTTAATAATTAATCAATTTTCAAGCTTAATTTCCAACAATTTAATGGACCATAACCAGACCAGGGGCTACTCCTTCCCCAAGTTATAAACTGCTGGTCGAAGTTAATATTCCATGGGATTGATGTTACACACATCTTCTTGATTTATATATAATGTAGTTTTTTTAAAAAAAAAAAAAGAAATAATGCAATGCATTGGATCTAATTTAATGTGTATCTTATTTTTGTCCCGATATACTTGTAGTCTAGTTGATCAAAGGCCACACCTGATTCAACTAAATTAATGTTAATCACATTGTGAATTCATTATACTTTTCAATTAAATTGTATATATTTTAGAGAGAATAACTACTAATATAAGTCCATATCTTGTTCGAATCTTCGCTATGCATCTGTCAAAAACATTTGTCAATTGTGTGTTTTTCAACCTAAATGTGGACCAATGCTATGTTTTATGAATTATACTTGGCCCTTGATGATTTACGCTGACGATTGAACACAAAAGTCCGAATATGACATAGCGAGATGAGTCAAAGATCACCACTATTGGGGAAATTCTTACCGATATCGGGTTCGACCACACCAAGACTAATCACGTGGTGAATATTTTACACTCGCATGCAATTAGTGTACAGTTTAAGGGAGATTGACCAATCAAATGATTAGTGTATTAATATTTGCTATATGATTAATTGGGTACGGCTATGCCAGGTCTCGGCAAGAATTTTCCCCACTATTGCTTCATTTCTTTTAACTCATTAAAAAAAAGCTAATAATATAACAAGCTGAGTACATTTACCATATACACCATATTTAATCCGGAAAGAATTTTGCGGCTGTCCACAGTGAATTTAATCCAAGTCTCTAATTACCATACATTACTTAGAGAATTAGATGTGAAATATAAGGAAAAATCAAATTTATATCTACAGCTGTCTCAAGCCACCAAGTTAAAGTGGAGCCAAAAGAGATACTTCTATTAAAAAATGATTTCTATATATTTTTATGGGAAAATTAAACAACGTTGAATATCCCGTCAAGTTCTTCCTGCTCAAGAAAACACGACAATTCAGCTATCAATTAAGAATTACTTATCAAATTAATTTCAAAGAAACGCGCACCTAAACTTTATTATAAGTTTCTAACAAATCTCGCCTTATTACTCACCCATGACGTTGTCATTATCCCATGTCAACACAAACGTGTCTTTCTTGTTTTTTAATATTTGTCAATCTGAATAGCGACTCCCAAAACTATCAACAGATGACTTCTGTCTCTATATATATACCGCACCGCACACCATCTCAACACATTCCAAATTTCCCTCAAAATCAACACCACCTTAGAGAGAATTGAAACCAAAAACTCTCACAAATTATTCAAGAAAAAGAAGAGAGAGCATACCTTGAAAATAATAATCTTCCAAGAATGCCGAGAAAAGGGATGAGGAGTTTACTATTTTCACCCAAAATCTCCTTTTCTTCTTCCCCATCTCGTGAGTCCTCTCCGTCGCGGTTCGGCATTTCGCCATCACGGCCGAGTCTCTCCGACTCGGTCATGGATCGGACGCTAGAACTGGCTGAACCAATAATCACCAAATGGAACCCCGAAACGACGACGTTCGCTCGAGTTACTTCGCTGTTCCACGAGAGCCGCCGCGAGGCTAGGGACTTCATCAAAACCGTCACCAATTTGCAGAAGGCCATGCACTATCTGGCCACTGAAAATTCCAGCTCAGAAAAATTAGTTCTCGCTCAAAATCTGATGCAAACTGCAATGAAGAGACTCGAGAAGGAGTTTTACCAGATCCTGTCCATGAACCGGGCTCACCTGGACCCTGAGTCGGTCTCGACTCGGTCCTCGCGGACCTCCACCGGTTCCAGCACGTCGGATTTTGATGTTGACGATGAAGATGATACCGAAGCTGCGAGTGAGTCAATTTCTGAAGTCGAAGATGCTTCGACTCTAGCCATGGCGGATTTGAGATTGATTGCCGAGTGTATGATTTCAACTGGTTATGCGAAGGAGTGCTTGAAAATTTACAAAATTATTCGGAAATCGATTGTCGACGAGGGGATTTACAGGCTGGGAGTGGAGAAATTGAGTTCTTCACAGATTCATAAAATGGATTGGGGAGTTTTGGAGATGAGGATTAAGAATTGGCTCAATGCTGTGAGAACCACAGTGAACACTCTGTTCAACGGGGAGAGGATCCTCTGCGATCACGTTTTCGCCAGCTCCAATTCCATCAGAGAGTCGTGCTTCACCGAAATCACTAGAGAAGGATCCATGATTCTCTTTGGATTTCCAGAACATGTGGCCAAACACAGCAAAAAGTCGCCGGAAAAAGTCTTCAGAGTCCTTGATATGTACGCCGGGATCTCCAATCACTGGCCGCAGATCGACTCCATTTTCTCGTTCGAATCGTCGGCGAACATCAAATCTCAGGCGGTAACGTCACTCATCAAGCTCGGAGAATTTGTCCGTGCCGCCCTAAATGACTTCGAATCGGTTGTTCTGAAGGATTCATCCAAATCTCCGGTAGCCGGCGGCGGAATCCACTCTCTGACGATCGACGCCATGCATTATCTCTCGAACCTCGCTGATTACAGCAACATTTTGTCGGACATATTGGCCGATTCGCCGCCGCCGGCGAAGAACTTGTTGCCGGAATCATACTTTGGATTCTCCGACTCCGACGAGTCTCCGGCACCTGCGATTTCCATCAAAATGGCGTGGCTTGTACTAGTCCTTCTCTGCAAGCTCGACACCAAAGCAAAGTACTACAAAGACGTTTCACTATCTTATCTGTTCCTGGCCAACAATCTCCAATACGTCGTCGTAAAGGTGCGAACCTCAAATCTGAGATATCTCCTCGGCGATGAGTGGCTGACGAAGCACGATTCTAAAGTCAAACAGTTCGCGGCAAACTACGAGCGGCTAGGATGGGGCCACGTCATCGACTCCCTTCCCTCCGATACTGCGGCTGGGGAGACTCCTGAAAAAGTCAAAGAAATTTTCAAGAGATTTAACACGTCCTTTGACCAGGCGCACAGAAAGCAATCTGCCGGCATCGTACCCGATAGCGAGCTCCGTGATCATATAAAAGTGTCCATCGCGAGAAAGATATTTAGATTATATCGCGAGTTTTACAATGCACACTCGCATAAAATGGTGAGAGAGAGAAATTTGGCACCGTTGGTCAAATATGCCCCTGAGGATGTGGGCCATCACTTATCGGATCTGTTTGTTTGGAATATTGAGCTAGGGAGTTTTTCGTCATTTGAGTCCTCCCCCTCCAGTTCACGGGCGAGAGGATCTCCTTAAGAGATTTTGAATTAATTTTTTAATTTTTTTTTGTTTGGATTTGTATATGATGTTAGTAATTAGTATATTGTACATTACATACCACCGTAGGAAAGTGTATTACCATACCTTCCCAGTGATTGATGATTGTTACATAAATTTGAAAATGCTAGTTATGTTGAGCATTTTCAAAATTAAATTTCGTTCTTGATTATATTAATTTTGGTATTACATACTTTGGTCTCAGAAAATTTGAATTTCGCACAGCTTCACTTTAAAAAAAAAAAAAAAGAAAGGATAGAATGTTCAATAATCTTGCAAACGAACAAATTTAATTGTCATGAATACTATTATTATACTCTAATTTTGAAAGATTTTGTGTATTAGGTTAGAGGAACTATCATTAATGCCACTTATCCAAATCAGAGAATTGTTAAAAGAAAAGGAGAAGACTTGAGTGGGGCGTATAATATATCTTAGGTCCCTGTGACAGTAAAGTTCAATTTTCGTCGCAGTTTGAAGGAAAAAGAACCTTAATACATTGAAATTATAATTACCACCTTAAGATTTGTTTTCGTTTTCATCTATTGAAATTATAATTAAAAGTTTACAACAGTTGGCGATTAAAATTTGTCCCATCAAAAATTGACAAGTTTAAATTAAAATATTAAATATTAATTAAATTTTCTATTTAGAATTTAGAATTTCCTAAATTTAATTCCAATATCAAATAGTTAGTTTCAAATTGATATTTTAATTTTTATCGTGTGTCAAATATGAAGTATCACAACTAATCAAATCAAGTTATGCAGCCCAAAAGTCTAAAATCAATCAAATGGTGACAAGCGGCGCATTTGGTTTCGTGGACCAATCAAATTATGACACGTAAATGATATTTTTTTCTCTTTAATAATAATTTATATTAAAAAATAAATATCAAAAAAATTGCTAGCAATCTAAAGACTTTGCATAAACTCCTATATATAGGGGTTATTTGGAGTTCAAAAGGAACATTAAGGAGTTTCCAAGAGCTAGAGAAGTCAGGAAGATCCTGAAGTTCTTTCAAGACAAGCTCAAGAAGATTCGTAAAGATCAAAGGAGAAATTCTCGGCGTTTTTTGTCAAAGTCATCAAATCAAGATGTTCAATCCGTGATCAAGGTGCTAGCCCCGCGTTTTGGCGTTTCTCCCAACTAAAATCCACGTTGATTAAGGCGACATTGAAGGCGTTCTTCGCAGAATTCATCCAAATAAGGCATTTGATCTGCAGTCAAGGTGTCAAACCAGCAAATCGACATTTTTTTCTTCAAGTCAAAGTCAAGTCAAGTACACGGTGTTCTTCACGGCGTTCATCTGAGTTTTCAGCTTTTGATTCGTAATCAAGCTACTCAACCTACTGAATCACGTTATTAGGGTGACAAATCAAATTTGAGGAAAAGAATTAGGGGATTAATCTTTGAGGGATTATTTTCCACTAATTCATATCATTTTTAAATATTTGTTACATATTTTTCTTGGCTTGTAATTTATATTTATAGATTCGAAATTTTGTGTGAACAACAATGTTAAGATTTGTTTTCGCTTTACTAATAGTACTACGTATTAGTACTTAGTTCAATTATAAAAATCCTCTCTACACTATTATTGTTAGGGAATTATGATTGATGAAAAGATATGTTAATTAGTCTGAGCCGAAAGCTTGAAAACGTTGTATGAGAAATTTATACGTGTTGGAAATTAAAAGAATCTCGTAAATGTTTAATCCTCCTCTACATATACAGATTCTATGCCTAATTAGTCACATATATTTATATACGCGTGGCAAACAAAACAATGCCGTCACCGAAATTTTGCTAAGAACATTAATTAAAAGTTGAAATTGAAGTAATAAATTAGGGAACTTCCATGCAACCACGGAAGCGAATAAAATCTTTCAAAATGAGATGTTCGAAACTTATATTGGCCACATGCTCATCTCTTCCCTTTGCAAGTTCTTTTCATGATTTTTTTTTTATTTTCAAGAAAATATATTATCTCGTTGTTACGTTGTGAATATCAATTGATGAGCACATCCTATACGTGCGCGAAATAATATATATATATATATATATATATATATGTGTGTGTGTATGTGCGCGCGCGCGCGTGCTTGAATTATGTACTAGATTCTTGATATGAATATATTTTCTAGTATTCATTGAATATAAAATAGGTGAAAAGTAAAAATAATTTAAAATATTACAAAATTGTATAACCAAAAAATAATTAAATAAGATTATTGGAAAATGTTAAATAATATGGCATGAGAAACAAGGGAGGTACTCCCCTTTTATATCAAAATTTTTGGTGTTTTATAACATTAATGAATTGGATTTCTTTCTTGAGTAAATTACGTTAAGCACTCCAATTTTGGGGGTGTTTTGCACTTTGATATCCAACCTTTTTAAATGTGAGCTTTGGTACCTAATTTTTATTATTTGTGCGCCGATGATATTTTTTCACTATTTTGATGGAATCGTTGTAGAATATTCAGACATATTCTAGGGAATATTAAAGAATATTCCACCGAAATAGTGTAAAAAATACTATCGGCGCACAAATAATATACATTAGGTACAAAAGCGCACATTTATAAAGATTGAGTATTAAAATATAGAACACCTAAAAGTTGGGGTGCTTAATGTAATTTACCCATGATTTTATTCATTGAAAATGTGGGGCTCTCTCCATATTAACTATATAAATTAAATTCGTGCTATCAAATTTTTAACTAAAATATCAATTTTGGAACTCCGATCTTCATATTCTAAGAAAAGTTGGATGATACGTAATTATCGCATGCAATAGCTATCATGCTCAAGCCAATATATAATTTAATACATATATAAAGTGACTATTTTAAAAGATGTTCTATTCACGCACTAATTGTAATACTTCAAAGAATGTGTTATATAACTTATATCGGACTCTAAATAAGTTATACTTTGATTACATCACATTTTAGCTGATATTTTCAAAAAAAAAAAATGTCATAATATTCATTTTTAGTGGTACTTTGTACATGTTAATTTATTTTAACTAGCATATCAGGCATGCTCAATGTATGTGCAAAATAAAAATAAAATATAATTTAATTAAATAATTAAATTTTAATAATATAAAATTGGTTTTCTATTGCATTCTATATGTAAACACTCATCTTTCTTAACTATTATTATTTATATTATAATATATTTATTAAATTTATGAAAAGTTTAAAAAAATCATTTTTAAATAAAATTATTTCTTGATTAAAAATAAATAAAAACATAAAGTAGAATTATTTTTTTTTAAAAAAAGAAGATGTGAGGGAGAAAACGGAAAAGAGATGACAATAGAAAATAGAAAAAAAAAGAATATATTTGTCAGAGAAAAAATAAATAATAGAGGAAAGATGAATAATTGAAGAGCATTTTATAAATACCACAATCACACACACCTTAACAAAAAAAAAAAAAAAAGAAAACAAGTGTCAAACCCGGGAGATACATAATCATATAGTTCAGACAATGCCACCACGAAACTCACTTCACTGATGAATGACGACGAGCCGGGGGGGACATACTTATTGAAGTGACAATCATTCTCGCACTACTAAAACTAATTTAACGTATATATTGTGAGACTTTGAAAAACTGTCTCAATCACACAATAATTGTAACACTTCAAAAATGTATTTCAATAAATTATATGAAATTTCAATAGGAATATATATATATCTTTATGATACTATCAAAAGTTAAAATGGATTATTACTATTACTCAACTAAATAATATTTTAGTTAATATATCCAATAAATCAAAAATTTTGTAATATCTCAACAGCCATCACTTTTAATAACGCCACCACGATACTAACTTCGACTAGGGAAGTATGAATGATTGAAAATAGGCAATATATGTCCTTAAGAAAACAATAATTAAAAGTTGAAATAGAAGCAATTAGTGAACTCGATGTAACTACATGCAAGTTATTCCTTATAATTTATTGTTTGTTTGTAAAATGTTAAGTCCATGAAAATAGAAGGACGCAATATTTGTTTGCCCTATTAATTGGATAACAAATCATTTTTTTTTTATGGTTAATTGGATAATAAATTAATCTCCCGTTGAAGTATGTGCAGCTGATTATGGACTGTATTTCTACTGTCTCTTCTCTGTCATGTTGAATGGCTCTTATTTTGGATCTCTAATCCCACAACGGGGAGTCAGACAGGGCGATCCGTTGTTCCCTTACTTGTTCTTGTTTTGCGCAGAGGCTCTTAGTAATATGCTACAGGTGGAGGAGAAATTTAAATCATTTGCGGGGGATCGCGGTTAGTAAGCAGGGGCCTACTATATCCCACTTACTATTCGCAGATGACACACTTATATGTTGTCGGGCATCGAAGGAGTCAGTGGCGTGTATCATGAGAGTGCTGGAAAGTTTTGGTAGAGCCTCAGGACAAGAAATAAACAAGCAGAAATCCGCGGTGGTGTTCAGCTGAAATATGGATGTGACGGTGCAGGAAGAGTTGGCGACGTTGCTGGGGGTTAGGCGGGTTGAGAAACATGATATTTACTTGGGCTTGCCGTCTCTAGCGGGTCGGTCAAAAAAGTCACTGTTTGCTTCCATCAAAGATCGCACTTGGAAAATGATTGAGGGTGGTCGGTTAAGAGCCTTTCCTCTGCCGGCAAGGAAGTTCTTGTTAAGTCGGTCCTTCATTCGATACCGACTTATGTGATGTCAGTGTTCCGCTTACCCGATACTTTTGTCCGTGAGGTCGAATCGCTAGCCCATGACTTTTGGTGGAATAATAGAGGGGCCCGAAAAATGCATTGGCTTTCTTGGAAGGAGTTTTGCCGATCAAAGCGAGAGGGGGGACTGGGGTTCCGTGATCTGAAGTCTTTTAATGCAGCGTTGCTTGCCAAACAGGCTTGGCGCCTTATGAAGTATCCGGACAGCTTAGTGGCGAGGGTGTTGAAGGGTAAGTACTACCACAACGGGAATTTTCTGTCCGCAAAATTAGGTTTTCGTCCCTCTTTCACTTGGCGCAGTATATGGGAAACTCAGCGTCATGTTGTGCTTGGCACAAGATGGCGCATCGGCGATGGCACACACGTACATATATGGGAGGATCGTTGGTTGGATCGGCCTCTTACCTTTCGGCCAATCACTCCACGTCCGCATGACAATAGCATCACCTTTGTAAACCAGTTAATCGACCCAATATCAAGGAAATGGATTAGCGATCGCATCAATTCGATTTTCTGTCCAGCAGATGCAGAGGCGATATTGAGGATTCCGCTTAGTGATCGTCAGCGAAAAGACGAGTTGTTATGGCATTATACCAAGAATGGAGACTTCTCGGTGAGGAGTGTCTATCATATGATCATGAATTTCAGGACGGGAGGGACTGGATCAAGTGCTGGTACAGGTTTGAAACTATGGAAAAACATCTGGAATGAGCCTGTTCCACCGAAGATTCGGGTTCTTGCTTGGCTCATTAATAGGAATATTTTACCTAACGCTCAAAATCTGCGTAAACGACGAGGCGGGGATGGGATGCAATGTCCATGGTGTGGTTTCTTAGAGGAGGATAACTTTCATATTTTTTGCGAGTGCGATCTCCCACGACAGGTTTGGGCGTTGGTGGATTTCCCTTGGCGGTATATCAATGGTGTTGCGGGGCACTGGGACGCGTGGTTTGAGAATTCCCTAGCGCAGCTGGATAAAACGGAGACTGGGTTGTTCTTGTTTGTGATTTGGGCATTATGGTGGAATAGAAATCAAACCCTGTTTGAAAATAAACCACTATCTCCAGGTGCATTGACAGATTTTATTAGGGGGTTAATTCCAATTTTGGTCCCTGACGTTTACCCCCAAGTCAATTTTGATCCTTCACGTTCTGACATTTCCAATTTTGGTCCCTAACGTTACAATTCGTTACCCAATGTCGTCCCTCCGTCAATTTTTCCGTTAAAAACCCTAATTTTATTTGCAATTTGCCCCATTAAAAATAAAAAAAAATATCAAAATGCCCCCAAAATTTTTAAAAAAGAGCTAAAAACCCCCTTTAAAATAAAAAAACCCCTCAACCATTCAACCACACTCAATTTATTCTTTGACATTTTTTAGTTCAATATTTTAATATATCGATAAAATAATAAAATAAATTATTTTCATAGCCTATATCTACTTAAATTTATTTTCATAGTTTGAAACGGTAATTAAAATTTTTCAATATACGGATAAATTTATGAAATAAATTAATCTTTAATCTTTTAAATTTTTCAATTTAAAATTTCATAGCCTATATCTACTTTTGATATTTTACTTTCAATTTTTTTTTTCAAATAAATCGAACAAATGGACAAAATTGTAAAATAAATAAATATTTTTTTAATTCATAATTGTAAATTAATATGGGTTCGAATCCTATTGCTTATAAAATTTATTTTTTTGTGCCTAAATATTTCAAAGGGGGGTTTTTAGCTCTTTTTTAAAAAATTAATCTTTAATCTTTTAAATTTTTCAATTTAAATTTTCATAGCCTATATCTACTTTTGATATTTTACTTTTAATTTTTTTTTTCAAATAAATCGAACAAATGGACAAAATTGTAAAATAAATATATATATTTTTAATTCATAATTGTAAAATAATATGGGTTCGAATCCTATTGCTTATAAAATTTATTTTTTTGTGCCTAAATATTTCAAAGGGGGGTTTTTAGCTCTTTTTTAAAAATTTTGGGGGCATTTTGATATTTTTTTATTTTTAAGGGGGAAAATTGCAAATAAAATTAGGGTTTTTAACGGAAAAACTAACAGAGGGACGACATTGGGTAACGAATTGTAACGTTAGGGAGCAAAATTGGAAATGTCGGAACATGAAGGACCAAAATTGACTTGGGGGTAAACGTGAGGGACCAAAATTGGAATTAACCCTTTTATTAGGAGTAGCCATAGGGCGTTTGAAGGGGTAATAGCTAAGATCCGATGCCAAGCAAACAAACCTACCCAACACAGATGGAAGCCTCCAGGGGGTGATTGGATAAAAGTTAATTTTGATGGGGCCCTCTTTGCTGATACGTCTGAGGCGGGTGCGGGGGCAGTGGCGCGAAACATGGCTGGCGAGGTGCTTGGCTGGCGGAGCTGTCGAGCGGCTAACGTTACTGATGCGCTATATGCTGAATCGGTCGCTGCTCGCGAGGCGATCCACTGGGCCCGTGATAGGAGCTGGAGGAAGGTTATTCTTGAGGGGGATTGCGTGGCGTTGATAGACAAGTTGGCTGCTCGAGATGAGGATAATTCGTGGTTAGGCAATGTGATTGCTGATGTTCGTGACAGCAGCAAAGATTTTCAATCTATTTCTTTTTCCCACGTTGGCCGTCAAGGCAATAAAGTGGCTCATTTGCTTGCTAGGAACGCGATGTCTTCTTGCGAAGGCTCGTCGAATATTCCTGCTTTTGCTTTTTCCGTTGTAATGGATGATTTGGAAGAGTAATAGTTTTTCCTTTTCGAAAAAAAATAACATTAATCAATTGAGGTGTGAGTTGTAACAATTACATTGATTTTCAATTCCAAAATATGTACTACTTATTTAAATTCTAACACAACTTACCTGCATATGTGATATTCGTGAAATATATGGAATAAAGATCTCAACAACCCTTGAACTGATTTTCTCTAGGGACCAAATCAGACTTAGTTTCAGAATGGAGTTGAATTTGATGACAAGAATTAATTTGAAGAAAAAGAAAAACGAATTGATCTTGATCGATCGTCACAATATCATGTTTTGGTTATATTTTCGTTGTTCTAAAAAGTAACATTTATAGAAAGAATTTATTATTAAATTTTGTATCAGGAATAAAAATGAATGAGTTGTTGAAAATAATTGTAATATCTAATTAGTGGTAGTGTCACGCTAAATTTAATTTTTTCTTATTGTATTAAGACGATGGTTAAAATATATACTATTAAAATCATTCCTTGTTTATGAATTATTGAGAAATATAATATATGCACACTTAAGTAATGTTAATAAATCTGAGAAATTAAAATGGTTTGGTAGACTGAGAAATATTCATTCCCGCAAAATCTAATTACAAAAATTAAGTGTTCTGTTCATCTTAGGGATATGATCTTAATTAATTTCAGTTCTGAAATAACATCGAACGTAGAGTAATCGTCTTGAATTTGCAATGGCGTTTGTACAAAGTATGCTATCATATTTATTTATGTATTTATTTATTATTTTAGTTATATATAGACTAAAGTTGCTCTTTTGGAATGTTGATATAGTAGCCTCATACGGTTGTTAATTACTTACAACAATTTTCAGCTAATTAATGTCATAGTATAATATAATGATAAATACCAACTACCAGTTGGTCTAGCGGGATGAGGCGCTAGATCCCTTAAGCAACGTTCAGAGTTTGAATCCCGGTATTGTAAATGGAGCAATTGGATTAGGAGGGTCACCCTTATAATGGGCAATACCCGATCCGGATTAGTCGGTTAATAAGTCGGAACCGAGAATGCAACGTTTTAAGTCTATCTGAATTGCAATTAAATAATTAGAGTTAGCATAAATTAATTAAAGCAACCTCCATTTTTATTTTTTTATAGGTTCTGATAAGACATGAAGAAAAACGTTTAGTGGCCAAGAATTAAAAGATCATGGGTCATGGCAGTAAACTTGGAACTCAAAATTTGACAATAATAAGAGAATAAAAAATGGAAACAAAATACATAGGTTGTAGAAAACTCTGTTTGGCTGTAGATTATTCTCCAGAAAATTTTCAAATTCATGTGTACACATGAGTTATAATAATAATAGTAATAATAAAGAAACATATTGGCATTAATTTAACTAGTTGGGGTGGTAATTGTAACAAGAAAAAAAGGAGAGATAGTAAAAGATCAATTGGTAGTATAGATAGCATATATGTTTAGTGGGAAAATTCTAACCCAAATTCGGTATGGTCGAATTAATGCTAATCACGTGATGAGTAGTATATATTTATTCTATGAATGGCCAATAACTTAAAGAGATTTGAAAGATTCAGTTTGTTTAAAATTCGAAAACAGTTATGGAAATTTTAGGTCTTGGAAAATAGAAAGCGCTTATATTAGTGACCATTAAATAAAATTAAATTAACTTATATTAGCATATGGCCCGCTATTATGTTTTGACCCACCAATCAAGGCAGTGACTAATGAACATACCCCGACGTTTGTTAATTAGTGGGCTCAGATTTTTTTATCATTAATCAACAAATCATCATATTTCAACCATTACTATCTTACTCGAAAACACACACACACACACACACACACACACAATCACACTCACACTCACACACACACACACACACACACAAATTTGCTATTCAGATGACATCAGGGCAGACATATATATATATGGGGTCCAGGAGTAATTTTCCTAATTATTCGTTAAACAGTAGTGATTAGTTTGTTAATACAAACATTAATACTGTATCATCATTGGTAAGTCAAATTTGGCACCAAAACCAATTAGAGATGAAACGATTTCGTCATGCCTGATTTAATTTGCACTTAAAATTCCTTAATCATTAGATATTGGCTTACGTCCCATCTAAGCATCACACATATAAAGTTGATATATCAGCTACTAATATCAATTGTTAGTTTGTTACATCAGAATACATATATCTATATCTATACACACACACACACACACACACACACACTTAACAACTAGGGCTGCTCCTTTCCCAAGTAACTGCTGTTAAAAATATTCAACGGGATTGAGTGACTTATAAATAAGCTCTATATATTTTTCATTTATTTTAATTCCCTTCTTTCGTGGAAAAGTAGTGTACAAGAATTGCTTGTAGTTGAGTATTGTGTCACTGATTACAGATATTAAATATTGAATGATTAATCTTATCCTACAATAATTTTTATTGTTGTAAATATTTGTTAAGTGAGTTTATAATTATAGTAAAATAATCTCAATAGTTAACTTCATAGTTTATTATAAGATATAAAATATGAAATAAACAATATCAAACTCAAGAAATCGAGAAAACTAGATAAAACCCCCGTTGGCTCACTCCAATGGCTACAATCATGAGGAAACTGGAAACCAATCCATAGTCATGTTGCCATAATACAAAATCTTGTGGGTATATGTAAACTAAACTCCCATGTATCAAATGAATAGGAAATAGCCTCTACATATAGAAAAAATAATCCGACCGTTATATGTAAAATAATGCCACTAAAACTTCATCATAAATTAAAGTTTATAATAATTGGCCACTTAATACGTGAAATAAATCAGTCAAATTCCAATAAACTTACAATAAATTAGTCATGATATAATAAAAATAATAATGAGGCCATAAAACTTAATAAATAGTAGAAATTTAATAATTAATAAATTTTAAAACTTGATTTCCAACTCCTGAATGGACCATGGCCAGACCAAGCGCTACTCCTTCCCCAGGTTAACTGCTGGTGGAAATTAATATTCCATGGGATTGATGTTACACACATTTTATTGATTGATATATACAGTAGCTTTAAAAAAAAAAAAAGAAATAATGCAATGCATTGGATCTAATTTAATTTCTCTCTTCCTTTTGTCCCCATATACATATAGTCTAGATGATCAAAGTCCACATCCGAATCAACTAAATCTATGTTAATCATGCAGTGAATGTGTTATATTTATCATATAATTTGTATGTATTTTAGAGAGGATAACAAATAATATAAGTCCGTGTCTTCACTGTGCATCTGTCAAAAATATTTGTCAGTTGTATTTTTTTCGACCTAGATGTATGCCAATACTGTATTTTTGTGAATTATGCTTGGCCCTTAATGATTCTACGTTGACGAGAGTGACGACTAAATACAAAAGTTCAATTATGGCATAGTGAGATGAGCCATATATCACCACTATTGTTTGATTTCTTTTAACTCATTAAAAAAAAATCGCTAATAATAAGACAAGTTCAATCAAGTTCTTCCGGCTCAAGAAAATACGACAATTCGGCTATAGAACCATCAAACTAATTTCAAAGAAAACGCGCACCTAAATTTTATATTATAAGCTCTAACAAATCTCAGGTTATATTACTCACCCATGACGTTGTCTTACTTTTACTATTTTTGCAACCAAAGTCATTTTCCCACCTCAACACAAAACGTGTCTTTGTTGTTTTTTTATATTTTTCAATCTGAATAGCGACTCCCAAAACTATCAACAGATTACTTCTCTCTCTCTCTCTATAATCTATATATACCGCATAGCACCTCAACATCTCAACAATTTCAAATTTCCCTCAAAATCAACACCTACCTTAGAGAGAATTTTAACCAAAAAACTCTCACAAATTATTCAAGAAAAGAAGAGAGAACGTACCTTGAAAATTATAATCTTCCAAGAATGCCGAGAAAAGGGATGAGGAGTTTACTATTTTCACCCAAAATTTCCTTTTCTTCTTCCCCATTCCGTGAATCCTCTCCGTCGCGGTTCAGCTTTTCGCCATCACGGCCGAGTCTCTCCGACTCGGTCATGGATCGGACGCTAGAACTGGCTGAACCAATAATCACCAAATGGAACCCCGAAACGACGACGTTCGCTCGAGTTACTTCCCTGTTCCACGAGAGCCGCCGCGAGGCTAGGGATTTCATCAAAACCGTCTCCAATTTGCAGAAGGCCATGCACTATCTGGCCACTGAAAATTCGAGCTCAGAAAAATTAGTTCTCGCTCAAAATCTGATGCAAATCGCGATGAAGAGACTTGAGAAGGAGTTTTACCAGATCCTGTCCATGAACCGGGCTCATCTCGACCCCGGAGTCGGTCTCGACTCGGTCGTCGCTGACATCCACGCGTTCCAGCACGTCGGATTTTGATGTCGAAGATGAAGATGACACCAGAGCTGCCAGTGAGTCGATTTCGGAAGTTGAAGATGCTTCGACCCTTGCCATGGCGGATTTGAAATTGATTGCCGAGTGTATGATTTCGACTGGTTATGCGAAGGAGTGCTTGAAAATTTACAAAATTATTCGGAAATCGATTGTTGATGAGGGGATTTACAGGCTGGGAGTGGAGAAATTGAGCTCTTCACAGATTCACAAAATGGATCGGGGAGCTTTGGAGATGAGGATTGAGAATTGGCTCAACGGCGTGAGAACCGCAGTGAACACTCTGTTCAACGGGGAGAGGATCCTCTGCGATTACGTCTTCGCCAGCTCCGATTCCATGAGAGAGTCGTGCTTCACCGAAATCACGAGAGAAGGAGCCATGATTCTCTTTGGATTTCCAGAAAATGTGGCCAAACACACCAAAAAGTTGGCGGAAAAAGTCTTCAGAATCCTGGATATGTACGCCGCAATCTCCAATCACTGGCCGGAGATCGACTCTATTTTCTCGTTCGATTCGACGGCAAACATCAAATCACAGGTGGTGACGTCGCTCATCAAGCTCGGAGAATTCGTTCGCGCCGCCCTAAATGACTTCGAATCGGTTATTCTGAAGGATTCCTCGAAATCTCCGGTCGCCGGCGGCGGAATCCACTCTCTGACGATCGACGCCATGGATTATCTCTCGAACCTCGCTGATTACAGCAACATTTTGTCGGACATATTGGCCGATTCACCGCCGCCGGCGAAGAACTTGTTGCCGGAATCATACTTTGGATTCTCTGACTCCGACGAGTCTCCGGCGCCGGCGATTTCCATCAAAATCGCGTGGCTTGTACTCGTCCTTCTCTGCAAACTCGACACAAAAGCAAAGTACTACAAAGACGTATCACTAGCTTACCTATTCCTGGCCAACAATCTCCAATACGTCGTCGTGAAGGTGCGAACCTCAAATCTGAGATATCTCCTCGGCGATGAGTGGCTGACGAAGCACGATTCTAAAGTCAAACAGTTCGCGGCAAACTACGAGCGGCTGGGATGGGGCCACGTCATCGACTCCCTGCCCTCCGATACTGCGGCTGGGGAGACTCCTGAAAAAGTCAAAGAAATTTTCAAGAGATTTAACACGTCCTTTGACCAGGCGCACAAAAAGCAATCTGCCTGCATCGTACCCGACAGCGAGCTCCGTGATCACATAAAAGTGTCTATCGCGAGAAAGATATTTAGATTATATCGCGAGTTTTACAATGCATACTCGCATAAAATGGTGAGAGAGAGAAATTTGGCACCGTTGGTCAAATATGCCCCTGAGGATGTGGGCCATCATCTATCGGATCTGTTTTTTCGGAAATATTGAGTTAGGGAGTTTTATGTCATTTGAGTCGTCCCCCTCCAGTTCACGAACGAGACGATCTCATTGAGACAAGAGATAATGAATTATTCAATAGTTTTTTTATTTTTATTTTTATTTTTTGGTCCCAATTGTTTGGGTTTGAATATGATGATAGTATATTATAAAGTACATAACACCGTAGGAAAGTGTATTTCCATGCCTTCCCTGGAGATTGATGATTGTTACGTAAATTTGAGGATGATTGTTAATAGTGACGATTTTTAAAATTAAATATCATACTTGATTATTATATTAAGTTTTATTTACTATAATTCGACGTCAAAAAGATAGAATTGCATGTTGTTTAATAATTTTTTCTAACCTATTGAGATCCTTCTTATATAGAACAGTATATCCAATAATGTCGAGAAACCCTTGATATAGTGGCAATAATGAGTTTTAATTTGTTGAATAATAATGTATAGTCTATTGTTCGTGCAAATGGATAAATTTAATTGGCAAAAATGTTGTTATAGTATTTTAATTTTGAAACCAACTTTTAAAGAATAAAAGCAAATAAAAATAAGATAAAATAAAATAAGAAATTGGGGTTTGAAAACTAAAAGGGGTTGTTGTTATGGGTGAGTTGCAGGCTTGAGCTTGTTAACTAGTTTGCGTCACAATATTGACAAAGGCGGATGGAGAAAATTAAACATGTTGGAAATTGGAAAAAAAAAATGCACGTGAATGTTCTTCTCTTTCACATGTAAGCTATATGGATTGCCTTAGTCAAATAACGGTTGCTTGCATCCAAGGAAAATATATTTCCAACTATCCTCTCCAACACTAGAAATTTCCATTTCCATTTTGTCTAATATTTAATGAATCTCACTTTTCTGTTTTGCTAATTTTCTTTCTTGAAAATTAGAAGTTTTCATACTTAACATAAAAGTGGTCATTTGTTCTATTACTAAACATATTCATGACAGTACCATTCTTTGATTCCAAAGAACGTAACTGGTCGAGAATTAATTGCCTGACCCAAACGCCGATCGTTGTCTAAACAGTGTTTTATGTTGTCAAATGTATAAAGAAATAAAGTTGTTGCGCTTCTATCATAAGTTATACCTTTTGACCTTTGTGGTAAACGCTCGTTACTGACAACTATTTTGTTTTTTCTCAAATGGTGTGATTTCATCAACTTGCGTTACTCAAATCTTCAAGTAAGAGCACACTTTAGCATAATCAGTCATGGAGAATCAGAACATTTCAGCAATTTTGAGAGACCATTCATTTTTGATCCCCAGTTATTGCTTGCCCTGGTTGGTTCAAAATGAATCTACAGCTAAAATCAAATTCTAGAAAGAGTCATTGTTTATGCAAGCAATTGGACCATTTTAATTCATTTTTTTAGGGTATTGATTATTGAAATTGAGAAGTCTTGGTTTACTTCCCAAGTCAATTCATTTTTTTGGATATCAAACGAAGCTTAAGTCATTAGAAATGACCGACAAGGTATAGTTAATACGTGCAGAGTTTTTAAGTTACATTAAATGACATTCTCGCCTAAAAGTTTAAATAATTAGAAATGAGAAACATGACGGTGTTCTTTTTTCTTAAATTTTGGATGTGAAAATCCTTTTTTTTTTTTGTGAATAAATGTGCAGTGACAATATTTGAAATTAGAACCTTTCACCTTTTCTAAAGAAATTAAAAAAAAAAAAAAAAGATGGGTGGTGGCAATATTTGAAATCAAGACTGTTCATTTGGCACACTTTTGATATCAGACTGAATGACGTTAAATAATTAATTACTCTAACAACAACTAAAATGAATTTGCCGTCTTATTTAAAAGTTTAAACTGTCGGAAAAAAAGAATATGACAAGAATGACTAAGTCAGATAAATGTTCACATTAATAACATGTCTCAATCTCAACTACAAGTTACTCGTGTGACCAAGTAGGAAAAGGGAAAATGCTCGGGAAAATACTAACAAACTCATCTCAACAAGGCACATTCAATTCAGTAACAAGTTACACGTGAACGAGTAGGAAAAAGGATCGTGGCCCCTTCAATCTTGTAACGCCAAGCACATATTTTCGAGAACTAAACATGTACCAAGGTTACATACACGCGTGCGGCGCGAGCGCACACACACAAAACCAATGGAGTCAAGACTTTGGTAAATCGCCGGGTTGTTCAATACCTTGCCATCCCGTGTGGTGTTGAAGGAAACGTTTGAGATTATCTGACGGGGCTTCTACTGTCCACGAGTCGTAGTATTCGCTAGGGTGAAATACGCTAGTCTCAGTCGGGAGGGGTATTAAACCGGGTTGGGTTCCGTTGAGAAATATATCACCTTCAGATCTAATGCAGCCGGTGCATTCCACATCTTCATCAGCTGCCTGCAGAGCAAAACGAGAGGACTTATACCACGTTATGAGGGTGCAGTGCTTCTCTTTTTTGTTTTTAAGTGCTTCTTTTTAGAAGTTTCGGGTAGAGTGGTTAGTAAATAAAGCTTGTACTTTTTGAAAATAAAAGCTGCTTAGCAATAGCAAAAGCAAAAGCAAGCATTACATATACTCTTCGACTACTGAAGAATGAAGAAGTTGTTTAAAAGCACTTATTTTAAGCTTTTGCAAACACCACGCATCTAAGATATCAAGAGATACCACAAAGTATAAAGTCAATTGATACGAAAGGAAAATGGGGTTGCTAGTTGCAACTTGATCGATAGAAAATGATTAACGTTAATCAGATTAACACACATGAACTGACTCCGTTCAAAAAACCACATAATCGTACAAGGCTTGCAAAAATAACCAATATATAAGTATGAAAATATACTAACTATTTATCAGAACAGTTTATACCTTTTCCGTGTAATATTTAAAGGCGACCTTCTTTTGGGGGCCAGCTTCATAAAAGTTGCACTGAGAGTGTACCTATATGGGTAAACAAAAGAGATCACCTTAGTTCTAAAACAAGCGAATACAAAAGAAAAATGTTTCATCACAAAATATATTCAGGCCAACAGAAAAATCCTTGACCTACCTGTGACTCTACACTGGCACAAACAGCATAAATTCCCCAATTCCTAGTGTAATTGTTATATAAATGTACTTTCCCAAATCTAATGCGTGGTTGTCGCTGTCGAGTCCCATCAAAGAAACAATGGTGAATGGTAACTCGTATGCATCTGTCAAACGTGTGTGTAGGATCGGCCCCGATGAGCATGGTTTTGTCATGATTTGCAAAGTAACACCTGCAATGGCGAAGCCAGAAATTTCAATCAGTAGGGTCAATCAAAACACATAGAGGATATATACGTGTGTGTGCACACCCATAGTCTTGTACTTGCTTTTAGTATGACAAATGGATCCATTTCTTTATGACCACCTTATTTTTAGACGAAAAAATATCAATTTTTTCCCTACTTATTGAGTTTACGACAGCATTCTATACAAATTTGTATTTGGCCACAGGGGTAAATTAAGACAATTATCATCACAAATTAACAACCCTATACATATCTATAAGGACACACAAGCACGCACGCGGCACGCCTACATGCATATATGTATACATATATCTGCCAAAACATGCACATATGTGTGTGTGTGTGTGTATAAATTTGTATTGAACTTCCGGAGTTGCATGTGGCTTGCCATTGGTCACCTAAACAAAACAATAAAAAGGTGAAGAACACCGAAAGACAAGAGATCATCAAATTTCATATGAAAGTTTATATATAGCTAACCTTGAAATTGTAATATCAGTGCTCGCTCGAGTGATATCTATAAGCCCATCATCGTAATCACTGAGGCTGCAACGGTCTATCCAAATATGCTGTGATTTTGGTTTTATCTGAATCCCATCAACATCATGCCCCCTACCGCCCTCAAACATTAGATTGCAGACAATCACATGTTCACACTCTTTCAACCTCAAGCCTTTCCCCGTGAGCTTAATCCTATGTCCACGCCCATCAATGGTGGTATAAGATGATACACTCAAATAAGATGAGAGTTCAATGGTACCCGAAACTTCAAACACGATCCATAAAGGTTCTTTTCTGCGGCATCCCTCACGTAATGAACCTGGCCCGTCATCTGGGAATACATATAAGAGGGTTTAAATGGTATGAGGAGCCAGTTACAACAAATAGAATTATTAAGAAGCTTACTCTTCAACAAATGGATGCTTAGTTTGATACATAAATTTTTCAAAAAATCACGGTAAAACAGGCAGCTGAAATTCTATAAACACACAAAAGGGCCTAAATTTGTCCTCTTACATTGGCAAACATACAATCCTTGATATTAGTATTTGATATGAATACAAAGATTTGACGAACTAGAAAACAAAGCCAGTTTCAAGAAACTCCATTTTAAATTTACAACACCATAAACTGCTGATCCAAATAGCATCATGATAATCACCGGAAAAACCTTAAAACAGGTCTCTGCAAAAACTCAATCTTTTTCATTCAAATAACTTTCATGATCAGCTCTTCCCACATTTCAAACACCCTTCTTAGCCCACAAAAAATATGTTTCAACACTAACCACATGAACCCTTTTCCTCCCACCAAAACAAGACACACACAAATGCTCAGTCTTTTTCATTCAGCATACTTTCATGATCAGTTCTTCCCCCACATTTCAAAATCCTCATTAGCCCACAAAAAATATGTTTCAACACTAACCACATGAACCCTTTTCCTCCCACCAAAACAACACACACACAAATACTCAATCTTTTTCATTCAGAGAACTTTCAAGATCAGTTCTTCCCCCACATTTCAAACATCCTTATTAGCCCACAAAAATATGTTTCAACACTAACCACAGGAACCCTTTTCCTCCCACCAAAACAACATCGCGCGCGCGCACAAAACCAAATTCCGAACAAAATACAACATTCCCAGAACAAACTCTTTACGATTTTCGCTTACCAGCGAGGGTTGTGACACGATAAACGGCACCGTGAAGGCCGCCTACGGCGAAACGCCCGAAGCCCTCGGCCTGTCCGGCCAGAGCCCGCAAGCTCGAATCCACGTGGCTGTACGGCAAACGCAAACCCATATTGTTGGGATTTTCGATCTGGGTCGAGGTTGTTGGCGCAGAATATTGAGAATTTGGCCCGTAATTATAGGGGGGATTAGGATTGTTCTTGCGGTGTCCGGGGTTCGAGTGACGCCCATGGTGATTTCCCATTCCAAGCTTGGGATTTGAAACTGAATTAATCTTGGTCTTGTATCAAATATCAATTTTAATTTTTTTTCTAACGGATATTTATGATTATTTTCGGAGAACACTTGGGAACCGAAACTGAAATAATCTTGGTTTAAGTATCAATTTTTTTCCCCCTAAATTATATTAATGATTATTTTCGGAGTTTTCTAGTTTTATGACGAGACATAAACCCATCGACGCTTGAAACACTTTTCTCTATTGTCAAGTAAATAAAGATTCAATTTTTCTACCACGAAGTAAAGATTTTTTTTTCAAGAAATAATATAATATATTTTATGTAATTTAATTTATTTAATAGTACATAAAATTTTGAAACTTAATATGATGCAACTTTGCTTACACCCAGAACTTATTCAATTTTAGTTAAATGCAACATATTCAATATTGCTCTCTTAATGAAAACAAGGTTGACATATTATTTCACAACCAAATTCTCTTGTTGCAAGGTTGTTGAAAGTTCGATATTTTCCTAATAGTTTATTCTTGGAGTTCGAACTTGAATCCACTCCAAGTTATTTGTTGGCGAAGTATCCTCGCTGCAAAATCAATCTTGACTCATGGATGTCGTTGGAGGATTGGTTCGGGACATGTTCCAATTTGGGGTTCACCGTGCTTGCCAGATTAAGCTAATCCTTTTATTTCGAGTGCTCGAATACAAAGCCCTCATATGATATATGTTTTGTATCTATTGCATGAAGGGTGACTAGGTTGGGATCTCTCAAAGATTAATCCACATTTTAATTCTTGAGATGCAAACCTTGTTATGTTTGTTCCTCTTAGCATCAGGTCATCTGATGATCGCCTATATTGGAGCTTGGAAAGAAATAGGAAATAATCTGTCAAAACATCATATAAGCTGCTTGTCGATGGGTCTCAACACAGTATGGGGCATTCTCAATTTTTCTGAAAGGGCCTCTGGCAACTTAAGGTTCCACCTAAAGTGAAAAGCTTCTTGTGGCATGCTACATCTAATCATCTTCCAACTCGGTATACACTTCGGCAGCAGCATATTCCGATAGAAGATGGTTGTCTTTTGTGCCTAAAGAATAGGAACATCGCTACATTTTTTTGTTGAGTGTACTTGGACAATGTCTTGTTAGTAGTAGATGGATTTTTAGTTTTATGTTGATGCAAAAATAGAAATGATCTTATTTGGAATGTACATTCTCAAAGCCCATAATCTGTTGTCAGGGGATCAATATCATACTTGGTACAATGGCGTGAAGCTCAGCCTCATAAACATATATAGATGGCAATTTCCCCAAGTAGGCCAAATGAAAGTTAATTGTGATGCAACCACTTTCAGGATATGCAATACACAGGTTTTGGAATAGTTGCAAGAAATGATATGGGTACAACAATTGTTGCTCGGGCAAGAACAATTCATGGGAGTTTTGATTCTACAACAACTAAAGCTTTGGGGTTAAGGGAAGTATTGATTTGGATTAAGCACAATGGTTGGTGGAATGTTGTTTTGGAAACGGATGTTCTATTGGTGGCTCAAGCTTTTAATTCCTCAAAAATATTCTATTCAGATTATGGCTTGATTATTGATGAATGTAGATTTATTAGCAAGGATGCGAATAATTTGCAATTTAGATTTATTAAAAGGTTTGCAAACCAAACGGACTGGATCCTCTACTCCATAATAGTACTACATTCCCTACCCTATACTCTAGATGTGCAACACGTGCAAATCTTGAAGATTCACTTAACGGTAGAGTGTTTAGTCCAATTAATTGTATTTTTCCCGTTATCTAATATGATAAGGAAATCTCTTTTCTGCTTCTAGAAAAAAGAAGCAGCATTCCAGCAACTATTCCAACAATTTAATGTGTGTTTTTATGTCACCGAAACATAAACGGTGCAAATGGGCGAGGAAGAAGATGAAAACAAACAAGAGGAGAAGAACTGGTTTGGAGGCAGTGAAGAAGATAGAGACACCAAAAAGACGTAAATCTACAATCCTAATTAGTGATGATGGGCTAATGTTAATGTAAATTGGGCCGACTTAATTTAATTTTAATTACAGTATGGGCCTACAACAAATCCATACGAATTTAAAATTTCTCAATAATTGTGGCCCAAGATAGTCCTCAACTTTGTGCAACTATTTTTTTTAATAGAAAATTTTGTGCAGATTTTATATTGTGCCTATAGAGAAGATTTTGTGCTTCATCAATTGAATAATTTGTGTAACCAAATAGATAATAATAATTTTGTATTCCCTCATCATTATATTGTGGTATTAGTAATTAATGTGATTTATATTAATCAAATTTTAAATCATTATATTGTGTACATAATTTTAGTATTTTTCAAAAAATTTTGAAATTTTTCTATACATAATAAATTTAAAACATGTGGAATGACTTCTTGCAATGAAACTAGAACGCTGACCTCCGTTTCGTTCCCTGCGACCTTTACGGCGAACCATGATGAATAGCTTCTCTTGATCGACAGATTTATGCTAAACCCATGGATTTTGGAAAGGAAAAGTAATAGGAAATAAAATGGAACAAGAACTACACTATTGAGTAATATACCAATTGAAAATTTTCTTTGTTTTTTCCTCACTAAAATTCAAGGATCAAGCTTAGGCTTAATGATGGTTATGTTGTGACTTCAATAACAGAAGCAAGCAACTATAAGGTACACATAGGTTGCAAGGGAGGTACATGTAATTCTGAAACCAAGAAAGGATACAGTGGTTGGAGCTGTAATTATTGCTAACTAGGCATCCATCTTGCTTATTTGAGAAGAGTGTTAATTTTTTGCTGAAATTGTCCGGATACTGCTGGATCATGATCCAGAGTTAAGCAAAATACTCAGTCGATCGAATGCAACTCCTCTTGTACTGCAGCAACAAAAGGGTATCTGACCATTGTCCAAGAATTGCTTTCAAAGGATTCTAGCTTGCTAGAGATACCGAGATCCAATGGTAAAAGTGCATTACATTTAGCTGCCTGCCAAGGCCATGTAGATATTGTAAAAGCATTGCTAGAAAAGGACCCGCAATTGGCCAGAAGAACCGATAAGAAAGGACAGACTTCTCTGCATATAGCTGTGAAAGGCGTTAGTTGTGAAATGGTGAAGTTGCTTCTACAGGCCAATGCAGCCATTATGATGCTTCCAGACAAATTCGGTAGCAATTGCATTGCATATAGAAACTCGAAAAAAGCGCGTTGAGGTATTGGACGCTAATAACTGTTGATCGCATATTGAGATTTTATTTCTACTCAAGTCTATTTATTACAATTAATGTTTCATAATATTCATGTTAACATGTGACATTTGGCATTATGACTAGCTATAAGATTTTGTGTTCTACACTTCAATTGAGCCCTAGATGGGGTCACGATAGATAAGTTAGCTCGTGTTGAAAGACATATTTGGTTATGATGTTACAAACCTAAAATTTCTGCTATGAGGTATTTGCAAGAGCTTTTGCTTTTGAAGTTCTTAATTTTGAAGATTCTGGGAAAAGTGGTCGGTAGTGAACATTAGAATAAAGTTCTCGAAAACGGAGGCTATCAAAAGTTGAAAATCAACAAAAAGCAAAAAGCACATTATATATATATAGAGAGAGAGAGAGAGAAAATTACGTTTACCACCCCTGAGGTATGCCATATTTACAAAAAATACCCCGACGTTTGAAAAATTACAATTGCCCCCCTCAATTGAGAGGGGTTGATGTTATAGCTGACGGAGCTGATAAAAAGACATTTTTACCCTTAAATGATTTAAACCAAAAAAAAACAGAAAAAAAAATTAAAATAAGAAAAACCCAAAATGCCCCCATTTTTTCCTGTTCCTTTTTCTTTTCCTTTTCATTTCAGATCTGGTTTCTTTTTCTCTCTCTCTCTCTCTCTTCTCTGCCGATCAGTGGTCTGGCCGAGGTAGTGGCGGCGGACGGCGGAAGAGGCGGCGCACGACGATGGGCGGCGGCGACGATGAGAATTTCTCTCCCCCTCTCCCTATCCCCTCCCCTCTCCCTTCTCTCTCCCTCACTCTCGCTCGCTCTCTCCCTTTCCCTTCTCTCTCTCTCTCTGTAGTGGTGGTTTGGTGGGCGGTGGAGATGGCGGTGGTGGTGGCGGTGGCGGTGGTGTAGTGGAGCGGATGATGGCAGATCGGAGGTGGAGATGGCGGCGAATGATGGCAGATCGACGGTGGCGGCAGCGGTGGTTGGCAGCGACGGCGACAGCGGTGGTTGTGGTGGAGATGGCGGCAGAGGTGTTTGTGGCGGCGACGGTGTGTGAGGGTGGAGAGAGAGAGAGAGAGAGAGAGAGAGAGGCGACACAGACGGTAGAAGAAGAAGGAAGAAAGAGAAAAGAAAAGGAAAAGGGGAAAAAAAAAGAGAAAAAGGAGGAAAAAAAAGAAAAAAAAATTATTTAATTTTATTTATCAAATATTAGAATGTATTATATATATTTTTATTTATTTAAATTTTTTGTATTTATAAAAATAAAGTTTATAATAGTATAAAATATTTTTATGTATTTTGTATTTATTAAATGTAATTTACATATAATAACTATATATTTTGAAGTATATGTTTATAAATATTTGCACATATATAAAAGATTTCATTTTTTTTTAAATTTAAATATGTATAATATTTTTAAATTTATTAAATATAAAATTTTTACATATTTTTTGAAAAAATAACAAAAAACCACTCAAGGGCAAAATAGTTATTTTGCTATGATCAAACATCTACTCATACTTTCAGAAGGGTAATTTAGGTAGTTTAAATTTTTTGACTAACGGAAACCGTTAGTCAACTAACGACTGGTGCAATTTGTTAGACGGAACATAAATTGAGGGGGGCAATTGTAATTTTCCAAACGTCGAGGTGTTTTTTGTAAATATTGCATACCTCAGGGGAGGTAAATGTAATTCGCCCTATATATATATATAATGTGCTTCTAGCTATTTAGTTTTTTGCTTAAAAAAAAGTGAAATTAAGCGTTCCGTCTCTTCATTTGCCAAAAAAATAAAAAGACAAATACTGAAAAAGCATTTATATAATTTTATCTGCAAATACCCCTTGAACTTTGATGTGATAGTCACTACCTTTTCTCCCTCTACATTGTTGCGCAACTTATATCAACTATAGTATCTGCGTCTCCATGCATACATCTCTTTATTCATAATAAATATAAGCACTTCAATTTTTATCACTTGCAGTTGGGGTTTATTCGAATTACGGGTTCTTATCAACACTAGAGCCAGAAAGATTTTATTATTTTCAATTGCAATATAATCACATTGATCTTTGGTATAATCGCAGATTATGAACAAGCTATTGCGGTTTCGTGACACAAATGTCAACGCCTTGACCCGAGACCACAAAACCGCCCTCGACATAGTCGAACAAGCTCACAAAATGAACAAAAACTTGGACGGCATAGCAAAGGAGCTCAGAAAGCTCCATGGAGAAGGCATCAACAACGCCACCAACTCGGTCACTGTGGTGGCCGTCCAGTTCGCCACAGTTTCGTTCGCGGCAATTTTCACAGTTCCTAGAGGCGACAATAACAGCGGGGTGGCTGTTTCAGCCAACACCTCGGCTTTCTAGGTACTCTTTATTTCCAATTTTGTTGCGATTTTCACCTCATTGGCTGTTGTCGTGGTGTAAATCATGCATGGTTCGCTGTGGCAGCTGCAGGGAATGAAATAGAGACCACCGTTTCAGTTCCATTGCATAGTCGTGGAATGGTCGTGACCATTTTGCATATTTTAAAGTTTAATATGTATAGAAAAAATTTTAAAAAATTTGAAAAATAATAGAATTATATATACTATACAATGATTTAAAATTTATTAAATACAAATCACATTTGTTATTAGTATCAAGTAAAATGACGAGAGAGTACAAAATAATCAATATCTATCTTTTCATACCACTGTTCCAAGTTTCCGTTTCGGCTGTTCCATTGCCGCGACGAAACAAAAAAATGGTGGAACTGGCCTTGTAAAGTCGTGACACCTCCGCCCACAACATACACCGGAACAGTGGAATGGAGACCGGCATTCAGATTTTGTTCCGGCCATTATTGCGGCGTTCCGACGAACCATGGTGCAAATCATGGTGGTGAGGGTTGAGATAAAATCCGAGAGACAGGCGGTGGAGGTGATCAATAAATTGATGTGGTTGGCCTCCGTGTGCATGATGGGTTGTCGAATCCACCAAAAATAAATCCTACTCCTCTAACTACAAAATTAATTTGTAGATAGGGTGAGAAGGGTCGATCCCACAGAGAATAACTTATTGATTACTTTTCAAGATAACCAATAGTGCAAAATAAAATAAAGGGAGGGGGTTTTGAGTGATAAGTTAATAAACGTAAGAAAGAAAACACAAGTAAATCTATAAGAATGAAAACTCAGTCAAGAGTAATTCTTCGCACAACGTTTTCATGGATTGATCATTGATTCAAAAATAGCTTTCAATTCATGCAATAGATTGGTTATAGCCTTCAGAGAACTCGTCCAACCTAATCTTTCCTTAATAATAGATTAGACATGCGAACGCTATGAATAATCCCTAATTAACGAATAACCCTAGTCGAACGATAGGATTTAACCCGTTAACAGCATTAAAAACTAGAAAGACTCAAATCCTAGCCAACAAACCTACAAACGTGGTTGCTCGAAACTAGATTGCGTATTTTTCATAGTATAACGAATTATACTACTTTCCACTTGTGTTGCTTCAATCAAACAATTACGGATTTGATCTTACCAACTGGAACTTTGAAGTTAAATTAATTGAACAATGGGCCCTAATTGCACAACTAACAAAACATCAATAAGAGATGGAGTTTTCCCAAAAAGCACAGAAAAATACACAAATACTGCATAAAATTAAAAGACAAGCAAACCGATTAGATCTCACAATCCTTGAAGAAAACGTTTGCTTGAATTACTCCTTGACTGAATGAAGTAGTTTAGCCACGCATGGCCATAATAACAACTAAGATAAAAATATAAAAGCTGGATATTCTCAAGAGAAAAACTAAGAACTAGAACAAAGAGTAAAAACTAAGATGTCTAAACAATAAAATAACAACGGGTATATATAGGGTTCGAACCTTAAATTCAAATCCTAATAGAGCTAGGATAATTATTTGACAAACCCTAATAGTTGTAGGTAAGTAGAGAATTTGCTTCCAAGTCGAACTCTTGCCATATCAACCTCTTCCTTTTCCAATCCCACGTAGGATTTTCAGCTCCTAAGGCGTGATCACGCCTTGCGCGATAAACATGATTATTTCCAAATTTAACCTTCCAGCTTCCTTGTACGACATTCCTCTACACTTTTTACCACCTTTTGAATCGTTTTTAGCTCCTTTTCATCAAGTTTATCTATAGCAAGAAAGAATTAACTTTTGTGAAATTTTAATCCATTTAAGATCCAAAATTAATCGAAATAAGCATAATTCAGGCCTAAAATTAGGTAAAAATAACATACTATCAGTGCACCAGGGTGGCTTTCATTGCATCGTCTTATATTGTCTAGGGAAGGCATTATAAGTGGGCTACAATTCTTGTCTCAGTTATTGGTGCAGTTACAATGGCTAGTTTTTTTTTTTTTTTTTTGGTTTCCCAGGGTATCCCTCCGGCCGACAGCCAGAGGACTAATCCCCCGTCCCTACTGTTAGCGCACTAAGCGGTAGGGGACTAGCCAAATGGTTTGCTCCATTCACATGGGTAGGGATCGAACCCCTGACCTCATGCTTAAGGGACGAGGTGCTGAACCACCACGCCAACCATGTTGGTTCAATGGCTAGTGTTACTTAGTGCAATGACATATTACGTATTGAAATCCAGGAGGATAAGGGGAGTGAGGAAGTGTTTGTATAAATTTTAGCACTTCTTGCTGACATGGTTATTTAGGGTTTGAAGTTACTGAGTTTGAGTAGGCAAACGCTGCCCCTGAGGTTTTATTTGCCTACAACTTAATGTAAGACTTAACAATTCAATACTTTAAGATTTGAAAAGGGTCCAAAAAATTGAAACGAAAAAGTGCATTGAGAGACGATGGCTACTGGCCACTGAACTTTACAAAATTTAGCTACAAACATGTGTTTTGATGACACGGGTCATATCTATGATTAAAGTGCATTGAGAGACTACCACAGACTCTGACTACAAACTAGCCACATTGATGACTTCGTATGATGGCTACGCGTGAATGCATTGAAAGATTGCTCAATCCGACGAGCATTGATGACTCTAGCTACACTTCTTCAAGCATATGCTCGACATGAATATAGGATACCACTCTGCTGTATTGATGTCTCACTTCGAATCAAGCCCAATCTGAGTGAGTGATGGCTATGACCTCGTGACGCTATAGAATGAATGCATTGATAACCTCATCTTGAGCCAAATGGGCATGGCTACAAACACTCATATGACGGTTTTCTACCTACTGAACTAAAGCTAATCTTTGTTCATTTGAGTTAAAAGAATTAGAGAATTGTTGACTTCTTGATTGAGAGAGTTGTGTTGTTGTTGTTGTTGTTGTTGTTGTTGTTGATCATTGGATCATTTTGTTTGTTGATGTTCCAGTTCCCTTTTATAGACTTTAAAGCTGCAACCACTTTTTCTTTTATTTGGAATTAGATAACTCGTCTTGACCGTGTTAGTTGAAGTGACCGGTCCTTCCTATTTTTTGATTTTGGTAGTTATGCCACTTTATTTAAATTTTAATTTTTCAGCATTGCTTTGCCTTTATTTTAGGCGTGTTAGTCATAACAATGCCTGATTTTAGCCAATATTGTTATTATCCTAACAAGTCCTAAAAGCAAAGCATTAACACTGACTTTATTATTTTTATTCTCTTTTCTTATTTTTCTGCTGACTTGGGCTCATGGGCCTCCAACTCATTTTGGTCCAGGCATCTAATATGGGTTGTCTTGTATGTGTCGAAGTGAGCTGAGCCTTACTAATTTATTTGGGTATGATGAAAAGGATAAAAATCAACTCACTCTGAATTTATGCAAAAAATTATTTTTGAGCTCAAAAAAAAAAAAGAAAAGTATTCGGGAAGTGGCACGAATTCGTGGCAACATTCGGAAACCGATACGGAGATAAACCCTATTTATGCTATTTGATGAAATTTGGAGACTTTAAGGAGCTACGTGTGTGTTCAAGTTATTACAACTTGGAGAAAAGAGATCAACATTGGGATCAATGATGTCATTTTGGGGCCTTTAAATTTAATGAACTTGAAGTATGTTACTTGAAACTGACAGGTTTTTGGTTTGGACATAATTCAGGGAAACTGATCATGGTTTCGAAGATCTTTCAGTCGTTTATTTTTATGGTTAAAATTTGAATGAGTTGGTCATATATATATACCATACTTGAATAATTAAGAGTCAAAATTTACAATCAAATCATCAATAATCAAATTACTTTAATTTTAATTGTGAAAGTAACTGACTGCTTAAGATCAAATGAAGAAGTATGTCAACAAAATATTACGAGTGTGACTGTGTATCTCTTGATTTCAAGTATGTATACATTCTGAAATATCATCATCCTATAAAATTTTAATGGTTAGAAGAAAATATTAATATAATTACACATAATTATTTGCAACTGCGTCTCTTTTCTTTTCTTTTTTTCCGATCAGTAATTTCCTTCTTTTCTTTTTGATTGTTCTCTCTTCCTACATGCATGTTCCAGATCTTCAAAATGACCCTTAATTACTAGTAAGTGATCAATTTCTGTTCTGGTAAATTTGACTGTCGAAGATATCAAAAAAGGCATGAAAAGTTGAAAACACAGCATCACAAATGGAGATTATTAGTAACTACTGGAAGCAGTCCTTTTCCATGACTCATCATATCTGACCTTTTACTACACTACAAACTAGGTGTCTCAAACACAGCCCACCGTCTCTCTCTCTCTCTCTCTGTCACTCTCTACCCAAAAACCCCACGAGGGGACCCCTTACCACAGCAGGCGGGGCTTGACTTTGGAGGTGTTTGGCTTTTGGAGTCAACGTGCAAACAACACCCCCTCCCCTTTTCTTTATTTTTTTTTTTCATTGCGTATCTTTTTCTGTGTCCAATTTATATGCACAATAATGGTTTTTAAATTGTCCGTAATTGGTCTTTACTCGTTGAAAATTGGCTTTTTCTAAGGGGTTTGTCTTTTTTGCCCCTTCCAAATTTCCAAAATTTTCTTGTGAAAATTACTGGTTTCACACCTACACTACAGATCAATTATTGTACTTATAGCTGAACAACTTTCTTGATCTTGAAATTCAAGGATGGTTATTTCATGTCAAAGTCGTTTCATTTTTGCATATATTGTGGATTCCATGTATTGTAATATGAATTCAAAATTTTTCGAACTAGCTACTGAGACGTGTTACCTCCCAAATGTAGTTTTTAATTATTGGATTGCGTACAATAATGTAATAATTTTATTTTTAATATCATCGTATTTAAATTCTAACGACTAAAAATATCAATCAAATAATAACGAATTGAAGAACACCTATCAAAAAAATCATATGAAACAAAAATTAAAATATAGAATCTAGAATAGTTAATTAAATGTTATTTTTAACCAATAAAAACTTATCTACATGCAAGCATTGGGTATTTTATACAAGTGGAACATTAGGAACGAGTCATAAGTCACATGCCAATTGATTAATTAATGTCTAATCATTCTTATTATCCTATTCACATTTTTACGTGATGAGGTTGTTGTCCAATTATATAACAAAATAATGAGAGATTTGCTTGTTTCAACTAAAAACAAACAACTGAGTATCAACCCATGTGTTGGCCCTTCTCGCCACTCAATTTGTTGCTCTGCGTCTCACATCTACCTGAGTGATTTCTCGTTACTCATGTTTCTCTCACTAAAAACCTTGGCTGCTTCGACTTAGTATCACAAAAACCTTCGATCTCAACTCGGTCGATGAAATTTCAGGTAATCAATCTTGCAGGACTAATATCTTGTGTCGTTTTACTTGTTTGTTGCTCCTTTTTTGCTCTCTCTGTCTCTCTCTCTCTCTCTCTCTCTCTGTGGACATAATCATATGACTAGCTTGAGAAAATTGAGAAGTTTTGACTTTGATTGTATTGCCGCTGAAAATTTGCGGTTTTTGTTTTGGTTTTCTAGGGGAAAATGATTGCTGAATGTTGACTGAAAAGCCATAGCCGCGTGGAAATTAGAGCGAAAATCCCTTGTGAGATTGTGAACAGAATTATACATAGACCAGATACATATTATAATCTCCCATATTCTCCACGTGCTCTGGGGTAGTGTTTTACACCTGAAATCCTCTCAAAAGATGGTATTTTGTTGGTGCCACACGTGAAATTCGAGATGGGTTTTGTTTAATCGACTCAATTTCTGTTCAAGATTACAACTTTTTTAGTGCCTCAAGTGAAATCTTGATCTTGTTTTTTTCTTGTAAAACAAATGATTCGATAAGGATAAAGTTGTAAGAGCTTCCACAAGAAGCTGACGAAGAAGCTAAATGATATCTTTTGGTGCCACTTGTGAAATCTGATCAGGGTTTTTTGATCAACTCAAATTTCTGTTCAAGATCGTATCTTTTTTTGGTGCCCCACGAGTGAAATCCTGATCTTTGGTTTTTAATCTAGTGAAAAAACAAAAAGATCCGATAAGGGCAAAAGCGTAATTTCACATGGAAGCTCCGGCCGGGCAGCAGAGCTTCCACAAGAAGCAGATGAAGAAGCAGTTAACTGGGAAACGAGACGACACGGCTTTGCACTCTGCTGCAAGAGCTGGAAATTTGGAAGGTTTCTTGAGATCACCAATGAGGTTAGTGGTGATGATGAATTGAAGGAGTTGCTTTCTAAGCAGAACCAATTGGGCGAAACAGCGCTTTATGTGGCTGCTGAATGCGGCCACGTTGATCTTGTTGAGGAGATGATGAAGTATTATGATGACGGTTCTGCTGCAATCAAAGCTAAAAATGGCTATGATGCTTTTCATATTGCTGCCAAGCTAGGGGAATTGGGTGAGTTTCTTGTTTATTTTCATTTGTTTTTTTTTCCCTCTTTGTGTGTTTTAGTGTTGATGTTTGCCAATTAAAGTCTGATCAATTGAGGTGTGGTTTGTAAAAGTGCATTTTTTGAGCTTTTTGGTTGCCTTTTCAGCTGTTGTTGAAGAGGGTTTGTGATGCCTGCCTTTGCTCCTTTTAAACTAAAAAAATAACTGAAAAGCACCTCCTGCGCAGCTTTTAGCAGCTTCTAGATTTTCCTTTTTAGATTTTAGCAGCTTCTATTTTTAAACACTCCCAACTTTTACTATTAAGCGCTGTCCAGATATCTCTAAGTTTTAAGTTGTGTTTGCATTGCCTGCTTTGCTTGTTTCAACTAGGAAAAGCTAGAAGCACATCCAGTCCTACTTTCAGCAGCTTCTAAGTTTTTGCTTTTTAACTTCTACTGACTTGTATTTCCACACTCCCAACTTTTTCCGCTGATCGATCACTTTTTTTCAGAATTCCAAGATTAAGCACTTATAGAAAGCAGAAATTCTTGCAAACACCGTGCATAATAAGTCTAGAGCAAAAAGATTTTGCCAAAAGCAGAAAATTTATAGAAATGATTTTTCAACGCATATATGTAAAAATCCTTCCCACAATTGCACTTCTGACACAAGAACTCTGAAAAAGAACAATCTTAACATTGCAGGAGTGATAAAGGTCCTCGCGGAGGCCATTCCCCAACTACTAGCCACGGTTGACCAATCAAACAGCACGCCCCTTCACACAGCTGCTGCACAAGGTCATATCGAGGTGGTCAATTTTCTCTTGGAGTTAAATAGCAGTCTGGCCACTATTGCAAGAAATAATGGCAAAACCGCTCTGCATTCATCTGCAAGAAACGGGCATTTTGAGGTGGTGCGGGCCCTTTTGAGCAAAGAACAAGGAATAGCAACATGGAGCGACAAGAAGGGACAGACGGCACTTCACATGGCGGTCAAGGGAAATAGTACTAAAGTGGTTGACGAGCTTATTGCTTTGGATGCTGCTTTACTAAATATTGTTGATGGAAAGGGTAATACTCCTTTGCACATAGCTGCGAGAAAGGGTCGAGTACAGGTATAATTTTCTTTTTTTCTGCGTCATACAATTTTAATGCATCTTATCTCATCAGTACTTTGAAATTATCGTGCTTATACAAGGGTAGTGCCAGGATGATGACCACCTGGGAAGCCCTCTGCACCCTCCTCCTTTTACCTAACCCCTCCCCCCCACCCCAAAAAAAAAAAAAAAGAAAAAAAAGGGGGACTAATGGGGGAATAGATTTTTAAGCAATGAAAGAAAACTATACAGAATCATGTGGTGTCATGTCTTGTAAGCTTATAATCAAGAGAAGGGGGTGTCTGTAAGGAAAATATAAGTTACATGGGAGGTACATGTAATTTTGAAAACTATGAGGGGAAATTTGTGTGTAAATTCATAACGAGCCGGGGGGTGGGGTTGTAATTATTGCTTATTGTTTCTGTAACTTCATCCGATGCCTACATGCAGTTAAAACGTGATAGTTGCTAGGTCATACTTCCATTTTCAAATGTATTATATTCATCTCTAAGTAGTTATGGATGAGATATGTGAAATATATATCAGTCTTTTCATTCTTTTATCAGGAAGGTCAGTAGTTCTCACTATATATATGCTATACTCTACTCTACTCTTCATTGAATCCATACTCGGATTTCTTGTGTGGAAAATGAATTATTGCACTGCTCTTGTGGGAATCCCATAGTAATTCAAAAGAACTTCACAAGTCCAGAAAGTTTATTGTGCACTTGAAAGATTAATTTAGTTTTAGCTTCCTAAGACGGAGAAAAAGAAGTGATCCAGGCCTATTTTCCTATTATTCATGTTACAAATTCCTCTTGTATAAGCCTATAGTTTTCAAACATAAGAAGTTATTCGAGTTTAATTTCGTAAAACTGCAGATCATTCAAACTCTACTGAAACACGAGGGGATCAACAAAGAAGCCATCAACAAATTAGGAGAGACCGCATTGGACACCGCCCAAAAAGCCGGCCAGTCACAGGCCGCAACTGTGCTTCAAGAATTTGGAGTCAGAACAGCAAAATCTATAACCCCCCAGCCCCCACAAAGCGCTGCGCGTGAACTCAAACAAACCGTGAGCGACATCAAGCATGAGGTCCACGATCAGCTAGAACACACCCGCCAAACCCGAAAACGGGTACGTAACATAGCCAAACGTCTCAACAAAATGCAGTCCGAAGGACTCAACAATGCAATAACCTCAACAACCGTTGTAGCTGTCCTAATAGCCACCGTAGCCTTTGCTGCCATTTTCACCCTCCCTGGGCAATATGCGGATGACCCCAAAAAGCTACCGCCTGGATTTTCACCCGGGGAGGCGAATATCGCCCCAAACATTGAATTTTTAATCTTTTTAATATTTGACGCACTTGCACTTTTTATTTCATTAGCTGTTGTGGTCGTTCAAACGTCTGTGGTGGTTGTCGAGAGGAAGGCTAAGAAGCAAATGATGGCGGTTATCAATAAGTTGATGTGGTTGGCTTGTGCGTTCGTGTCAGTTGCTTTTCTTGCATTGTGTTACATTATTGTGGGAAATGAAGAAAAGTGGTTGGCCATTGGGGTGACAATTATAGGGACTGTGATCATGGCGACCACTCTCGGGACGTTGTGCTATTGGGTGGTGATGCACAGGATTGAGGCTTCTAACCTGAGGAGCTATAGGAAGTCTGTGAGGAATAGTAGGTCACAGTCGTGGTCGGTATCGGTTATGTCGGATTCGGAGGTTGGTGAGGATGAATATAAGAAGCTTTATGCTCTTTGATATATATATATTTTGATATGTATGAACATATCAAGATTTTTATCAGGAACATGTGAACATCTGTGAAATTGTATGATGTTTGGATTTTGTCAAGTTAGATTGTAAATAGAAGGCAAAGTAGTCCAGAAATCAGAATTGTTTCATCCTGATAAAGGGATGATAAGACTATTGTTTGTTGTGCATCTAATCCTCAACTGCTCGGTACTGAGAGCATATTTTAAGATTAATATTGGCAGTTTGATGAGCTTCAGTCTATACTTATTTTTCCATTATAATCTTCCACATTAGCTGCCTGAAACAAGTTAATAACGTCAATGTCAAGCGCTTACCGCTAGCCAAAAGCTATAGCTACTAGCGGAGGCTTAATTTTATTTCTTTATACATTTGGCAATACAAAACACCATCCAAAGCAACAGTCGGCGTGAGGTGGCTGCACTCCGATAAAGGCCATGGGTTGGAGCGTTAGTCCTCGACCAGTCACGTTCTCCCGAATCAAAGAGTGGTGCTGACAGAAATACCAACAATCACCTCCCCAACACCAGCCTAGGAGATTCTTAACCATTACCCCCCTCTGGTACCAATTTCAGGATCAAATGTTTACCACTAGGTCAAAAGTTATAGCTAATGGCCAAAGGTGCAACTTTATTTTCTTATGCACTTGGCAGCGCAAAGCACCGTCTAGTGCAACGGTCGGCGTGAGGTGGATGTGCTTCCATAAGCGCCATGGATCGAGCGGTTAGTTCTCAACCAGTTAAGTTCTCACGAATCAAGGGTGGTGCTGGACAATTACAAAAAGGAAAGCTCAATTACACCTTCAAGGTATGGGGCAATTACAAAAACACCCCTCTTATCTCGCAAATTATCATTAGCCCCTTGGGTGATGAAAATTTTCAAAATAAGAGGAATTTTTTGTAATCACGCCAAACTTTTAGGGGTGTAGCTGTAGTTACTTTTTTTCAATCCTCTTCTGAAGCTCCAATCGACTCCTATACATCACTATGTAAAGTTTCAGTAGTTCCATATATTGTCGGGAGCAATTTCTCTTTTGAAAACCCTCATACTGGACTATCTTAAGAAATGTTGAAATGCTTAAGGGAAATATGTGAGGGTTAAAATTTCTTGTAAGTACTGTTTGAGTTTTGTATGACAGTTTAATATGTTTTTCACTTTTGCATACTTTATTATTGCTTTTTTAGATAATAATCAATTAAAGTTCTAGTTGAGTTGCAATTTCCTCGAATAGAAAAGGAGTGTTTATACTTGGTTTGTTATAATTAAAAAATTGAGTTGAAACAAACTTTTAATGATTGAATAGGTTGATTCATTGTCCAACCCCGGACGAGTGCATCTAAACGTCTAAATACATAATATGTATGAGATGCTCCTTGGTTTCTACTTGTATTATGTTGTTGTCGTCATCGTCGTCGTCATTGTCAAGAAAACACCCTAAAAATACGGGGGATTATTGGTAAGGGATAATTGCATTTACTACCTCATTAAAATTTCAAAACTACAATTGACCCTCCAAAACTTGCAATATTACCAACACTTACCTTAACAAATTTGAAAATTATATATGCCCCCTGGTTAGTTGATTCTCTATCCAAATCTGCTAACGTCAGCAAATTTTTTTATGAAAACCCAAAATTTCCCTTTACCATACCTTCCGTACATTTTTTTTATTTCGTTGGGTGCCCTTCATAATATTTTATGTCTTATAGGGGATGGTTATAATATCTGTAGCTTTTAGGGGTGGCAAATAGAATATTCTAGATAAGTTTATGTGTTAAAAAATAGCCGTTGCAGTTAAAAGAAAAGCCATTGCTCCTTTTTTTTATTTTTTTTTTGACTATTGCTCACAAAAGGCTACATAATTGTGCTTCTTAGTTGCATTTTTTCACTACACTTTTTACAAATGGCGTCTTTCAATTCTTCTTCTTATGTTTTTGGGTTGAAACATAGGAAAGAAAATTACCAAAGTTTGCACTGTGATAAGAAAACCACTATCAAGGTTTGCAGAGATACCGGCAAACTGCAAAAAATTGTTCTATTGGTATCCAATACATGTTTTCTCATATTGGTACTATCCATTCATGGTGGAAGAAGGAAACGAAGATATGGGATTCATGCAAAGAATAGACAACCCTAACAAGTAAGATGCAACAATCTCAATGGTTACAAATTTTGCATCTACTCAACTTGGAGATGAAAGTATTGTTCATAAGCTTATAGCTTTGAACATTGTTTTACTTATTGTATATTTGATAGCACAAATTATGTCTACTTTTGGAAAGTGAGATACAAACATATGTATTTGCATTTCATTATGTGTTGTTTTACGAAGTGATGAAGCTCAAATGGATCAACCAAAAAGACGGTCAATGCAGAAGTGCAAAAACAACTCTGCCATTGGGCCCTGCAATCACACAACTTTTCTTTCTTTTGTGTTGTTTGAAACCTAACAAATTTATCATCATCCTCCAATATACATCACGTGTAAGAGATTTAGATAAAATATAAAATAAGAACAATTATATACACAAAGCATGTATATATTATAACATGGAACAGAAGATAAAACATAAAATATTTAAGGAATATTTTATATATGAAGAATATATGGATAACGTAGATATCTATGTGATGTAAAATGTGAAAAGAAATAAATAACGTAATAACGATTCGAACTACCTCCAGTTATAGGCTTACGGCTTCAAGCCATCGGCCCTACGAGGTATTATTGTATGAATAGCCCTGAATGAATTCAGACGTATGGAGTCAAATATTTGGGTTAATTTTATCGAATCGATGATTTGTTGCCTGAAGAGCTAATCAAATTGATTTTTTGTTAAATACATCAATCATACCAACTAAATTAATCCAATTAGTCAATTACACATAATGAAAAGACTTTATAATTTAATTTTGATATTTATAATGTTGTTCACATATATAACTTAATATGTACATATATATATATATATATAGAGAGAGAGAGAGAGGGAAAGAGAGAGTCATACCATCTATAACTTATAATCAATTGAATTCATTTAGTCTATTTTTCTAATTCAATACGTTAAATGAATTGTACAATATCCAATAAATTTATTGAATACGTAGTTTATTCTCGTGTCAATTAGTTGAGTCAATTAGTTGCGCCTCCCCAGGACATATATCTGGTTTCGATTCCAAGTCTAAGTGAATTTATTTAAAATCCGTAATCAAAATTTCGCAATGTTATTTTCAGCCGCATATTTTTTTTTTTTCATATGACTAAATTCGTGGTTCAAACGAGAGTTGTATGATTCAATTTTATTCCAATAAAATTAAAATTGTTGACTCCGTGCGTGTTGCTTCATATAACTAGCAATAATGCTAGAATTTGTCGTGATATGATGATGGAGAACTTGGCTGGGGACGAAGAAAAATTAAAGAATTGTACTTTTCTTGGTGATATATTTGCATGTGAAAGTCCTTCAATCAACACTATTTGTCCTGCCTTTTTTATGACTAATTATAATTTACACCCCTAAATTTTACTCCTTATAATATTTATGCTGATCAACTTCATAACATAACAATTCAGCCCTTTCACTTATCATTCAAAGCCAAAAAATTTAACGGAATTAGAAAACCGTTTGCTTGACCTAGCCACATCATCCCTTTTCTAAAATATCTAAATTACCCTTTGGTCATTGGAGGGAAAAATATTGAAATTTAAAAAAATAAATAAAAAGCCACATCATATTTTTTTTATTTATATAGTTTACTATATATACTTAAAAATATTTATTTTAAATAAATATTATAAATTTAAACTTAAATATATATTATTTTTTATATAAACAAAAATATTATATAAATTCAATTAATTTAAATAAATACAAAATTTAATAAAATTACATATTAAATAATAAAAAAAATGCTAACTTCTTTTAAAAACATGAATATAATTTTTATATTAATTAATTGCTTAATTAATTAAAATAAAAAAAAAATACTTCACCCTAAAACACTATTCATCATCTTCTTCACCAACCAATTTCTTCCCCACCCCAAAAACCTTCCTCCCACCCCACCACCCACCTGAATTGCCCAACCAACAACCCAACCCTCCCCTTTCTTCCCCACCCCCCAAATTCGCACTTGCCTTGTTTCCCCAACCCCCCAAAACCGCCCCACCCCACCCCACCCCTATTTCCCCATCCTATCCCATCCCTTTCTCCCCCATATTTTCTCCAATCCATCCCCCACCCCTCCTCTCTCTCTCTCTCTCTCTATATATATATATATATATGTATATGTGTGTGAATACATGGCTCCGACATCACTTTTTTATGCCTTTAGTATAAGGGAAAAATGGCTTCACATATTACAACAACTACTAGCAATGGGTATTATGGATTAAGTCAACAGCTACGTCAGCTTGCACGAACGGTCCACTTAAAGGAATGAATTAGAGGGACTGAATTGTTATGTTATGAAATTGAGAGGGATAAATGTTACAAAAAATAAAGTTTAGAGATACAAATTGTAATTAGCCCTTGTTTTATTCATGTTTGACATATTTTTTTTGTACTTATGATTTTGGGACTATTTTGTCGATGTTTAACAGGTTGATAATTTTATTTAAAAGATTAGATATATTAAAATAATTAGGTTGAGATTAATTGATTACCATCTCATCGAAAAATCTAAAATTAAAAATAACTAGATAGCCATATTTAATATTATCATTTGGGCCCGAAAAAAAAACCCCGCATGTCTTTTAAGTTCAACAACAAAATTATTTTCCAAACAAAGTATAAAAATGTAGTGAAACAAAATACTGATATCAATATATATAATTCAATTGGGTGTATATTCACTTAAATGTCTTCTCACTAGCCCATTGTCATTTTAAAGAGTAAATTATGTCAACCACCCTCACCTTTGGTGTATTTTGTACTTTGATACCCAATTTTTATAAATGTGTGTTTTAATACCTAACTTTTATTATTTGTGCATCGATAGTATTTTTTATACTATTTCGGTAGAATATTCCTCAATATTCCCTAAAATATGCCGAATGTTCTACAATGATTCCATCAAAATAGTGAAAAAATATCATCGGCGCACAAATAATAAATATTAGGTACCAAAGTGTACATTTAAAAAAGTTAGATATCAAAGTGTAAAACACCCCAAAAAATGAGGTGTTTAACGTAATTTACTCGATTTTAAAAATATTGAGTCTTAAAACTTTTCCGATTAGGGGTTTTATGTTTTTTTTTTTTGTCCCCCATTTCATGAGATACTTTTTCCTCCTCGTGTTATATATAACTAAATGAACTTTTTATTTTAATTCTAAAACCAGCGTACCTCATTCTATCGTCAAAAGTTGATCAAAATTAATAGAATCAGTGGAAAAACTTAGATCAGGCTATCCATACACGCAACAACAATTGACAAAATTTACTAAAATTTAAATGTGCACATTGTTAAATTATGTATAGTCCAGCAACAAAGAGCAATAACCACAAAATTGAGCAATATGAGGGAGTGTCACCTTCATATTGAACATCTCTGCATTCGAATTCGGATTAGTCAATCAATGAATCGAAAATCGATTGATTAAAGACAAAGAGAAATAAAATTGAGAGAAATTAGAAAACATATATGTGTAATGTTAAAACTAAAAAGGAAACCAGTAATTATACATGACTAGATGAAGTACAAAACAATTTTTTTTTTCTTTTTTTTTCAGTGGGGGAGTGGGCGATTATGGAATTTTGAGAAAAATGTGAAATTACTACAAAGTCTCTGTTCTCCTTAAACCTCCATGTTCAATCCTCGAAGCGGACACTGGACAGATTGAATCAAAAATCTGCAGAGAGTTCTTGCAATGAGCAATGGCCGCATCAACCGAAACCTCAATCTCGCCGGCGCTGCAGCTCCGCCGTAGAAAATCACAGTTCGATTTGACCGAGAAAGACGACGACGACGACGATGAATCGCCGGACGAAGAATCCGATGAAGACGACGACGACAAGCACTTTGTCGGAGAATGTCGTTTGATCGCGCCGGAGAACGATCTCCGATTGCCCTCGATCCCCTTTTTATCGTCGTTCGATGGGTTCCCGGGCCCTCGATTGCAATTTTTATTGGGATTGCAGAACAGGGATTTGAGGTAAGCCCTCGAAGCTTTGAGCTTTTGAGCGAGGATGGAGTTCTTGATCAGCTTCAGCTTTTTGGCCCAGGGCTTGAATTTGGATTGGTTTTTGATTGAATTGAAGTAGTCATCTGGGTTCAGCCTGCGAGATTGTTCTGGAGAAATGTTTGGGGGGCTGTTAGAGGTGGGTGGCATTGAGTAGTAATGGTCTTCTTGGAAGGTCATTTTGGTAATTTCGAATGGGGTGGCGGCGGCGGCGGCGGTGGTGGTGGTGGTGGCGGCGGAGGAGGGGGCGAGGAGGTTTTCGAGTATTTGGCGGCGGTGTAGGAGGTGGAGGGGGAGGAGCTTGCCATTGTAGAAGAGCTCGTCCGCCGTGAAAGTGGTGTTTTCTTGGTGGTTGTGGGTGGTGGACATTTGGAACTCGAATTCTCTGGTTTTTGGTGATGAGTTTAACTCCATGTCTATGTAGTCGTCATCATCTGCATAATCATATGATGATGCAAGATTTGTGCCCATTTTCATCAAACAGAAATAGCAGAGTTTTGTGTGTGTGTGTTGTGTGTGTAAATACTTGTGGGGTGTGTGTGGTGTGTGTAAATGCTTATGGGTAGAGTCGGTAGACGAGCTTAGTGAAGAGTAAGGATGGTTCCGAGTCTTTGAAGTATACTTCTTTTATAGAAGAAGGTTTATTGCATGCCACCTACGTGGTAAATGCTCAACGGTGTTGCAAACTCTCTCTAAAGAAATAATAAATAGAATATGGACGGTGTTACGTGTGACCTAACAGTGGACAAGATCCTTTATTTTAAAATAATTTTTTATTTTTTATTTTATAATTTATATTCATATCATGTATATAAAATTACTTTATTAATTATAAATTTAGAGTAAAAAATCTCATATGATCTAATAGTTCACATCTGAGTTGGATATATATCTAATATGATTGTAAATTGAGCTAAACTGGCTCAAGAGTTTGACGAACTAGCTCTATTCGAGTTCAAACTATTTCATGAATCGATCTCGAACTCATATACGAGCTCGTAAGCTTTTCTATTTGATTTTTAATATTTTTATATTATATAGTATTAAATAAATCTTAATTATGAATACATATTTATACATATTGTTAGTCATATTACTATCAATAAATTATTCAAAAATCAAAATTATTTGATTTTGAAAATTTTCATTTCATAATTTTGACTGATTTTTATGTTATTATTTTAAAAGATTCATTACAATTTTATTAAAAAATTATGATGAAATAAGTACAACATCACAGCCTTGAGTTTGGGCTTATTTAATTGAGCTTGAGCCTGAGTTCAAGCTTCAAATCTATTTCAAGCTCAAGCCGAGGAGCTCGAGCTCGTCCGTTAAAATTTCCTCGAGTTTGGGCAGTGAAAATAAGTCGAGCTTGATTCAAATTCAACTCATTTACAACCCTATCCAACAATGGGAAGCGATCATATTTAACCCCTAAAAATTCTCAAATTGCAATATAGAAATCAAGTTAAATAGGTATATATAAACATACTCAATTGTTTAAACAATTTTTGTCGCCTAGAAAAAGTGAAAATAGCGTAAAGAAACAAAAAGTGCTCATCTCCTACACTTATTCTGCCTCATTATCTTCTTTGACCCAAATTTCATAAGATTCAACATAATAATAATAATAATAATAATAATAATAATAATAATAATAATAATAATAATAATTAACCCTTTGATTTTGATAATATTTTATGAATAAAAATATTTTTACCATGTGCAAGAAAACAAACTAAATCTAGATATTTTGAGTCTAGTGAGCTGCTTCTGTATTAGATAGTTTATTTTATTGCAAATCACGCATTAGATTCCATCATACATGGATTTGAATCTTAGCTGATCTAAGTGTATCTGTCCATGTTTCATACGACCAAGATATTTTTCACTCCAGTCCATAACATAATCACTGCTTTATAATCGGAAAACAAGAATTTAATAATGCTGGCGTTGTATCCTTACTCCCACATCCACAGCTTTCTCTGTTGCAAACGATAAATAAATAAATAAATTATACCCATCCCTCAAAATATGCATTTTTGTCTGCGTGGTTTACCTTAGTGGAAAGATATGAGAAATATCACCAAAAATTTGAATTTTGACAGTATGTGTTTGTAGGTAATGTGTGTGCGCGCGCGCGCGCGGGCGCACGTATGTGCACAAAAACAAATGCTTTTTCGCAGCCCTTAAATTACAATGATTAAATTTTGGATTAATAACATCTACGCTTCCTGAGATTAATGAAAATATACTTGGACTTCCTGAAGTTTGCGTAATCACAAGGACTGTCTTCAATTCAATTTATATCTTACAATTAACCGTTTCTGAAATTTTCATAAATTACGGTTACCACCCTTGAACCTTGATATCTTGCAATTGAATCCTTTTATTGGCGATAGAGTGATTTCTGTAATCATACAAATTTGAAGGGATTTTAGTGTATGTGTACTAAATCTCAGGGGATGTAGATTTAATAATCCTTTTAAATCCTTCTCAAGGCAAAAAAATGAAGTCGTGCGGATCTCCCAATTTGATTTTGTTCAAAACATGGGTATCTTGACTTTGCTCTTACAAATAGATTTTGAAATCTATATAGATAATGTTAATTTAATTTGGATCCTAACTAACTTAGGGTTCAAGATTTTTATTTATGTCATGTAAGCAACGCTTTTTCTTTACAAGGTATTGTAATTATGTCATAATAAGACAAACCCTAAAATGTCCACGCATTAGTTATGTAAGAATGCGAACATGTAAACGCAAATTTAGGAGGTTATTTTATAAATTTTGTGATTTTGAAATAGTAAAATAGTACAGAAAAAGATGAAGTAGTTGTTGAATTAGTATCTTGCTTTTAGTTGGTGGTGCTATGCTAGCGAAATTAGTGCTTGCGTTGGTTGTTTAGATGTCTGATATGCTCACAGTTGAACACGAAAATTTAGAATCAATGCTTGCGTGATTGTTCAGATATCATGTATGTTCGTGGATGAATCCGGAAGTTCAAACATGACATAACAAGATAAGACAAATAAAATATAAGGTCCCCCAACTTATTTATAAAAAAGTTGTAAGCTGTCTAATTTTGAACAAATGACATCAAGATCCTTAATTTTTTTTTCAATATTATATTTTTACCATCTTAAAAAATATTTATTACATGATAATAATTTCGCATGTTATTCTTCACCATTAAAACAATTACTAATAACATATAAGCTCTTAATTTTACCCAACACACCAATAGCATATAAGCTCTCAAAACATTTTATAAGATATTAAATTTATTTATTTTAATACTTTCACAATTTATTCTTAAAATAAGATTAAGAAATTTATAAACTCTAAAAACATCTTATAAACCATAATAATTTATAAACTCTTAAAAATAAATTTATCCAAAAATACCTCTAAGTCATGTGACTTCTTTTGATGGAAAAAATGAAAATAGAAAGTGTTGAGAAGCAGAAAAGTGCTTAAGTTATAGGGGTATTTATAAATATTTCTACTTTTAAAAATGTAGATATTGTAGAGAAAAAAAAAATTTAAAAATGAATAATAAAAGTGGATAATAGTTGAAAAACAATAGTTGACTTTTGAAAAAATAATTAAAAAATATAAAATAAAATAAATAAAAAAGGCCTACAATGCTTCAAGCTTCTAACCTACCTTTTTTTTTAGTAGAAGCAAGAAAACAAAACATTCACGGTCATTTTTTTCCAACCAAAAGCTGAAAAAACAAATTCTTTCTTTTTTTTTCAGCAATTGCAAACACCCTCTATATCTTGCAAATAACCCCAAAGCTGAAAAGTGCTTAAATTAGTTCTTGCAAACAACCCCTCACAACAAATGCTTAAATATGCATTATATGTACCCCGCCTTTAAAAGCGTGGGGAGCACGACGTCAAGATTCAAATTCTGACAATGTGCATGTGTAAGTGGTGTACGCACGCGTGTTTATTTAAAAAACAAAAACAATAGGATTTGGAAGAATGCAATAGCAAGAATTGCTTTATTCATTCCTCCAACTTCTATAAGCCTCATCAGCCTAATTCATACAACATGATTGGTCTATGATTTACAAAAATGAGTTTCTTTTTTACAATTTAAACAATGTGAACTAATAATACGTGTTCTTAACCGAACACAAAATTTTGAGGAAAAACAAATAAAAGAACTAACAAAAAGAATGATGAACAGAAAAATACCATACTGGTCGGGACAAAACTGTGTCCAGCATCTCTAGCCGGCTACATACCAAGATTTCTACAAGTTATCCATCTCAGGCAATGGCATTTTCCAATAATTCCATGAATTATAATCTTCCTGCTCGGACAACAAAAATAAATACAAGGTTTTAACGAATGCGAAGGCTAAGATCACTGAGACAACAAAAGAACGACCATAATGTTAGAAGCACTACCTGCTCAACCATTGATGTTGGCGGAAACATGTCGTTAACCAGCGTGTGCAGCGAAGTGTACGATTTTGCATCTATACGGTGATTAATGGCCACCTCACCCTGTAAGAACATAAAAGATGAAACATCACATACACACACACATGTGTGTGTGTAAAAGTGAAAGGAGGAAGCAAATTGAAATTCTGAAAACTAGAGTTGATGCATGCCAGCCCATGTCATAACACCCACTCGATGACGTGCGACCAACCGACACGCACGATGTGCAGCCCTCAGCCTGCAGCCACCCCGACGAGTGCAGGGCGTGTGCACAGGCAGGGAGCCACCTGACTGTGTGTGGGGCTTACACAGGCAGCCACCCGTCCTGTGATGGTACGTGCAGGTAGCCACTCGTCACTTTATGAACTCATCGTATTACTATCCAATGATTCACAGGCTACTTGAGTATATATGCACATGTGGATTGCATCAAATTATATAGGTATGAGAACAATAACTACCTTGGGGTTGATTATAAAGATCTTGCCCTTTGGGATTCCGATTTTCCGGTAACTGAGCTCATCGGTGTCTCTGTTTCCGAAGCCCGCATAAAATGGATTGTAATCAGGGGGGAATAATGCCTTGATATCCTGCGAAAGAGACACTTATATTACATGAAAAAGATAAAAAACATATATATAGAAAGCCAGGAAATTTATTTACATTTACCTCTAAGCAGGCAATTTTGAATTCGTGGGGAGCTCTTCTTATAACTGGCATCAATTTAAACCATTAAAAAGAAGAAAGAATTGAAAATCGAAACAAGAATTAATACATTGAGGAAAAGAGTCCCACCTTCTCTATACAATGAAGGAAATAAGCCATCAGGGGAAATAACAACGGGTCCTGTGGGTAAGCTTTTGCCATCCTGCAAGCATTTTTTTAACAAATCCCACTTGATAAAATCATGTATATATGGTACATACATCCATAAGAGTTCCCAAACAATATCACAAGAGAGTTCACAATCAACGAAACACCCAACTTAATGATGGACCATTCAATCGATGTTCTCAGCATTTCACTTTATTACACCATTATATTCTCATTTAATGGTTTGCAACAGGTATACACCTAAGTAACCAGGTATAGTAAAGCTAACTTTTTTCAAATAAACCAAATATTAAAATTGCAAAATTCCAGCTTTTCGCCAAATAAGAAATCTATATGGTTGCCAAAAATTATTCAGAAAACAATTTTGAGCTAATTATATACCAGGACATACCTGCTTGAGATTGAAGAGAAAATTCTTGGTTATGTATGATTGAACAATCGCACGTGCACTCAAAAATAACAGCTGGTAGCCATTCTCCTGTAGCACAATAACCAAGATATCATGACAATAATAAAAATGAAATTAAACAAAACATAAGCTTCACATCGTGCTTTTAGTTTCATCTTGATAACAAAATCTTTTATAAGCATAGATCTTCATGTTTCATTTAGCACTTTGCTACTTGAATATTTAGATCTTCTATATAATGAAGTATGAGATTCGAATATCGAAGAGACTACCTTTATTGCACAAAAGAGACGAGCTATCCCAGAATGTGTCCAGTCTTTTCCAACCAAAGGCATAACCTGGCCAAGAACATCGGACCTATAAACAAAGCATACAAGAATGTGAAGCAAACTTGTCAGAAGATGTGGGATTGGTTATATCTGTTTTTGCCTTTTGCTTTATTATTAATAATCTACATGAAAATCAGGACCAAGAAATAAAAAATATAAGGTTGTATCTGGATTGATACATTTCAGTTTAAGGGAGGTATTTGGAGGGAGAATTTCAAACAGCTCCATATTATGTAGAGCTAAAATCCACCATAATTACTCCAAAAACAGTAATAAGTAGGAGCTATAAGGATTTGAAATCCATTACAACATAACATTATCCAAGCTCAATGGACTCATTACTATGGATTTGAAATCCTTAGCTCCAAATCCATCAATCCAAACACGGCCTAATAGTACTCAAGCTGCTACATTCAACAACAGTATTTTCAGACAAATGCCCAATTCAATCTTCAAATTTTACACCCTTAATGGCTAAGTCATGATCCTCCCATTAGTTTCACATTGTGGTACTGTGCTACTCTACTACTTAGGAATCTCAAAAAATAGCTATAGACGTGCTACAAATTAGTGATAGAAATATGAGAACGAATCTTACTTGGTAATCGTCCCGTCCACGTCAGAAATTACAATTCGAGTGTTCCACTTCCACAAGTATATATGAGCTTCAACCTGTTACACTACAGTGTCACTTCTTGAAAATTGAGGGTTTTAACCCTAACCCAAACCAACCCCCAATCTAAACCACAAAACATGATCATAAAGACAAAAAAAATTACTTTTTTGAAAATGTCAGGTTTCCACCCCAAAACCCAATAACCATCCCATCTAAAGCAACAAAAAGTGATCACGAAAGAATACCCAACCTTTTGGGGTCCAAGAACTCTAGTAGAGAACACGAAATTCACCACATTCTGTCCTTCTTGAAGATTTAAAGATGCTATTTCATCCGTGGTGGGCACATTTGTTCTTACAATCTGCTTGCGTGGTGAATCAATGGCCACACGGGGCGTGACAGTTGGAACCACCCGTTGGCCCTGTGGGACCGAGTCAGGATCAAAACAAACTTCCTCATTTGATGATTTGATTGTTTTCACCCGCCCAAATGGTATTGGCCACAGTCTCCATCTGCGTGCCTCAGTCGAAGAGGCCACCGACGGGTCATCTCCCTTTGCTTCTGATGGTGTCTCCCCTTCGACTGGGATTGCGTGATCCGGGTTGATGGGTAAATCCGGGCCAAAAGCTGCCAAACCAAGAAGAATGTGTGAAGCTTTATCCATGATAAGTAATTTCCTTGTATTCTAAAAATTAGGTTTTCGTTCTTCACAATTGATGTGGGAAGTGATATACGGTTTGCGTTCAAGGCATCTTGTGCTGCACTCAGCCCCATCCCGGCATGAAGCAATTTTCTACAGAGAGATATCTCCAGCCTTGATAAATAAATGTGCCACAAAAAGCAGTATTTAAAGAGATATTTACAGCGACCTCCCCTGTAAATATAGATCTCACCTCTTGGTTCCAAAATTACACATATTACACACAGTGAATAATGTCGTCACTCAAATTTAGTTACACTTGATGTTATTCAAGTTTTCTTTTAAATTTTGTCAGATTTGACAGTAGAAAGGGGGTATCTGTGATTTTGAAACCAAGAATTGAAGTCTTGTGTAATGACACATAGTTACGGGGGACGATGATGCAATTGACTCTATAATAAGATAAACAAATAGTGGGCTAAAAATATTAATGTTCATCCAAACGACGTATTCTTACTTGTTGATGTATCTAGCTTCATATCTCCAGATGAAGCACTAGTATGAGGTCCGACTTGGCCACTATTACTACACACATCAGAAGCAAGAGATTCCTCGCCACTTGGCATTCTTTTGACCGTTGGATCTCCTTCCACTTGTTCCTGTAATTCCTGATCATTAACATGTGCGCCATCAGAACAATCTTGATCCACACTCCCAGGATTTTCAGAATCTTGGCGTGGCAATTCATCATCATTTCTTGATATCTCAAGATTTCCCTCTTCAGGTTTATCACTTGACTCCTTGTTTGGATCATCTGAAGAAAGACCTGTATTTTCTGGCTCATTGTTGGTTGGCTGGCCTGACAATGCCGTGAGCTCCAAACAGCTCTTAAAAACCTCGCGATTTTTAATCCCGCTATCCGTATTTCCAAAACTGCCCTCCATGCATACATTTGTGTCCTGATTATTGGAGCCCTTAGATTCTAATTCTTGTTGACCTTGCAAAAGAGTTTCAGTATTAACTTCACCTAAATGGTTCAATTCTTCAGTCCCTTCACCCGGGCCGAGGTCCAAACAGGGTGAGCTCAGCTGCATGTCTTCAGCATCATCTATTCTCTCAGATGATGATATAGGTGCAGTAAGTATATTCCCGTCAATACTCACCAAAACTACTTCAGAATTAGACTTCTCTTCTGATTCCAATACTTCTTCAATATTGTCTAAATTGTCATATCCAGCAGCACCATATTCAGAAAACTCATCAACCGTATCTTCCAAATCATAGTAAACTCGCCCCACATCTGACTCAACTCTCTCTAATCGGTCCATACCAAGAGTGACACGTTCATCACGTACCTCTACCTCATCACTGTTAAACTCACCACTCTCTTCTACCAAAAAATCAGTTTCTTTAGAACTATCAATGTTACCATTACTATCCTCCTGTCCACCTTCAAGATCTTCGGGGTCCTTATAAAACTCACCATCATCTTTATCTTTCTCTGGATGGAATTCTCTAACAAAATAAGCCTCACCAGAATTATCAAGATACATGTTAAAATTGGCTTCAACCCCATTAACTTCGATTCGGACGATCTTTTCAGCCCCTTTTAGAACCCCTTGAAATTTACCAAACCGTACATACCAAGGCGTGCTCCTAAATGTCCCATCTTGCTGCTGAACAACAATTATGTCTACCGCCCCACCGAATGGATGAAAAGGGGTGGCAACCGAGTACACACCTTGAGTGATAAAGCTGCTAACTTTGCCGACCACATTCATTTCCTCTGTTTTACTTGCAAAGTTTTTTTGACCCCCAAAAATTCAAAACAGAAAAAAAACCAACTCACTTTTCATAAATTTAAAAGGGATATCTAGGAATCCATAATCAACATCAACCCGAATAGTGCAATTCCCAGAAAGCCCAGTGCTCGATTATTTCAGCTCTTGCAACTTGAGGCATCTGCATGCAATATTGTTTTAACATAACAAATAAATCATCATGCAAAAACTCTACCGATATACTATCAATTAATACAGAAAGATTGTGTATATCATGATGCTTCGGCGATCCAATCTCTAACTCTAATTTGTCGGTCAACTAGAGCCCTAACAAGGTGATCCGCATCAAACATTTATACAAAACAAAAACAAATTCAACAAACCCACATGAAAAATCGACGAAAAACAGAGAAACATCAATCCAATGTTCTTGAAAACGCAATCAAAATGCAAGAAAATCAAAACACAGACTTACATATCCCAAGAACTTGAGAATTTCTCAGAGAAAAAAACAATTCGTTCACCAAAAGATTTGATGCTCAAGAACAGAATATAATCGTTGAATTCTTCCTCCAAGAAGATTCCAACAATACTTCCTGGGGGGTCGCTTGTTCTCTCTCTCTCTCTCTCTCTGATATTCCGAAAACTTTTTTCGGTGAATTATGATGAATATGTATGTTTTCTTGAATTTTCTCCCGATGGTGCTCTGTTCTGTGCTGGTATAGAGCTACAAATGTCATTAAAAAACTTTTTCGTTTTTTTTTTTCTTTAATTTCTTTTCTTGGAAAGGTTTTTTGGAAATTTGGTCTATGGTGTAAAATATTTGGATAATCAACAAGCCAGGGTCATTCAAACTCCCTAGATTTCCAGTGCAATAAATAGGTACTGCTTGGATACAGCAAGTTCCCTTTCGTGATTGCCCCACAACTTTAGGATATTCTAAAAGTGCCCCATAACTTTTTATTTATCAATTTTAAATGTTTGAATGAACATTTGGTAAAATACTTTTTGGTTCATTCATTAGTTAGACTTTGGGCCAACAACTGTCGTAGAGTCTGTTTGGATAGATTTAAAAAAAAAATTATTTCTTAAGTAATATTTTTTGCAGTGGAGATTTTTTAAAAAAAATTAAATAATTTTGTGTTTAGATTCAATGATTAAAAATATTTTAAAATATGATTTTATTTCAAATTAAGTAATTTAGGTAGCTTCTAAAAAAATAATTTTATGGGTTTTTTTTAAATCTATTTTTTTTTTAAAAACCGAACCAAACACAATTTTTTTTCACTAAAGTGTCTTTTTTTGCAAAAAAAATATATAAGTGCTTTATGTTTTAGAAAAAGCTCATCCAAACGAGATCATAAGTAGTTCTCCTCTGACTATTTAATTTTTCTTCTCAAAAAATAGAAAGAGAAAAAAAAAAGGATTTTATGGTAAATCTAGGAATAGCATATCTCAAAGTATCTAGTTTTTTTGGTACAATTTTATTTAGTTATTTATTTATTTATCTATGAATCACAAAAAACGTGGTGATGGATGCAAACATGCAAGTCTGCAAAAGCAGCCGGGGTTCGGTGAGCCCCTTTGGTGATTTTTCATTATAATATAGTGTATTTCACGCTGTATTTAATACATAATTAGGTGTATATTAGATTTTAAATAATAATATCATAATTTTAATTGGATGAATTTAAAATATATATATATATAATATTGATTTAATTAATTAATAGGGATAATTATATTGGAGTACCCTGAGGTTTGCCTAAATTATAAATAAAACCCTCGATATTAGGAAATTACCTATCAAACCCTTGGATTTGCAATGTTTTACAATATCAACATTCTGTCTACAAACGTTAGAGTTTGTAACGAAAATCATCAAATTTTTTGTTTCGTTCTTCCTATTTTACCCTTTTGGTCAAAGTTTGAACTGATTTGACTAATTTTTTAGGACTAAAATGCCATTTGGGTCAAATCTGATTTTGTTATAACATTTATTACTATCAAACATTTCTACATGTATCAGATTCAAAGAGCATTTTAGTCCTAAAAAATTAGTCAAATCTCTTCAAACTTTGACCAAAAATAGTAACATAGGAAAAACGAAACAAAAATTTCACGATTTTCGTTACAAACCCTAATGTTTGTAAACAGAAGATTGACATTATAAAATATTTGCAAATTTCAGGATTTGTTAGGTAATTTTTCAAAATCGAGAATTTTATTTGTAATTTAGGCAAACTTCATAGTACCCCAGTGTTATTATCCCTTAATTAATACATTGTATTTTGTTTATTATTCACAATATCAAAATTGACAGTAACAAATTTCATGTACTTTTGTTGAAATTGTTTGTAATTGATATTAATTTCAATTTGTCTTATATTGTCAACATATAGATGGATGTGTGTGTGTGTGTATATATATATATATATATATTAATGGAAACATAACATTTGTTGCAACAATAAGGTGTACAATACTTATGAATCCAAGGCCTCTCAATAGAAATATCAAATGTTATATTTGTTTAGTAATATATTTAATTGTTCTCACTCTCTTAAAAGAATACCGGGAATGCGGTATGTACCCTCGTAGTTGAAAAATTATGATTAACTAGCTCCATGAAAATTTAAATGATCAAGACACCTCAACCCGTCGGATTCTTTATTTACTTTATCTGGAAAAAAATATTAAATAATCTGCAATGAATTGTCTATGGAAAAAATGAAGATTGGGAAAAAAAAAATATTATTGCTTTGTTTGAGAAATTTTCATTTTTTGTCCTTCACGTATACACATATTTCGATTTAGGTCCTTCATGTTCTCGCACTCTCACATTTGGTCCCTCACGTTATATTTTATTATCTAATGTCATCCTTCTGTTAAATTTTTCGTTAAAAACTAACAAATTAGTTACATTTTCCCCCAAATTTGTTACATTTTGCCCCCCACTTCGTTAGTTTTTAACAGAAAATTTAACAGAATGATGATATTGGATAATAAAAGATAATATGAGGGAGTAAATGTGAGAGTACGAAAATATAAAGGATCAAAATTGAAATAAGTATATACATGAAGGACAAAAAATGAAGTTTTTTGTGCTTTGTTTTGTCTGAAACTCTTTTTAATACTAAAATTTAAGATTGAGCTAGGGTTTCATGAATTTACAATCTCGAAAAAAAAAAATACAACATTGTCATTGGTCACTAAATCACTTTATTGTCACTTTCATCAACGTGGTCGAATGCTTCAATTAGCCTTATGTGATACTTTTTTTTTTTCTATACTGTCCTTCACACGTGTTCCCCAATGCCGGAAGGGCCCTGACGTGACATGATCACGTGCACAAGGTACGCGAGGATATAGTATTGTGTTTGTTCTATCAACTTTTTTTTTTTCCCTAAATTATTATGGATAAATTATATCTACCTTCCTTCAAATATAATATAATTACAAATTAATTTATACGATTTGAAAAATTAAAAATAGCCCTTTTAAAGTATGTATCAACTCAACAAAATTTATCATTCATCAAGACAAGAGATATAATTGTAATTGTATTTCAGATGTTTTCAGTGAGATTTCAAGACAAGATTTATATAACCCTAAGAAGTTTAAAATGTATAAGTTATATATAAAATCAATTTCGGGGGGAGGGGGGAAAGTAATGCTAATATCGAATTATAGATGACGATGTCCGGTGGTGGTAGTGGTGGTGGTTGTGGCTATATAAAGTTAAATTATTTTATGAAAGTTGGTGGAATCAAAAGATTGATTGAGGGGTTTTGTCAAATTCGACGAAGTACATCTCTTGATAGTTGGGGTGACTATTATAAATGTGTGAAAGTCATCTTTTTTGCCATCTTTATTAATGTTTGAAAAAAGGTTCCAAATATCGATAAGATATTTATAATTTTTAAAATAATAAAAAATAATTTTTAATTAAACTATACTTCAAAAGGTTTTAGATGTAAACTAATCCAGTTATTTAATTTCCATTTTCCCTGATTTCTTTTATTTTTTAATATTTATTGATATTTATTACGTATGGATATGTAATAACAACAAACTATATGTGTTTAAAAATTATTTAAGTTTCTTCTTGGCAATAAAGAACTCTTATTCTATTATTAGACATTGATTAGTAAATCCAAGTTCCATTTTGTTGCAAAGTGGGTAGAAGGTTCTTGTATTAAAGAATAAATAAATAGGTAAATAGAAATTTTATGGGCACAAAAAAAAAGAATTAAAAAAGAGATTAAGAAAATCAATAAATGGCCCACAGCCACAATTATTCAATACAAAGTCAATTCCCTATTTCCTCGCATGGCTTAACTAGTCGGAATGATGACTTTTTCTCAAAGGAACTAACATGTGTTTCACACAATGGTTTGTCGAATGTGGACTAATAATTCATTTCAAAGTAATAATAATAATAATAAATAAATTGTGCTTCATATTCTACTAGCCCTAATGTCTCTTTGCATTTTCAAATATGGTATACCAAAATATAATTTCTAGCTTCTTAAAGCCCAAAATGGAGTTCAATTTTCAGCCCAATTTGAGGTTTCCAAAAAGCCCAAAGCTGATGGGTCCATAGTGGGAGCTTGCTCGAAGAAGAATCTGAACTCAGGCCTCGGCCTATGTAGTGTGTATTCCAAACAATCTGGCAAATTTAGTACTTAAATATACAATCCGAATCTTCTATAATATCTTCCGGAAAATTCTCCCTCGATTTGATTTGATCAAACTCAACAAATATGATACCTTTCAAAAAAAATCCATTGGATTTGGATAGTACGAATAGCCCAAAAAAGAAAGTCCTAAACAAAATACCTCAAAAATTGGCTTACAACTCTCAGATGTACAGGATTCTCCTGTATCGCAGCCTGACCAAAGGAGTCCCAATCCAGAGGAAGCCCACCCCAATCTTTCTCGTCCAAAAGGTGTAATAAGTCTAAGAGGGTGTTCGCAAAAACTATAAGAAAGCACTTTTCATCTTTTAGCTGAAATAAAGCACTTATGGAGTGTTTGGAATCACTACTTTTGCTTCTGCTGAACTTAAAAAAAAAGCTAAAAGGGATCAGAAGCTTGAAGCAGCCTGGGGGGGGTGCTTTTTTCTACTTATGGGTTGATGGTAAATATGTACAAATTTTTTTGGACACTTTTATCCCTTAGGAATCTTTTGATTTTCGAAAGGACCCTCTATCCAAATTAGATTTTGTGCTTACTTTTTGGGGCACATGGGTCATTTCTTATTATTTGACAACTACTACAACTTTTCTTCTCAAACACTCAACTACCAACTTTTAACTGCGTCTCATTTTTATTTTCAAGTACTCCTCACTTTTACTACTATCTTTTTCATCAATTTTTTCAACAATTTCAACTTCTACAAAAATAAAAACAATAGCAATCCCAAACACTCTCTAAATCCTATCCAATAAAGTCTGCATGGATAAAGACTAAAGTCATTATCCTCTCAACCACCAAAATCTACAAAATAGGCATATGGTTATCTCCAAATTCTAACTACCCTAGAGATTTGAGGAATCAACTTTCAACAGATCTCCTAAAAATTTGTCCCCCTCCCTGGTTTGAAGGAGACCACCCCAAGGATTCATCGGGTCAACTGGTGCCAAGCCACCTCTATAAAAGGGCTTGCGCCCTTCATTTGGTAAATAGGTTCTGACTTATGTTCTCACTTATATTCTAACTCGAGCTCTACTCTATAATTTCTAATTTTACTTTTCACTCCACCTAAGCTCTACAATTGAGCACACTACGAGCACAACCCGCTTACTTACATACAAAATTCCCTTGTTATCTTTCATGCCTTACTTTAAGTTATATTGCAATTTACCTTTACTTTATTTGTTCATAAGGCATATATATTGACTTAATTCAGTGGAAAACTAGCATTTTTTGGCAAATTATGTCCTCCTAAAGTTGACAGGTCCTTCATAAAAAAAAAAGACTCAAAGTATTCTTTTACACTCAATTGTTCCCTCTTACAAATTTTTTGGTCGTCCAAAATTTGGTACACATTAAAATCATATGCCAGGTGTATTGTACTTGCAAGTGACCGATCATTCTCCCTAAATTATCTACCAATTGCAAGGACAATGTAACATACTCACTTCATGATTAATACTGCTTCGATCGAGCTGGATTTGGGCTATAATTTTTCAATATATGCTATGTGTATTAGCCAGCAGTTGAGATTAAGAAAGAGAGAAAATTATAAAGGAAAAAAGTTGTAGTTACGTTTGACTAATTTCAACTGATCAATACACGTGATATATCTTGTTGAATGTAACAAAAAATGTAATGCAAAAATGTTACAGAGGATCTAGACTTGTTAAATATATATGTACAATATATATATATATATAAATATTAATATCAATTGAGAACAAATATAAAAGAAGATGATTAAAAGAAAAAATAAAAAAGAAAAGTTGTGTACTCGGGTGTTGGTAGCTTTGATTTGAAATAAAGTATTGGCGGTTGCTATGGCCATTCCCAAGTTATTGCTGGTGTACCTCACACACCAAGTGAGTTTGGGTAAGAAACTTGTTCAATCCGTCCAAGTTTAAAGCCTATTGACAGTTGACTGATGAAGTTTGGTTGGCATTTTCATTGTTTTTCATTGAAACACATAAAGAAATAAATTCTCGATTATGTTTTTTTGGATATCAAGAGATTAGGAATCTATTCTTTTGTGCACCCGACTGTATTAATAGATATTTTTAATAATTAATAATATTAGGAATAATTACTTCCATCACCCCTGAGTCTAGGCCAAATTACAAATAACACTCCATTGCATCGATAATTACCAATACCCCCCTGAGTTTTATGGACTTATTAGTAAAATAGACGGAAGTAATACAATGTCCATTTTACCCTATTGAATATTTGAAATATTTTTTCTTTAAAAAAAATAGGAATATGATTAAATTGACCAAAATATCCCTCCTTAATAATTTTGAGAAAAAATTATTATTTTCTTCTAACAGAACCCTAACCCCCCCCCCCTCCCCTCCCCTCCCCCCACCCCACCACCACCACCAACACCAAACCGCCGCCACCTTTCACTCCATCGCCACAGCCGCCACACTTGGACCGCCTGCCTCCACCACTGCCTCACTCTGTCACTCACACCACCACCGCCCCCCCCCACCCCAACCTTCCTCTTCCTCTTCCTCTTTTCTTTTTTTCCCCCTCTCTTTCTTTTTCCTTTTTTTTTCTCAGATCTGGATCTGAGTCGCTCTCCCTCTCTCTCTCGCAAGCGGCGGCGGCTGGAGATGGCGAGCAGTGGCGGACGAAGGGTTTCTCTCCCCCCTCTCCCTCTCTTTCTCTTGATCTCCTCTCCCTCATCTGTATCTCTCTCTCTCTCTGCATCGGTATCTCTTCTTCTCACCATAGATCGGGCAGTGGGCGGTGGACAGTGGCGATGGACAGTGGCGATGGAAGATGGAGGTGGCGGACGGCGGGCACAGGTGGCGGTGGCGGACGGCGGGCGTAGATGGCGGTGGAGGACGGAGGATGGCGCACGCAAGAAGGTATCTCTCTCTCTCTCTATCTCTATCTCTCATCTCCTTTCCCTCTGTATTCTCTCTCTCGTCTGCCTCTGTCTCCGGCGGACGGAGGCTACGGCGGCCGACCGTTTGTGTATATATATATATATATTTATAAATAATTTTTATATTATATGTTTTGTATATTATGTTTATATATGTTTATATTATGTACATAAATTTAAAAAATGTGCAAATATATTTATATAAATATTTATTATTTGTAAAAATATATATATATAGACATTATAAATAAAAAATATTCAAATATATTTTCCTATTTATTTAATATAAAGCATAAAATTAGTCATAAGGGTAAAATAATCCATTCATAATTGACCAAATACATTCTACCTTCAAAAGGGCAATTTTGGAAGTTCACTTGGGTTTACAATTATTGACCGTTAGTCAACCTAACGGAAGTTGAAAATTGAAAGACGAAAACAAAACTCAGGGGGGTATTGGTAATTACTGATACAAGGGGGTGTTATTTGTAATTTGGCCTAAATTCAGGAATTGTGGGAGTAATTATCCCATAATATTATTATTTTTTATTTCAAAAAAAAGAAAAAGAATCTATGTCGCGATCCCGTGATTATATTTATTTGAATGTCCTCATTGCTTGATAATGTAACATGCTAATTCGAATTAGAAAATAATAGTGAATTTTGATTTTGTTTTTATCACTGCTAAATAGGAAATATTACTTTTTTTAAAATGGGAACACTTGCTCCAATCAATATGAAGTTTCCACTTGATAACGGAAAAACTAAATTTTATATATATATATATATATATATATATATATGTGTGTGTGTGTGTGTGTGTGTGTGTGTTTTGACCGAGGACAGCATTGGTTTTAAAGTTTATTGAATGTCACATTAGTAATGTAAAAATAATTTGAGAAATAAATTATTCTCTTAAAAATGTTAATTTTGACTATTCGATAACTAAGACGAATATTTGAGCACCGAAACCTTTAGTTGACGATTGTGTAATATAATATAATATAATTAGAGTTACCGGAAAGATTAAAAGAAAACCGCAATATCTCCATAAATAACTATGTCAAGTGTCAACACCTACTTCCAACGGATTTTTGTAAGATTGACCAAATTAAAGAATATCATTGTTGAACAAAAAATAAATAAACAAATAAATGCCTATTTGGATAGGCTTAAAAAAATTTCTTTTTCAAGTAATTTTGCTTTTGCATGCAGTAATTAAAAATATTTTAAAAAATAATTTTTATTTGAAATTATTTTAAATATCTTTTAAAAAAAGATAATCTTGGGGCTTTTTTTTTTTGGTTCTGCTTTTCTAAAAAAGCTTAAAGCCTGTTTGGATGGCCTTTTTTAGATGAGAATTATTTTATTTTTTTTTTGAAAAAAATAATTTAGTGAAAAAAGAGATTGTGTTTTGATGAGTTTTTTTTTTTAAAAAAAAAAAACCTAACCCTAGGGTAAAAAAAACCCAAAATGGTGTTCTATTTTAGAAATTATCTAGAACAACTTCAAATGAAAACATATTTTAAAACACTTTTAATCATTGCATCTAAACGCAATTTTCTTTTTTAAGTTCTACAATAAACAACATGATTCTGAATGTACTTTTTTTAAGTATATCGAAACAGACTCTTAATCAAACACAATTTTTTTCAATAGTATTCTTTTTCATAAATTAAATGGTTCTCTTTTTTTTTCCTTTAAAAAAAAAACTCATCCAAGCCAATTCTAAATTAACCAGTGGGAAGTGCTTATGTTTGTATACTTGTACTTATTGCTTATCATGTAAGAGATTATTTAGGCAAAATAACAAATTTGGTGAATACAGTTGCAACGGTTTTGTTAATGGTTGAACCGCTAGCAAGATGATACCATGACCCAAATTCCTGTGGCAATTTGACACGGTCAAAACGTTAGTGGGAATATTATTAAATTTCAGCCTATGATTATGTCGATTTCCACTAATTGCGCTAAAACAACTATTGAGCTTTCCTTTTTCACAACTTACCATTCTATCTTTCGGTGCAAAAAAATTTATACCCCAACCTTTTTTTTTTATTTTTTCTCTAATCCTCTGCTGTAAATTGATATTATATTTTTTTTCTACTTATTAGTACACATTACATATACTGATGAATGATTGAGACATAAATCAAGTGTTTATCGCACTCGATTACAGAGCAAATGTTGGTGAACGGGTGTTAAATAAGCCAAGCTTTTGAGTTAGCTATCGAAATAAGTATTTCACAATTAATATAATTATCGCAATATATATATATATATATATATATTATAAATTATGAATTTTGGATTTTCACGACAAATAAATTATTATATGATATGAAATTAAAGATAAACAATTAATTGACTATAGAAAATTCAGATTGAAATTTATGAGCTCTGGAGAGCATGCAAATTTGGGGTTTCCTATAGAATTTGGCGATTTGGTGTTGGTTTTTCAATATAAATATATAGAGAAATATAATATCGACAGTCAATATAATAAATTTTTTTAGTAAGTATAACATACTAATATATGTTACTACAAAATATAGTATAGCACAAAAACACAATAATGATACACAATTCATATCCCATATTGGGACAAGTACAACAGTTTAATCAGTTAATAAGCTACAATTCCTCTCTACCTATGTACAATGAATTTTTTCTATAAAGGACAAAACCCGCAAAGTAGTACAATACCTCATAGTGTTGTCTTTAAGTACGAACAATATTTTATAGAAACAAGATCGGGCCTTTAAATCAAAAGTAGATTATCTGCTACATAATCATATTACATCTTCTTTTTCACTCATTAATATACATCACATATATTGACAGAAAATTAAGATAAAAAAAAGAAAATAATTGATGATATGAAAAGAATTTAAAAGATTTTATTTTCTTATTTTAACCGTCCACTAATACATTTTATGTATTGATAAATGAATGAAAAGATATAAATAATTTTGTAGCAAAAGATCTTAACTGCTTTAATTTGAGTATCATGACATATTAATTTATATTAATTAATTTTTCTCTTTGAATTGTACCATTTTCATGTTGTGAATACAAAGTAGTCTTCATATAATTAATTGTGATTCTACTATGCATAATTTGAACTGAAATCCCAAATATATATATGTATATATAATTAGTTAGCTAGTTAGTTAGTTAGTTAGTTAGTTTCCTCACCCAAAATTAAATGTTCAAAAAAACATTATAAGGAAATTCCCTCTTAATTTGCAAACATCGACTTACAGTATAAATATTAAAAAAGGGGGAAAAAAAAGATCAAATAACAAAACCGAAAATAGATTAGGAAAAAGTAAGACCAATAAAAGAAAAAAAAAAGAACAAAGAACAAAGAAAAAAAAGGGAAAAAAACAACTCATTTATTTTTTCCCCAATCAAACTAAACGCCGTGATCCACCACATCTACGGTGGCAGAGCATAGCAGCAGCCGCCGGAAAAGGGCACACACCGCCGCACACGAAAACCCCTTCACTCTCCTCACCGCCACGCGCCACCGCCGCCCCTTACTTCTCCGCCTCCGCAACTCTCCCTTCTCTTTTGTCCCGGCGGCCACTCTCTCTCTAACCTTCCCAAAACATTTCATGGTTCTCTCGGGCACCGTCTCCTTTTTTGAAAACGTATAGCTTCTGAGGTACATCTGCCGGCATGAAATGCTGTCCACCACCCTGCCCTGCGACGGGACTCCGCCGCGCGCGGCGGCGGACTTCACGAACTCGGCGTCGGACTCCGGCCACTTGTAGAGGTTGACGTAAGTGGCCCTGACTGGAATTCTCGCGTCATTCACACAGTTTGATGTGCAAATTTTGCTCATTTAAGTGTATTTTCTGAATTTTGAACAATTTTTGTACACAGGTGAAGGGCTTTTAATCGGAAAAGAAGTTGGGAGAAAGAGAAGAAGATGAATAGAAATATAAAAGTGAATATGAGGTGTTTTATATCTATATAGATAGTGAGAGAGAAATGTATAGATAGATATAGAGAGAGGGAAATCACAGAGACAATATATATTTGGTATTAGTCACCCGATTATAATTTATGGATCAACTAATTTAATATATATATATAGGATTAATTATATCTATTATTCCTCTTAAGATACGAAATTACAGTTGATTCCCTAAAAATTTTTACTATTACCAACACATATTCTGATAAATTTCAAAATTACAAATACTTCCCTGATCAGTCGGTTGCCGGTCAAAAGTAGCTGATGTCAGCAAAATTCTTAATGAAAACCCAAGTATACCTTTACTCTAATTTTCATACATTTTTTTTTTCATGCGTATCCTTTGTAATATACCTAAATTGTAGGGGTGGTATTAGTAATTTTGAAATTCCTCAGGATATATCTTGGTAATATTGAAAAGTTTTGGAGGACCAATTGTAGTTTTCAATCTTCGAAGGGATAGTAAATATAATTATCCCTAGACATAAATAGTTAAATTAAAATATTAAAATATACATATTTAAATATTTAAAAATTTCATATATATAAATAAATATACAGTGTACAAATCGGTTGTCGGCGAGAGTACGGCCATCAGGGAGAAGAAACAGGAAAAGAAAAGAAGGAGAGGCATCACATGCGATTTTGGGAGAAGAAATGAGTGGTTTTTTTGATGGGGCTTCAACATCTACAATAAATGTAGGAATTGGAGTGAGTGTTGTGAAATTTGAAATTTGACTCTCTTTGATCACCGGTTAAACGAAGTCTGATGTTGTTGACTAGGGCGTCATTGGAAAGTTGAGATCGTGATGGTTTAATTACCGCAGGTTTTGTTGGTCTTTACAAGCATTTATTTTTCAGTTTATCTTTGTTTTTATTTTTTTTAAGGTTAAAAATTAGGGATAAGACCTAAAGTTCATGAAAAAATGATCGAAAATCGGCTGCTCAGGGGGGTATTAGTAATTTTTAAATTTTTCAGGGTACGTCTTGGTAATATTAAAAGTTTTTTGGGACCAATTGTAGTTTTCAATCTTTTGAGGGGTAGTAGATGTAATTATCATAAGTTAAAAATTAGGGGTAAAATCGAAAGTTCATGAAAAAATGACTGACAACTGGTTGATTAAGGGGGTATTTATAATTTTGAAATTTATCAGGGTATGTGTTAGTAATATTGAAAATTTTTGGGGGACCAACTGTAATTTCGTATCTTTAGAGGAATAGTAGATGTAATTAACCCTATATATATATATATATATATATATAGAGAGAGAGAGAGAGAGAGAGAGAGAGAGAGAGAGATTTCCTACTTTTTGGTGAATAATTAATTATAGGTGAGATGATATTAGCATTTTAAATTTTTATATTGGCACTCCATTCTTATTTTCAACTTTAGATATTTAAACAAAATATCTTCTTACCTTTTAAATATTATTTAATTTGATATGTTGTATAAAATTACTTTAAACCATTGCTCATTCACCCACCTTATTTTCAATTTGATGGAATAGCAGTCACAATCTAGTGATAAAAATTAAATTTTCTTCTTGACTTCTCGAAAATGATAAACAAGAGCGTAAAAATCCAAAAATCCACAAAAAAAATGTCAACCTACTTTATTTCTTTATATAAATATTGCTTATTTTTGTTATAATTGAGTTTTTTTTAGGATCATAAACATGATAGTTTAATCAAAACTCTATTATAAGACGTAAGCGTTTAGAATCACTTAAATTCAACTTTTATCTGTCTAATGAAAATATACTATCTTTTAAATTATGTTATATTTTGCTTTTGTACTTAATTATTTTTTATTTAATTTTATTGAATTTTATTTCAAAAGTTGTTTTTTCATTAGAATGTTTTTTGTATGTTTTACTATCAATATATGAAAAAAAAACTCTAATATAAAAATTATGGTTGTAAATGGGTAATCGAAAATTCGTTTATCTTTCGCATCCATATTCATTTATAAGGTGTATTATTCGTATCCATATAAAGCCGATATTATCCGTATTCGATTGAAAGTATCCAAATAATAAACGAATACAAATACGATAATTGCATATCCACTCCGAATATGTATTCGATGGATATATTCGTTTAATTATATCTGTTATCTATATCCGATAAATAACATTAAAAAAAATTTATTTTTATTAATAGCAGCAGTAGTAGCAGTAGAAGAAGAAAAAGTATTGTGTGTGTGTGTGTATTCTGATATCTTCTTATAAGTAAAATATATCAAAAAAAATCTAATTAACTCATATTTTCATAATTTACAATGAAATAAAATATAACTAAATATATTAACTTTACTTATATTATTGAGCCTATAATATACTTATATATATACAAAAATTTCAGTTAGTTAAGTTATATAAATTTTGTTTGATTTTTTTTTATTTATATAAACAGATCCGAATTTTCGGATAAACGAATTCGAATATTCAATCCTATATTTGTATAATTATAAGCAAAAATGGATATTCGAATATCCAAATATCTATAATTTTGTCAGATTTTCAAAAATACTAAATGGATTCGGATATATCCGAATTTGCAAAATATCCGCAGAATTCAAAATTCGGATATGATGTTTTGAATATCCGTTGAATTTGGATATGGATATCAAAAAATATAATCAAATATAAATTCCAATACTACATATCCACTTTATTTAATATTCATTTATACCCCTAATAAAAAAAATTGAGTCCTAAAATCACCTCCCTAATCATAGGTATCTATAACTATATATTTTGCAATTGTTTGTGCACTCTTAATAATTAATATAATCATGATTATCATGTCAACTTTCCGAGGACAAAGGTAGCTTTACCATTGGCGCTGCACCGAATGTTGATTGTCCTGTATATATAAAAAATAAAAAGATGAAAAGCCTATCCAAGTGATAAGAATGAGGTTTTAACATATTATAATTTAGGAGAAAATTGGGATTCAAATTTACTTATATATAACTGTATATATAATAGTAAAAACTACAACTTGAAAATTTTGACTCGGAGAAATTTAGGTTGTTAATTTTATTAAGGAAAACCCTATATACGCTTATTTCTGTCAAGTTGTGAAAAGAACCAGCGAGGTCATGGTAATTTTTGAGAAGATAAAAGGACAATAATTTCATAAAATCTCAATTATAGTGAGTGTAATTCATCTTCTATTTATGTATAATATATATAATTATCGATCTTGAATCACTCTATATCCTACACCAGCAGACATCAATTAATTCGAATTTGAACTAGGTTGAACCACTACAGAGTGTAAGGAATCGTTTACTTTGTTGGTATTAGTTAACTTTAGTTTGGCCTGTGGACAGTTTATGCCATGAGTTATCTGGCATTAACCTTAAGGTGTTATATATTTACTTTGTAGTTTAATTTGTGTTTATGTGACAAGGAACCAGTTCTATGTTTTACTTCACCCCATTTTTCAACAGGTTTTAGGTTGTTAAATTACGCGTGTGCCCTCGTGGATAAAAACCCCCCTTTTCTAACCCTATTTCGTGGAAGAATTGACGGGCGGACAATGATGCTGAACATAGGCCAGAGGCGACTTCTTCTTTGAAATCGGAGGCCATTCTCGTGCAACCGGGCTTGAACCACTCGTTCTCTACGGTTTGGGTAGCCACTGCAAGTGAGACATAATTTCGTACTGGACAGATTCCACACTACACAAGCCTGGGAAATTTTATAAGTGCGGGACATATTAAAGGTCGTTTTTGGGATGAGAACTCATAAAAAACCACCTAAACCAGAGTTTTCTATATTTGATTGTAGATAAGGTCATCAGACGATTGTACCTTAGACGTCGCCGCTGATGGGTCCAACTGTTAGGGATGGCAACGGGTCGAGTCTGGTACGGGTTTGGCCAGACTCGACCCACCAGAAATTTCTGGACTCGGGACCCGTCCTATACTCGGCGGGTCCCGAACCCGTCCTAGACTCGGCGGGTCCCGAACCCGCCCCCCGCCCCATGTGAGACCTGAACCTAGTTGGACCCGTCAGGTTCATAAACCCGACCCATATACCAGCCAAACACGACCCGCGAACCCGCCCCAATCATTAAAAATTTTATTTTTAAATAATTTTTTGAGACAATAATTTTTAAATTATACAAGAAACTTAATAAAAGAAAATATTCAAATTGTACATAAAATCTAATAAAATATATTCAAATGAAATAATAATAATCAACTTCAAATTTAATTTTTAAGATTTTTTTTAATTCTATTGATTTATATATTTTATATTATACATATTATATATATATACAGGCCGGGTCTGGGACAGGTTCAAGTGGACTCGAGACTTGACTCGAACCAATGCGGGTCTAGAATCTAGACCCGCAACCAGTCCCGAACCCGATTTTCCGGGTCCAAACCCGCCCAAGCGGGTTGGAGACCCGCGAAACCCGACCCATTGCCATAACTTCCGACTATAGAATGTAGGGGTGGGCGTCGGGACGGGATTTCGGGATTCGGGAATTTCGGGCCGGGTACCCGAAATTTTGGGTAGCATTTTTTGCTGCCCGATCCCGTCCCGAAAATGTCGGGTACCCGACTTCGGGTACCCGAAAATTTCGGGTACCCGGTCATCGCGGGATCGGGTACCCGACCATGTGTTATTTTTTTTTAAAAAAAAAATTCCACAGCTGCTGCTTCACTGCTGTTCCTTGCTGCTGCTGCTGCTCCTTGTTGCTCGTTGCTGCTCCTTGTTGCTCGTTGCTGCTGCTGCTCCTTGTTGCTCGCTGCTGCTGTTTCTGTTGCTGTTGCTCGTTGCTGCTGTTCCTTCTGCTCATTTTTACTGCTCTTGCTCATGGCTGCAGTGACGAGAGAAAATAGAGAGTGAGAGATGAGAGCTGAGTGGGAGACAGAGAAAATCAAAGAAAGAAGAGAAAGTGAGAGACTCAAAGACCACGTGAGAGAAAGACGAGAGAGAGCAAGAGAGAAGAGACTCAGAGATTGAGAGGGGGGAAAAAAACATTTAATTTTTGATTTTTTTTTTTTACGATCGGGTACCCGATCGGGATTTCGGGTAGAAATCCCATACCCGAATCCCGTCCCGAAATTGCTGCTCGGGGTCGGGTACCCGTCCCGAAACTGTGCAGCCCGATCGGGATGCCCCCGATCGGGAAAATCCCGATCGGGTCGGGACGGGTACCCGATACCCGACCCGAAACGCCCACCCCTAATAGAATGTCCCCGGCTTGTCTTGCGAATGATTGTTATGGCACTTGGAATGAATATGCCAAATAGGACTAATTCAATTGCAAACCCTAGATCTAGAAGTCTGAAATGGAAGGGTGAAATGAGATCATGATGAATCATTTAGTTTGATCCAAAAAGGGGCAGCAAATGAAATTACCTTTAAATAGGTTGGGGCAATTGTGTCATTGCACAACACCAATTCCTGATGGTTTAATTAAACTGCCTAGATTGGACGGTCTCAATAGCACCCCCTAAAACCATGTTAACCCGGGGCCTCAGGGTAAACAGTTGTTCCCGACACCAATAAAGTAAACTCAGGATAACAATTGTCAAAACAAACTAACCAGCGAAAACTTACGAAGTAAACGATTCCTAAAGGTCTTCCTACTAAGAATAACTACATTTCTGTGACTTGAACATGAGACATTTCGTTAAATTAATATAGTACAGAATTACTAAATTACGCCATTCGGAGGTTGATTGTGCATATATTTCTCATGCAATGAATAGAATGTCACTAGAAAATGGGTCCTGACAAGAAAACAATCGATTGTTAGTTATATGACTTATATCACACTGAAATTACAGGAAACCATAATTAAAGTGGGAATGATTATTTGGTTTGGCGATAAGAATGATTAACTGCGTGGCAGCGCATGCATAAACTAAAGATGAAAAATAATGACATCAATGGTTGATACAATTTTGACTTCCAATAACCAGCTAGCTACTATGGTTGTACAAGCAGCAATGTCATTATAACACCCTGAAATGGTTGATAAAGTAATTAAATTTTACTTGAATTTATTTATTTTTAGTATCATTGACTTGATAATACATTGAAAATAGTTAAAAAGTGAACATATATGTACATAAAATTTTTATAATTATTTATAATTTATACTATCAAATTTTATACGTTATTAAATTATACTTTTTTTTTATTTTATGCTGTGCATGAATCGATCACTAGCATTTATAAAATAAATAGATCTTTATACACAAATGGACTCAAGGCCTTTTGTCTTTCGGTATAATTGGTGTCACTTTACTATTTAAGACATTCATTAGCACAAGGCCCAATACACCCATACAAAGCGACCCTGGAGACTGGTTATCAGTTCAAGAGCTCAATAATAGGTTTTATATTTCAATATAACCCAATTGGAGGAGATAGAAGCCCAATTACGTTCTTGAGCTCATATGGCCCGGTTCAGGACGGCGACCCTAATCAAGAAGGCGAAAGCCTGATCCAGAAAAGTAATGCCCGATCTCAGTCCCCGGTATTATAAATTCGAGGTGTTTAGTAAAATCGACAAACATCAAATATATTTCAAGACCATTCAGTGATTTCATATTACAGTCTGTTTTCTCTGCTGTAAAATGGTACTATATATCTTTCTATACTCATCAATGCAATCTTTGTGTATTTTTAAGTAGTTGAGAGTACCACTACTAGTTACCTTGCACGCTGTTTCCTCTCTTTCTCTCTTGTTTTATGCTTTTTGTTTCTTCCCCCTTTTTTTGTCTTCTAAAATAACTTATGTTTCAACTTGGAAGAAAAACACGATCAAGGTATGTAATAGAATCATCATTTTTTTTTTCTTTATAGGGATAGATTGGGTCAAACCCAATCTATGACTTAGATCATTTGTCAAATTGCATACAAATTATAATATTATTTAAAATCAATTGCAAAAGACAACAAACTATTACATACTCAATTATTATCAACAAAATTTACTTAAAAAAATTTAGTACAAATGATAGCTTCTCTCTTTTGGCACTGCAACTCCTCACCTAACCCTGTATTTACTTGAAAATTTCAAATCCTCATCCTCACACGAAAATTATAACTTCCATGTCTTGTTGAACGATACAAATTTGAATAGACTACTCACAACTCTCTTGTAAAACACACAATTATGCACACTATAATTCAGAAAAGCATTTAACTTCATGCCTACTAGCGAGAGAGAGAGAGAGAGAGAGAGAGAGAGAGAGAGAGAGAGTTTATAATAATATATCAATCATCCATGGCTACTGAACCGCCATTTTCAGGACCCATGGAGCTTCAAGAACTAAGCCCAAAACGCAATCACACAGCCTCACAAACACTCGCCGAGCTCCTGCACCGAGTCGCCGCCGGCGACTCCACCTCCGAAATCTCCGACCAAGCCCTCGAAATCCACGACGGCGACGAACCCGTTTTCCACCACTCCGTCTCAGTCCCCTTCATCCTCTCCTTCCACAACCTCTCTTACAGCGTCAAAATCCCCCAAAAAACATTAATCCCCCCCTGTTTCACTCAGTTTTACCATCATCTCATAACCAACCACGAAGCCTCACCGCCGCCGCAAACCCCGCCGGAGAACGAGACGACCCGGGTGAAAGTCCTGCTGAACGATATCTCTGGCGAGGCCCGCGAGGGCGAGATCATGGCTGTGCTCGGCGCGAGTGGGTCGGGTAAATCGACGCTGATCGACGCGTTGGCGGATCGAATCTCGAGGGAGAGCCTGGAGGGAACGATCAATCTCAACGGCGAAGCGTTGGAATCGAAACTTCTGAAGGTGATCTCGGCTTACGTGATGCAGGATGATCTGCTGTTTCCGACGCTGACGGTGGAGGAGACGCTGATGTTCTCGGCGGAGTTCAGGCTGCCGAGGACAATGTCGACAGCCAGGAAGAAGGGCCGTGTGGAGGCGCTGATGGATCAGCTGGGGCTGCGCAGCGCCGCGAAGACTGTGATCGGAGACGAGGGCCACCGCGGGGTCTCCGGCGGGGAGCGGAGGCGGGTTTCGATTGGGATTGATATAATTCATGACCCAATTTTGCTGTTCCTTGACGAGCCCACGTCGGGGCTCGATTCTACAAGCGCTTATATGGTGGTAAGATCAGCATAAGGCTTATTAAATTTAGTACATGTATGTACGTGTATACTCATATATACTCATATACATATACACACACACAATCCCCACTTGATAATCCTTATTAAAAATATTAATTGAAATGCTACACACATATCCACCCAAGGGAAGGACTTTAATGATATCAAATTCAAACTATTACCACTAAACTGGAAGCATAATAACTAAATATATTTATATAGTATTAGCAATAAAAAGTTAATAATAGTATTAACACTACTGCGTATAATATATGTCTACGTGATGATAACTTTTATTATATATCACGAATTATATTTGTTTAATAACAATAAATTTTATTTTATCATTAAATAATTTAGTGTTGATTAAAGTTGGTATTTTGACTTGTGATTACTTCAGAATCGTGAAAAGTCATTAATATTGGCAATTTAGAGACCAAAGAAATTACTGCTATAATTTGAGATAAGATTTTTTTTTGGTAAATATAGGTTATGTCTCCAATTGTTAGCAATTTTAGTTTAAATGTAATTACTTTTTATCACTACTAATCTTGTAAAAATTATTTTTTTAACGAAGTAAATTTATGGATTGTCATTGAATATCACTTTGAATCTTTTGGTACATAATCGAGTTACATAGTCTCCTACATTCATGAATATAAACTACTATATTAATGAGCTATTAAGATAAAGCAAAGAAAAAAAAAACTTATGATAATGGAAAAAAAAAATTTATGGATTCCCTCTTTGTATCTTAACTGTCCACTAATACCACTAATACATGTAATATATATTAATGAGTATAAGAAAAGATGAATTAGGGTTATATAGTAGAAGATCCGAACTGGACATAACATACCTCAGTAGTGATAATTTTTTCTTTTTTTTTTTTACTTTACATATTATTTCCAACTTTTCCATTTTGAAGTATTTAATTTAAATTTTATGTGTAACAGGTAAAAGTATTGAAGAGAATCGCACAGAGTGGGAGCATTGTGATCATGTCGATCCACCAGCCAAGTTACAGAATCCTCAGCTTGCTAGACCGTCTCATAATCCTCTCCGGCGGCCAATCGGTCTTCACCGATTCCCCCACGTATCTCCCTCGATTTTTCGCAGAACTCGGCCATCCCATCCCCATAAACGAGGACAAAACGGAGTTCGCCCTCGACTACATTCGGGATCTCGAGGCCACGCCCGAAGGAACAAGAAATCTAGTAGACTTCAACAAGAAATGGCAGAAGAACAAGAACAACAACAACAACGACCTGGATCCCGAAAACTCAATCAAAGGGCCCAAGCTTTCCCTCAGAGAGGCCATAAGTTCGAGCATTTCGAAGGGGAAGTTGGTGTCCGGATCCACGAACATGGACTCGAACCTCTCGTCTACGGTCCAAAAATACGCCAACCCTTTCTGGAGGGAAATCATAGTGATAGCAAAGAGGTCGACTTTGAATTCGAAGAGGGCTCCGGAGTTGTTCGGGGTGAGATTCGGGGCCGTTTTGGTAACCGGAATCATACTTGCCACTATCTTCTGGAGGCTCGACGATTCCCCGAAAGGGGTTCAGGAGAGACTAGGGTTCTTCGCCTTCGCCATGTCCACTGCATTCTACACCTGCGCGGAGGCGATCCCCGTATTCCTCCTCCAGAGATACATTTTCGTGAGGGAGACGGCCTACAACGCGTACCGGCGATCCTCGTTCGTTCTCTCCCACTCGATCATCTCGCTCCCATCCCAATTGATTCTCTCGATCACCTTTGCAGCCACCACCTTCTGGGCTGTGGGTTTGGACCCTGGGCCCGGCGGGGGCGGGTTCCTCTTCTACACGACGTTCGTGTTCGCCTCATTCTGGGCGGGGAGCTCGTTCGTGACGTTCCTGTCCGGGATCATCTTCAATGTGACGATGGCGTACACGATCGTAGTCGCCATTTTAGCCTATTTCGTGCTCTTCAGCGGGCTGTTCATAACACGGGACCGGATCCCAGCATACTGGATATGGTTCCACTACGCATCGCTTGTGAAGTACCCTTACCAAGGCGTGTTGCAGAACGAGTTCGATGATTCTGGAAAGTGCTTCGTGAGGGGGATTCAGGTGTTTGACACGACCCCGTTGAAGAAGGTCCCTGATTCTGTTAAGCTGAAGCTGCTGGAGACAATGAGCAAGACGCTGGGGGCGAACATCACGAGGGAGAGCTGTTTGATTAATGGGGGTGATGTGCTGAAGCAGAGTGGGGTTGGGGATATAGATAAATGGAGCTGCTTGTGGATTACTGTGGCTTTTGGCTTCTTTTTCAGGATTTTGTTCTACTTCGCCTTATTGTTTGGGAGCAAGAATAGGAGAAAGTGAACAATCTGATCTTTTGTAACGTTTTCGTGCTAACACTTTATATCACACTTATGAATATACGCAATGTATATTGATGCACGGAGTTGTTATGATTATGAAAGAGAACCCGTTGTGTTTTCTATATCATAATTTGTTCTCTTTCCTAGTTATGAATAGGAGATGCGCCCAAAATAACCCCTCTCCCCCACCCAAAATGTTAGATGAAATGTCATGTATTAATAAGATTTGAAATATCAAGGAAAGTTATTTTCTAGCAGTCCGTACATCTTGCGAATTTTGAACCATAAGATCACCTCGCAGCCAATAATTTTATAGTTTAAAAAAAATGGAATAAAACATTATATATTGTTTTTGATAAATGAATAAAACATTATATATCAATTTTTTTTTGTTATTATATGTTATAATCATAGGGGCATAATAATTATAAAATACATATTTATATTAGAATTCTAATATAAATATATATATAATAATTAATCAAAATGATTTAAAAGTATTGAATTGGTTAAACAAACTAATGTTCGTTTTGATTAAAGTTTATCTTTGCTCGAGAGTAACTCAATATTTAAATCAAACCATAAACAAAAAGTTAAAATTGATAGAAGTTGAAATCAAATTTAAATAGCAACTTATTCGACTCTACTAAATCCGTTCGCGCGTACCCGTGGATTTGAATGATTCATACCTATAGTTTTATACGTACTTGTACTTAAATTAGTTGGATAGATTAGTTATGTACAAAATGTTAACTTTCAATAAATTTTCAATTCTAATACTCTTTTTCATCCCCATTAATTTCAAATATCTTGCAAAAGACTCATATCAAGGTAGTTTAATATGTTACTACCACTTTCTTATTTTTGTTTCAACTTAGCAATTTTTTTGATTCCAATCTCTAAATTTTTAAATTTGTGTGTGTGTTGTGGTGCGTATGTGAAATTTCAATATTTATGAGTGTGTTGTGTGTATATGTTGTGTGTGTGAACTGTGTATGTGTGCTGTGTATGCGTATGTTGTGTGTGTCAATGTGTGTAATATATAAATAGTATATAATATTATATATATTTAATTTATAATTTTTATTTGAATATTATATTTTTTGTATCAGTATATCAATTTGAACCATTCATTGAATTCTTTTTATAAATATGAACAATTACAATAAATTAATAACAAAATTCTATTAAGATAAAATTAAATAATAATTAGTAAAAAGATATTTACTAATTAATTTGTGGTGCAAATGCTATATTGTCTATAAATAGTGAATGTCTATTGAATAAAGACAATAGAAAAAAGAAAATATGCACACATTGTCCTGCACAAAAGAATGTCTAGAGGGGGCAAAAAATGGTTGGGTAGGGTCTAGGTCTAGATCCTAAAATCAGGATAAACCCAATATACAGATCCATTGGGTCTATATTTAAGTAAGATAGGATATAGAGTCTTCTGTCTTAAGTATTTTTAAGTTAGGATCTGAGTAAGGTATTCATTGACGATCCCAATGACATAAGACCATGAGCTCATGAGTTTAAATTCAACCAATATGAATATTGCTCTCTGCTAAAAAACAGGGTACGCTTCAGTATATAGTAGTTTGTGCATGTGTGTTTTTATTTATTTATTTTTTTGTGGTATAGTTTGTCTGTAATTTCAATATTCAAAAATTTTATTCAAAAATTAAAATGGCTTCTAAGATTTTTTTTGTTTTTTTTTTTTTGGTGGTACTAAGATACTATTAACAATTGATGATTTAAAGATCCTTCCGGCTCAGATTATTCAAATATTATTTAAGTTTGTCTAAAAGTAGTTTTCAATGTTTTTAGGAAAAAAAATCTTTGTGAGAAATTGCAATTTAAAAAAATAAAGATAATTAAGGCAAGTCATTAGTGCATAGCCTGTTCTTTATGGGCCGGTCGTCATAATGGGCTTTAGTGTGGCCCACTTAATTTGGGCTTTGAATGTCAAACGCACGCGTGTCAGTTGTCTGAATATATAAATACCGTCGAGATTTGCAAGCACTCTCACTTTTAACAGTTTCCTGAATAATTAGGGCTGAATCAGTTTTATTTGGGGAATCTGAATTTCTCTCTACGGTAATATGGCTTTATGTTTATGGCATGCAAATTCATGTATGAATTATTAAATTCTCGTCTGTTTGCTCTTGTTTGGATTGAATTTTACGAGGTTTTGTATTGGTGAGTTATGTAGGAATTGGGAATTTAGGTTTCGTTTTGGTTATTTGCGTTAATCTGCTGCGATTACTGGTACAGGGGGTTAGGTTTGATGCAAAAAATTAATCTTTATTGCGTTTCTGCGAATATTTGGTGGTGGTAGTGGATTTAATTTTGTTTTAGAGTTAGGTTGATATTTGGATTTACCGATTGCTTTATGAGATTGTTTAGTGGAATTCCCTAAGAAAGTTATGCATTTTTAGGTATCTTTGTTTTGGACCAAGTGTTTTGAAATTTTACTGAGAAATTTCCGGGGAACAGTTGTGGCAAATCGTCAATCTGTGTGTTTGTGTTTGTGTGAAGTTGGTGTCAGTGCCACTCCACACCTTTCTTTAGTGGAATAATTACTTTTATCAATTCTATTATTCTTCATGTTATATCCCATCTTTCTCTGAATGCTTTTTTTGACCTTTTGTTGTGCAGTGGAAAAATGCCTCGTTATGAAGACCGTTATGGGAGTAACACTCGCCTCTATGTTGGTCACTTGTCTTCAAGGACCCGTTCTCGAGATTTGGAGCATATTTTCAGTCGATATGGAAGGTAAAAATTTGCATGCCTATCCCTGGTGGTTCAGTACTGTTGCATTCCTGTTTACTCGTGAATTGTGAAACTTCCTGCTTTGCTTGTGTGCTGTATTTGAGTAGTAGCTGCAGGAGTCTGTAAACTCATGTGGTTGTTCTATGTAGAGGCCCTTTGTATATTCTCAGTGTTCATTTTTATTGGTATTCTGGGACGTGTGTTCTTTCAACACTTCATCGTCGGCCTTTGGCACCAGGGAACTAGTAACTACAATAGCTTTTAGTGACTTGAAATGTATTTAGCGACGACTTCCCATTTTGGGATACATGGTCACAACTCACATAATCTAAGTATCACTATTTGTGGAAAACTTATATACGCTCTGGCTATATTGTTTTTGCATAGGTATTTGATGACTTGTGATTCTGCCCCTTGTTTGAAGCATTGAGCGTTCTGGCCCAGTTGTCCCCTCTGTATGGTTCTACAAAGAGTGTTTCGTTTTATGGTTTATTTTCTCTTCTTGCAAGTAAGAACATAATTGCTTTGCCAGCATGGTTCTTACTATGGCATCTCATGTTATTTATGAAGTAACAATGTGCCGTAGGTGTCTCTGAGTTTAACTTGAATGATTCTGTTGAAGGTTTCTGAGCCTTTGCCTAACCTGGTCGTGAATGGTGGGAGGGTGGACTTTGCCTGACCTGGTGGGCAATGGTGAGAGGGTGGACTTGGTGGCAATTGTTAGAAGCCTTTGGCGATTCTTTCTATGTTGTCTTTACATGTTTTATGGAATTTGCAACCATCAAACTGGTGTTTAGTTCGTCTTGAGGATCAAGTTACATGAACTCCAGTACGTAAGTAGTTATGATGGCCTTACTGTTTGTGGCAACCATTTCGCAGAGTACGCGATGTGGATATGAAGCGAGACTACGCCTTTGTTGTATGTATCAACTCTCTTTCTTGCTATAATGCTATGACCATGAGTTTTACAGTTATCATCTTTAGGAAATGTGTTTATGTTTCACATGCAATATGGGTGTCTTGTGTTGGTTTTTCTGTCCCTGTCATGATATACAGGAATTTAGTGATCCACGGGATGCCGATGATGCAAGATACAGCTTGGATGGAAGAGATGTTGATGGACGTCGTATTACTGTGGAATTTGCTAGGGGAGTAAGTAGACTTTTCTTGCCTTTTCAATTACAGAGTTTCTGATTTTAGTGGGAGTTTTGTAGTGGAATGTCTTTCAAGCCTAAGATATGGCTTGATTCTGCATTATATTTTTAACACTTAAGCTGTGGTCTTTGCAGTCAATAGAAACATGTATCTCTTTGCTTGATAGTTTAGCAGACACATTCATTATGTGGTGGACACAGTGCTGTTGTTTGTTTTTGTATTGATGGAAATTCTCGACCTTGCCATTGCATGATTCGTGCAGATTCCACGGGGGCCTGGAGGGGTTCGAGAGTATGTTGGCAGAGGTCCTGCTCCCGGCTCCGGCCGCTGCTTCAATTGTGGGATTGATGGCCACTGGGCTCGAGATTGCAAGGCTGGAGACTGGAAAAATAAGTGTTATCGCTGTGGGGAAAGAGGTCACATAGAAAGGAACTGCCAAAATAGTCCTAAGAAGACGAGGTAGATATATTTCAACAAGACTATAATGACTTGCCCCCAATATTTTTTTACACGTGAAGTTGGTTTGTGTATGTGCATTTATTATGCTTAGCTGATGAGAGTACTGCCTTTTTCTCTGTTGTTCATTTTCATGAATTTGGATCAGAGATAGCTTCTAACTCGGTTTTGGGTTTTTGTTTAGTCATAGACGGGACCGTAGCTATTCACGTTCACCTGTAAGGTCTTACTCTCCTCCTCGCCGTGGTCGTAGTAGGAGCCGGAGTTTTAGCAGAAGTCGTAGTTACAGGTTGGTTTGTGTGTGCGCACGCGCGCTTTAAGTTTCATTTTACTTTCAAAACACCTCTTGAAAATGCTTCTCCTTTTGACTGAGCTTTCCGTTCGATATTGTGTTCTTTGCAGCCGTTCAAGGTCTCCTCCTCCTAGAAGAGGGCGAGATGTCGACTACAAAGACAGGAGATCAATGAGTAAAAGCCCTGAACCAGAGAGGGGTGTTTCTCCCGGTAAGACAACAAAACGCAGTCCAACACCCGATAATGACATCCAGAGGGAAAAACGAAGCCCGTCTCCTAGAACAGGAACCGAGCAAGAAGGAGGGTACAGTGATAGCCCAAAGGAGACTAGCCGAAGCCCTGTGGATAAGAAGTACGACGAGAGCCCTTATGCCACAAATGGTCGCGACCCCAGCCTCAGCCCGAAGGAGGACCGGAGCCCTGCTGTTGACGATAATAACGAGACTTATCCCAGAGGCAGCGAGTCTCCTTGAACACAAGAAAAAGCTCATAGATGATGTTATGGACTTGTGGGGCTACTCTATGGGTTTTGCTATTTGAAGTGTTTTTCTTCTTAGTCTTGATTTGTGCTGCTTCTGGAGATTTGTGAACTCAGGACCTGCAGACATTTTTAGCTTTTGCAATTTAATCTAGAATTATATGAACTATATATAATTATGTATTTATATATGCTCCGTAATTATGATGTCATCGTGTACGTTTTGAACTGTTTTTGTTTTTTTCCCAACGGCCCCTTTCAACAGTACCCAAGTTAATACGTTCTCTAAAGAGATCTATACGTGGATTTTCTAGAGCAATTGCCACTTTTGAAGCTTAGCATAGTTTTTTATTTATTGGGGGTGGGGGGGGGGGGGGGGATCGCACGTGTCCGCCAAAAGTTTGAATCGATTCCAACTTCAAGATTTAATGGGGTTGTCTATGGGTTGGATTTGGATCAAATTTGAAAATTTTGAATTTGATTAATATTTTTAATATCTGAATCTGATCTGAATTTAATAATTTATATTCATTCAGATATTTGATCTGAGTTGTATAATTTATGTTTATTGTTACCAAGTCCGAATATGATAAAAATTCAAAAATCAACAAAAAAAGTGGATGATAAGTAGAAAGATATTTTAGAATGTGTTAAATTATCCACTATTCTGCTAACAGAAATATTACTTCGAAAAATCAAGAAACATATATTTTTAGTTATTACATACTATTTTTATCTGATTGGTTTGTTAGATTACGCATTAGATTCACTTATTTTGCATTATGAATATTTATAATCAAAATTAATTCATCAGCATTATGAATATTTATAATCAAGATTAATTCATCAGATATTTTAATCGATCGAAAATTCTACATTTCAAATCAAACTTGTACCGGATTTGAATTAAACTCCTCTCCATTGCATCCCTATCAAAAAGTGGACAAAACTAGTTAAATAGTGGGAAATTAGCAGGACCCAAGATCTTACGTACAATGCTTTATTTGGCCCACTAGCCCAAATCAACATTCTATCCCCGCGTCAAAAATCATCTCTGTTCTTGACCATCGAAACATCCGTAAAACTAGCTAGTACTGTTTCGAGCTGATTAAATATTTAAATGCTACAGGCGATTATGGTGACTCAGTCTCCACCGTGCTTCACCGCCGTGCGAGCGGCGGCGAGGAAGAGGTCACCATCTCAGGCGCCAAACAAAACCCACCGCCAGAAGCCCACCAACACCACCGCCGCCGGGTTCGGCGGCAAGAAAAAGGATCCTGTGTGGCAGTGCATAAGCAACTGCGGTGCTTGTTGCAAACTCGACAAGGGCCCCACCTTCCCTTCCCCTGAGGAGATCTTCGAAGACCCTTCTGACATCCAGGTTGATTTCCGCAACCTTCTTGCTCAATAAGAATGAAAGTGTGTGTGTGTGTGATATGAGGGTTTCAACTTCACCCTGTATTTGAGCACCAATTTCTAGTTGGAAATCAATTCATTATTTCGCATAAATACACAAGAAAAAGAAAAGGATGTTGCATTTCAGTATATGCATATATAAGTTGAAGAGACTTTTATACGATGTTGAATATGTGGGATGATTTGTTTCAGCTATACAAAAGCTTGGTTGGTGAAGATGGGTGGTGCGTACACTATGATAAGAGCTCAAGAAAATGTTCCATTTATGCTGGTGAATGAAAATTCTTGTTTTTCTCTACGTTCTCATTTCTCTTTTGCAATGTTAACTCACAATGCAGTGTTAAATATTGCTATACTTGAGGCCCGATTTGAAGCTACCAAGTTCATCTTTTAGCTTATACTTCGATTTGTTGCTCTTCGGATAGAGGTTAATATTTGTTTCTTGTTTTTTTGCACTTCAGAGCGTCCTTATTTTTGCCGAGTTGAGCCAGAGGTTTTTGATACATTATACGGGATTGACAAGAAAAAGTTCAACAAGGAGGCTTGCAGGTATTCAAACAAACTGAACCTGTCTCTTTTGCTTTCAATCTCAATCATTTTGTGTTCTAAGTGTTAAGTTGGTTGTTGTGGAAACAAATACTATTGCGAACGACAAGTGTGTTCGTTAACACGTGTGTTCCTTGACTTTAGTTGCTGCATAGACACAATTAAAGCTGTGTATGGAACACCTTCACAAGAGTTGGAGAATTTCAATCATGCAATATGGAGGAGCACCACTTCAAAATGACGAAATCGTGTAGGTATATTTCAATTGTATCCCTTCTTGCGTAGAACTTATTCTGGATGTTTGATGTGAAGTTTTGTCTGTTCTTACGTATTCCCATCTTCAAGTGTGTATTTGAACTCAAAAAGCTCGGGTTGGAGTCAAGCTTTTCTTGAGCAGGCTCGTCAAGTTTACAAGCCAACTCAACTCATCTTGAATGCCGAGCTTGAGCTTGAAAAACTCGAGCCAAAGTCAAACTTTTTTTCGTGTTAAGTTCATTAGGCCGATGGTCAGGCTCGACTATGTTTACACTCCTATTCACAAGACTCAGACTTTATTGTAAAGAATAATCTCTATAGTACCATTTCTCAATCCATCCTCCAAAATCTCAGCATTTATACTGTTGCTTTAAAGTTCCTAAGCTTTTTTTCTATGTCGAAAAAGACAACCCCCCTATGCTAGGGCGGCTCATGTCGGACCACATGAGCAGATATATACCCAACTCACTCATGAATGGTCGGATCAGTAATGATGATGTTAACTTTTCATTTTATTACAACATCATATTACCATCCAATGGTGTAGAATGCAGTTGGGTATATACACGTACGGGTGGCATGACACTGCGCTTCTGTCTACTGATAACCGAGTATATTAACACCTATGCTTTCTAGTTTTTTTTTTGTAGATATTCTCCATTTGAACAGTATATCAATATACAAGTTGAAGTTAATGAGAACCTCCAGTCGGGCCGATACCCAATTCATCCTCAATGTCATCGGCTTCTTCAAACATCTGTAGGAACCGCGCCTGCTGTTTCTGCCTCATTCGTTGCTGCCAATACTTGTAAGCAGTTATGATGCCAGCAATCAACACGATCGACAATGCGGCTGCTATGACGGCGATCAGAGCCCAATAGATGTATTTTGAGTAGTCTTGCACGCTAAAGGTGGTGGACTTATCATCTGAAGTAGGGAAATTATTACACAATCAACACTTGACTCAGGCCCACTCGATGGTTATGCAAAAGTGGAGATATGTATATGCATACATATATATATATACACATAGTGTGTGTGTGTGTGTGTGTGTGTGTGTAGACTGACCATTTAAAAGCTCGATACATTCTGGGCAGAGAAATGTGGCATTGAATTCTCCGATTTTGACACGAGTATATTTGCCATTAGACTTTTTGAACTCTGCTGGGCAAAGTTCCCATTCATCAAAAACATGTTCTGTTTTGATGGCGTTCCTCTCATAGAACCCACAACGCTTGCACTTTTCATTTTTAAGTTTTGTTAGAGGCTGGAATCAACCAAAAAATGCATAATTAGCACATATAATACATCATTCAATATATATACACACACGCATATATACATGTATATATAATATAAATATTTGATGTGATACAATGAAAATTTACATGAAAAGACATTTTCGGCAAAATTTACCTGCCAAGACTCTTCACCTTTGAAGTTATAGATAGCATTTGTCTGTTTCACATCTGGTAAAATGATCTTATCCTCCCCTTTACAATGGAAGATAACCGTTGGTTCGGCCGGGAACCATTCGTGGGTTTTGAATATCACGATCGAATCGAGTGTGACAATTGCTTTGGCTGATATTAACACTGCAGGCACAAAAGAACGATCAAGTACATTTGTAGCGAATGTGACGATATTATGTGGAACTCATACGTATATGTACACACACACACACCCCCCACCAAAAACACAAAAGAAAATCTGCTATGTATTCTCAAACAACAAAATATAACGATCAAGTTCTGGAAAAACAAATTCAGCCAGATGAAAATTATTTAAAATATAAATTGTGTAAATTTAAACCTGGAGAGTAGGTGAGAAGAATGCTGAATGAGAGCAAGAATGCACATGGAACCAGCCTCGACCCCACACGGCGTCGCACCATCGTAAGGTGTATCCTCTGCCTCCCTATATTGAGATCAACAAATGGATATAATCAGTGCTAATGGATCGAATGTAGGCCTCCTCTCTCTCCCTCTCTCTCTCTAAGTGTGTGTGTGTGTGTGTGTGTGTGTGTGGTATTTTTGTCTGAAGAAAGGGGAAGCAGGGGAGGAGAGAAACAGGGCTCGCGCGTTAACAACGGTGCATGCTTGTAGACAAGCTTGTATGTATGGAATAAGGACCTGTTAGTTGGCCAATTTTCCAAAAATAGATAATTTTTTTTAAGAAATTATTTTCACTTTTTGAAGCTTTCGAAATTAATTTTCCATTTTATTTTTGCTTTTTGGTGTTTCATTGTTATATTTGTAATAAAAAATAAATAATTACAAGAGCATAGCCATAATTTTTAATTTTGGAGAGATTTTGAACTTTTATAAAACATAAAAAATAACTTCAACACTCTTCAAGAATTATAAATTTTGTTTTTTGTAATATAACTTATATAATTTTGAGAAAGACAACTATTAAAGTCAAGCATTTACCATGACTAGAGGCGGAGCTAGGGGCCAGGCGGTGCGATCGCCCCCTCCCCCTCCCCCCAAGTTTTGATCGAACTAAATGTTATATGTATTTTTTTGAAATTTTGAACTCCTCAAAAAGAAAAAATAAAAACTACTTTTAATATTTTATAGAAATTTAGTCTCGTCCCCCAAACAAAATTTTTTGACTTTGCCTGTAATTATTAGGCCAAAATTTATAACTGATAGCAAATGCCTAACTTTGTTTCCTTATACATTTGGTAGCGCAATGTATCATCTAAAGCAGCAGTCCGCGAAAGGTGATTGCGCCCCATGGGACCATGGGTCGAACGATTAGTTATTTACCACCACATTCTCCCGAATCAAAAACTAGGATTGACATCAATGCCAACGATTGTCTCAACATTGGCCCGTTTTCCATTCATCCTTGCATCCAGAGTTTCTATCTCAATAATCATCCTCATTTTCAGCAAATATACGTTCTTGGACTTCCCTCTTAGTTTCAAAAATTACACTCTATGACGAATCTAGTCAATTACCAAGATTAACCTCTCTTTTACGCTTAATTTGCTGCTAAACAGATGCATCCAGAGGAACTAAAATAGCTTCATTCACCTTATATTCATCTATGTTGAACAAAAATACACTTTGACATAACATAGAACTAGTTGAAATGAATATTTCACTATCTTGACAACGGAGGCAACTAAAATCCCATCTTCAATCCAAAGAGAACACATTAGTTTCCAACTGGTAAGCTTTTGTGAAGAAGGAAGGCCAGCAGAGGTATGTCGACATGATGCTGCTAACGGTTGATGCCCCAATGAGCATGTTCATCACGACGATCTGGAGTTGGATGGCTTCCAGGGGAGATGCCCCGCCCATTATGAGGCCGGTCATCGCGCCCGGAAGTGAAATTAGCCCTACGGTCTTGGCATTGTCCAAAACCGGGGAGAGGGCAATCACAAGCGCCCTTTTGACCTGTTGGAGTGTCGCCTGGCGAGGAGTGGCCCCGAGGGCTAGTGCCGTCTCGACCTGGAAAGATAGAGTTGAAAACTTTAATTTTGAAAATGCAATGTTGATTTGTTGTAGTATATTAAAAACAATTCATTTTAAGGAACGAAATCTTAAATTTTAATAAAACATACATGTACTATAGTGGTTTCAACCGGAGCTAACTGGGGCGGCTGCCCAGTGATAGAGCTGGAAATTTTTGTGTAGGTGGATGAAATTGAGTTTTTGTAAAATGTGAAAGGTACTTCTCGTATTTGTGGGGGACAAGTTTTGAATTTCAAAAAATTATATAAAATGTAGCTTTATACAAACTCGAAGAGAAAAAGTGCCTGTTCCTATCAGCCCCCTTTTCTGTGCCTAGCATCAGAACTAAGTTAAAGAAAAATTGAAAACAACCATAAGAAAGAGGATAAAACCCCTGCCAGCTCCTCAGCTCAGCCTACGAACTCATTTCGGGTCAAGATTCCACACACACAAACACACTCTTACCAAGTTCATCTGTATCTTGATATCATCTCGGAGCTTTTTCATCGTGACACCGGTAACCGTCATTGCATTGCCGACCATCATCCCTGCAACGGGGATGATGTACCTCGGCGTGAAAGGGAAAACGCTCAAAATCACTAACACAAACATAGTAATCCCCGTACCAGCCAGAATCGACACCCCGGCCACATACTTCCCTCTCGGTACGTGTTTCGCTCGCTGTCCGGCTGTGTAACCCGCCACAGAAACCTGTTTATAGAACAAAAGAAGAAGATCAAATTTGATCCCTTTCACCATTTTTTTTTTCCCCATTCAAGAAACAGAGTCAGTTGAATTGTAAATGGTCAAAAAGCCTGGATTTGCAAGAAGCACACTAGAAATTTTCAAACTTTGTATGTGTCAGCATACCAAATTAAATTGTTTTCTAGGTTTTAAAATTCATATATTTCTTATCACTTTTTCACCAGGCGTGCAAGAGACCATAAACATTCTGATAACATTAATTAACAAGTTACAATACTCAGTCCTTCCTTACAATCATGTAATTATATTGTTTTTCTATATCGGGTTCAAAATTACAAATATTATTTCTTTTTTTTGTAAGTACGACAAACATACTTATTAAAAATCTAACTAATAATAACATGACTAGTCGATGTGTAATGACGATTATAAGAAAGGTAAGCACAAAATAAAAATTTTATATAATTATATTAAACTATAGAGGGAGGCTTTTGTAATTATTTCCAAAAATAATTATCTATGCTCAAATTGTGCAGTCAGCCTCGATCCAGTCAAAAGAACTGTCATTTTTTCGGTAACAAGATTTATTGTACGATGCAAATGGAAAGAAAATGGTAACCATAAGTCCGTAGCAGATAAATACTACTTGTAAAATAATATAATAAGGTAAAAGTGAAACAAGCTGAAAAAAAGAATAAACAAAATAAACAAAACTTGAATGTTTCATGTGGATTAATTTAGACATTTAGTAGGTGCTTAAAATTGGGAAAAAAATGATTTGTTTGCAAGAAAGGAGTGAAACATGATGTACATACCATGAAAAGATAAGCCAAAATGATCCAAATAGCATTGTGCTGATTGAAGATGAACTGGAGAACAAAGCCAATGATAGACAATTGAACAAACGCTCTGAAAATGGAATAGGCCATCTCGGCCCCGAGGCCGAGCCTCTGCAAGTACGAGAGAGCCACCGCCATCGCCACCACCGCGAGCGCCGCCACCGGCTTTATCATGCCTTTCAAGAACTCCCCGAGCCACCGCCACTCCATAGCTATGGCTATGTAGCTTGTTAACAATACAAGAGGCTTTTAAAATGGACTTAATAGTAAGGTGTGTGTACAATATATATATAAGGTGATACAATAAGCTTGGTTTCTAAGTTATGCATTATTTATAGAAAAATTTAGGTGTTATGGGCTCATGGGTGAAACTAGGGGAGACTTGGTAGAACCCGTGTTTCCGTGGCCTTTTAAATTTATGTATATATAAAGACATAAAATAGCACCCTTTTTTATTTTATTAATTTTTTTTTTCTTGACTACTCGATTCCGATTCATTAGCCGACTAATCCGGATCGGATACTGTAGAGGCCCATTATGGGGGTGACTCTTCCAACCCAGTTGCTCTATTCACAACATCAAGATTTGAACTCTTAACACTATTTAAAGAATCTAGTGCCTTATCCCACTAGACCAACTGGTAGTTAGTGCATTTTTTTTATTAAGAATATTAAAATTCAAGCATTGTAACCGTCCACTTAAATTTATTTGAAAACTATATTACGTTAATATTTTTGTTAAATTTTTTTGAAGAATATTTTTGAACTTATAGGTCACATTGAATGTCTGCACTTCAAATTTATATAAAGCTTAATATACATATACACTAGTTTTTAATGAAAACTTGAATCATTTTATTCTTTTTATATTTTGTAACCACCCATTGAGGTATTAAATGTATATTTTGATCAAAAAATAAAATTTTATATTTTTAAAAATAATTTTCTTATATATTTTCCAAAACTTTAATTATGATATCGAAAATTAAAATTTATGACTCCATCTCTGCAGATATGATCGGATTTGATGCGTGCCACGTATACGTTTTTATTCAGAAGAGACCTCCCCCTAATGGAGTGGAGAAATTGAGAGGAACTCGTGGAGTTGGTATTTGGAGAAAATGAATTAGCAAAGTGGTGAGTGGTGAGTGGTGACGATGAAAATTGAAAAGTAATGTACAGATATGTACGACCACATACGAAAAAGGTACCACTTCAATTCTTGGACTCATTCCATTGACATTTACCTGTGGCCTGTGGGGTCCAGTTTTTGGCCCTATTCCTTGTTGAGTTTATTATTATTATTATTATTATTATTATTATTATTATTAATGAGAACAATGTATTCCAATAATTGAATAATCAACAGCAACAAATTATCATAATTTGTGATCATTAAATATCAAACTTAGAAAATTATAATATAAACAAATTAATATACAATCATGACAATACATGCATTCATGAAACTTCAAAACTACGAGCTAAAAATTATGGGGTCTCTATCTTATCAACTAGACAAGACTTCATTAGCTTTGTGGATTTTTTTTTTCTTTGAATATATATTGGGTTTTTTTTTTCTTTCTTTGAATGAATATATATATATTTAAAATATTTATGTCTCTATAAGTCCTAGTGGAAATATTTATTTCAATTAAAACTCAATAATTAATTTTTTTTTCTTATTGGGATTGTAGCTTAGTGATGGGGGATTCCACTTTGATATTATTAAGATTTTGGGTTTAAATTCATTCTATAATCTCCCCCTTCCCCTTTAAGGTTAGTGTGTGTATAGTATTCTAGTTGACATTCTCTTTCCTTTTGGATAAGTGTGTATGTGGTGTTTTAGTTAATATTTATAAAATATTTTGAATTGATTGTATAAAAAAAAATCAAATATAATTTTTTTTTATCTTAACCAAAATAATGAGGTCCATACGAAATTTAATAATAAATAATGAATTGTTTTAATGAGCTCTTATATTTCGTTAGCCGAGATTTTTCTAGAAAGCAAATTTCAACGATGGAATCATATTTACTTGGAATAAGATACTTTTTTTTTCTTTTATGAAAGTATTCTCAATTATTTCACCTCTGCGATCTTGATAGACTTGTATGCTAAATAGTTGCATTGGAATCCTTTCAAGCTTGGGCGATTCTAAACTTTCTTTTTTTTAGATCAATTCGAATTTTTTGTTATATAATCGTGTTATATCTTCTGTTACACTCATCAATGCGCGTCATGTGTATTGGTGAGCGGTCGAGACAAGGAAAGAGAATTTTTATATTTTTTTCATATCATTAATTTTTTCTTTTTTCTTATCTCAACCACTTGTCAATACACGTAGCGCGTATTAATGAGTGTAATAGAAGATATAACACGATTATGTAACAGAAGATTCGAATTATGTATGGACCCCTTAATTGATTGCAAATGATCCTAAATCAATGTGGATTATATAATCACTAACAAATTAATTAGGTATGATTAGATGGATGCATAGTAAATCAAGTAATTGTTGAAGGTTTTAATTAGTGGAGTAAATAAATGCTCGAAATTTTATTTTACACAATGGAAAAATATGTTAACTTCTAGGACAACACTTGCCTCGACAGGTAATCTATATTATTCGACACTACATGATACGCATAATTAAGCAGCTACATACTTGAATTAGAAGGAATTAGGAAACTTCAATAATAACTAAAATATAATAATAGTAAAGATGCGTTGGCTTTTGGAGCCTCCAGGTTTGGATTTAGGGGGTAGAATGCAATTTCTGATTTTCATCTCTTAATAATATTAAGCTAATGCCAACAAGGGTTTATTTTATAATTTTTCAATTGGTTATATCTTGCATAGAAATAGGGCTTTTTATCACGAAGGCTGGATTTGAATGCATTCGAATGCACTATAAGTCCACACACGATTTTTTACTACATTTTTTTTTTTGGCAATCTTTACGATTTTTTTTTTTGCTTTTATCGTCATCGGTCGAATATTAATTGATAGTATGTTATTTTTACTTAAGTTTAGGCCTCAATTATGCTTATTTTGATTAACTTTGGATCTTAAATTAGTTAAACTTTCACCAAAGTTAATTCTTACTTGCCATAGATGAAAATTAATAAAAAAAAGGAAAAAACGGGCCAAAAGATTTTAAAAAGTGTAGAGGGATGTTGTACAAAGAAGCTAGAGGGCTAAATTTGAAAATAATCATGTTCGTCGCACAAGGCGTGCTCACACCTTATGAGTTGAAATTCCTACGCGGGAATGGAAAAGGAGAATTTTGATATGGCAAGAGTTAGACTTGAAAACAAACTTTTAACTTGCTTACGACTCTTAGGATTTGCCAAAGAATTATCCTAGCCCTATTAGGAATTTGGTCTAGGATTTGAACCCTATATATACCCGATTGTATCTTATTGTCTAGACATCTTGGATTCCAATTTTTTGTTCGAGTTCTTAGTTTTTCTCTTTAGAATTTTTAGTTTTATATTTTTAGCTTAGTTGTTATTATGGCCATGCATGGCTAAACTACTTTATTCAGTCAAAGAGTAATTCGAGCCAACGTTTTCTTCAAGGATTATGAGATCTAATCGGTTTGCTTGTCTTTTACTTTTATGCAGTATTTGTGTATTTTTTTGTGCTTTTTGAAAAAACTCCATCTCTTATCGTTGTTTTGTTAGTTATGCAATGAGGACCCATTGTTCAATTAATTTAACTTCATAGTTTCAGTTGAGGAAATCGAATCCGTAATTGTTTGATTGAATCAACACAAGTGGAAAGTAGTATAATTCGTTATGCTATGAAAAATACACAATCTAGTTTCGAGCAACCACGTTTGTAGGTTTGTTGGCTAGGATTTGGGTCTTTTTAGTTTTGAATGTTGTTAACGGGTTAAATCCTATCGCTTGACTAGGGTTATTCGTTAATTAGGGATTATTCATAGCGTTCGCATGACTAGTCTATTATTAAGGAAAAATTAGGTTGGACGAGTTCTCTGAAGGCTATAACCAATCTATTGCATGAATAAAAAGCTATTTTTGAATTAATGATCAATCTATGAAAATATTGTGCGAAGAATTACCCTTGATTGAGTCTGTATTCTTATAGATTTACTTTTGATTTCTTTCTCACTTTTATTAACTTCTCATTCAAGACCCCATTTCTTTACTTTATTTTGCACTTTTGGTTATCTTGAAAAGTAGTTAATAAGTTATTCCCTGTGGGATCGACCCTTCTCACCCTATCTACAAATTAATTTTGTAATTAGAGGAGTATGATTTATTTTTGGTGGATTCGACAACCATTATTAACTTAATTTAGTAGATGACTAATTTTTGCTTCGTAAGTTTTTCCCCTTAAGTTGCGTATTTCTTACTTCAAGCGCTCAATCTTTGCTCCTGTATTATGAATTCGAGGTGTTTGAAAAAAATCAAAAATTATTATAGAATTTCTTTATATTAAAAAATATATTTTATTTAAAAAAAAATCAGAAATACTCTCGAAGTTGCCCCCCTCTCTTCTCTGTCTAAGTGAAACGTAACATTGCTATTGAAGAACATAGATTTATTATAATTAACGTTAGATTCCTATCAGATTCAGAAGGGGAAAAAAATTATAAATGGGGTGGGTTAAGACAAGAATATCATTAACCTAAGATGTGTCATCACATGATATGTTAGGTGTATTAACTTTTGCCTTACGCTGCCATCTTTTTTTAAAGTGAAACAAGAAAATTTAATCATACCGTGATTAACGTCATCTTAATCCTGTGTTACTGCAAGAAAAAAATAATATTACTGACAATATATACAATTGATAATTTAAAAGTTATTACAAATAATTATATTAAGTATGTTTTTGGAAACAATAATTTTTATATTATCACAATATCACTAAATGGTGACAAAAATTAATATTTTAATTTTCACTATTGACAATTAGTGACACATATATAGTGGTAATTTAGTGACAAAAAAAATTGTCATTAGAATTTAGTGATAAGGTTCCATTGTTACTAAATTATCGTCATATGTGTGTCACAAATTATCAAAATTGCAATAAGTTGTCACCATTGACAATGTGCAAGCTATGTTTTTTGATAACACAATTTTGTTGTCACTAAACTTACATTATTAGTGACAATTTTTTCATTATCACTTGTTGTATTATCACAAATTTACTCATTTTATTGCAGTGTGTTGTAAGGACACGAATACGGTGATATGGATACGTCACGGCATGTACATGGTGACACGAAATTTTTAAAAAGTTTATGATACCATAGATCTCTGGCATGTCAAATTAATATATTTTTTATTATTATTTTAGGGATAATATGATATAATATTTATATATTTACACATATATATACATATATGTTTAGTCCGATTTATATACATATTAATACAAAGTACAAAGAGAAAGAAATTCATATCGGCTATTGTATTATATTTTTGTGTGTTTGTGATTTATGACTTATCTATTTTAAAAGCAAAAGAAACTTTAGATTTGATAAAAAAATATAATAAGAGAATTAAATTATTGGATGCAGCAACATCTTTTTGAAGTAGTTTATAAAATATTAATTCTTAATTTTTTTTATTGGGATATTCTAAAAATATAGATGGGAAAAGTGTTGAACACATTATTAATGATGTGTCTGGTATGTCATTAGAAGCGTTTGATTTTTATAATTTATGGACACGCTACGTTGTGTGTTAGACACTGTTGGGAGAGTGTCGTATTCGACACAATGTATGATGCTGCACGATTTAAATTTTAGAAGTGCCCGTATATTATAGTTTTAATCTTTTTTTTTTTAAAGCCTAACATAGCGTTCACTATACCTCTGAGTAACACTAACGACACACAACTCGTATTTAAATATATTTTTGGCTAAAAAATTGCACAATCTACATAAAATTATTGTTCCAACGTGACTCAGCCGCACTGAAAAATCACTTAAGAAGTACAGTAACACCTGAGAATATGATTGACCGCTCTTCGAAAAATACACATCGATCACATGGCAAATATGATTTTCGACCATATTGAAAAATTACTTAACAAGTATAGTAGCATCTAATAATCTGATTGACCGCTCTTCTAAAAATACACATCGATCACATGGCAAATATGATTTTCAGACACACTAAAAAATTACTTAACAAGCATAGTTACATCTAAAAATATGATGGACAGCTCTTCTAAAAATACATTGATCGCTCTTCTAAAAATACACATTAATCACATGACAAATATGATTTACTCATTATGTAATTAGGGGCAATTTACACTTTCTATACTGGAAACACATTAAATAGCCATTTTGCACCATTTGGAAAAAAGAAATAGCAAATTGCACTCCATAAAATTTTTAGTTTTGGCATCAATGTACCTTCATAATTTTTAGGCCAAAAAATTCCTTGGAGTTAATTTCTGATAAGGGCAAAATTGCTAGTTTAAAAATAAAATATATTTTATGCTCTTAACTCTAATATCTAACACGAATGGATTAATAGAGACTAAATCTTCCAAATATATTAGAGATATGACTTTTGTATATTGAAGTTTTTTCTTTTATAGTAACATGACAATTGTTAAAACAGATCACCAGTTTCAAGAACAATATTTGGAGTTAAAATACTAATGGAAAAAGTTCATTACTATATATATATATATATATATATATATAAGTGAAATTAGTTAAGAAAAAAATGAGCATAATTAGTAGCAAATAAAGCAATATATTTTAACTTTGTATTAATTGTCTAAAAAAATTCATCATTTGGCATTTTAATATAAATTAATGCAATTATTATTGTTACCAATGTCCAAACAAAACTTTTGAAAAAAAATATTTAATACGATAAATTGTAAACACAACTTTTTTGTTGTCATAACAAAGAGTCTAACAACTTCTCTCAATTGTCATACCGTTGCTCCAATTGCACTTAAATCTTTGGATTTATTTTTGAAATTTCCTCATATTTTACTAGAAAAATGAAGAGTTTTAGTTGCAAAAAACCATAGCATTGCTTTGGGGATTGTTACTCTATTTTTTCCATTTTGGTGAAAGGGTAAAATATATCAAATATATTTTGCAAATCATGTCCATGATTTTGGAGGGAAATTAGTACGTTTTAGGCTAACAATTTTGCCCTCAAAATAAGTCAAATCCGATATACTTTTGGTCTAAAAATGGTGATGATACATTGATACCAAAACTTAAGGTTTTCTAGAGTGTAATTTGTTATTTCTATTTTTTAAGGGTGCAAAGTGATTATTTAAGATGTTTTTATAGTACAAAGTGTAAATCGCCATATAATTAGTGTCGGTAGGGGTGAGCATAAATTTTGAAAAACCGCCTGCAACGCTCTTGTCAATTTTAACCGTGGTTCAATAATTAAGTTTAAAATTGTACCACAAATTTGGTTTGATTCTATTTTTCTTATCAAACCATATCGAACCAAATTGCGCTCTTATATTAAGTACACATATCAAAATCTATTCTTTTATTTAATTTAGACTCTTCAACATATCACTAATCACTGTTTAAATTGTTCAAATTTCATTAGTTAACAATTGATTTAATCATTCAACATTTCAAATACATTTAACCATTCAATATTAAATTATGCATAACTACAAATTTAGCATGTTATGTTACGCTAAAATCTTAAGAAGTTGTTTACTTAATCAATATTATTTTTTGACTTTGATTCAAGTATAAAAAGTTGCATTATTATGTCTATTAGCTTCGTTGCTCTATTTAGCCTTTATACTTTGTATTTCAAAAATTTTATTAACATGCAATGATTTTTTAATATTAATCCAAATGCTTTGATAATATTAGAAAATGATGTATTTTTTTTTATTTTTCTCTAATTATTTATTGTTATTGTTCAAAATTGTCAAACAGAACCAAATCGTCCCGAACTGCTTGAAACCACACATGCGGTTTCACTTAAAAAAAAAACACAAATTTGGATATATTTTGAAAAAAAATCGCATATAGCAATTCGATTTTAAATATATTAAAAATGAACCAAAATCGAACCGCGATCACCCTAAGTGTTGTTGCTGCCAAACTAGGTCGAACTGAAAATTTCCTTGTGCATTCAATTTTTTATTTTAAATTTCAATCATTTTTCTAAATCAAAATCCATCATTTTTGTTAAAGAAGGGAGAGAGAGATTATTTTCTAGATACGCATCAAAAACAAAATTTTAAGACATTAAAGATTCTTTTCTAGTTGTCTTGATCACATCTTGACTAGATGTGGTGGGCCGTGGGCATGCAGGGATTTTTTACCTTAAAATAGTGAGTGTCCCAATGTCAACAAAAACATAAAAGTGGGAGGGACGTTGTCAATTTGCTTATCAGTACAAGTACTGGCCTTATCGCATCTAGCCAGGTCCAATTCAGCCTAATAATACTGTGTAGTATTTTATAAATTAATACTATAAACCATACTAGTGGGCCATCGAGAATATGCTATATAGCCTTGCTTGTTTTTTATTTTAACAATTATCCTTTCAATTATTATTATTTAAAAATAAAGTTATATCTATTATGGTAGTTTAATGGTTTTATCCAATACTTCAAACAAATCTCAACCTTATAGAGGATGTATAGCTTGCCAATATGAGTTTTGTGGTAACTGATTTGCAATGTCTAATTTGACGTGATATAAGGGTACATTAATTGTATATTGGTAGGTTACTAGGGTTATGATAATTTAGTCTGGTCATGAATGTTTTTAGTTCGACTTGGTCTAACGAGTTATGGCAAACGTTCAAATACGTGTTTGATTAACTTGTTTGTGGTATTTTAGTTACGCTCAATTGCATATATAAAATTACCATTGGACTTATAGTTCAGTGGTCGGGGTTCGGACACTCTTGTCCTTTTTCATTCTCCTTTGGGTGAGCGTGTGTGTGTGTCGTTCTGGTTGACATTTATAGAATATCACGAGTTGATTGTATAAATAAAAAAACACTACATATATAAAATTGTTTAATTTTGTTATGATTTGCATTTCGAGCCGCTGACTCGAAATGAGACTTGAATTTCAAATATTTAGAAAAGTGGCCTACAACAAACTTTACTTGACAAGTGATGTTAGGGAATTTCAATTTAAAGCTAAGTCAAATAAGCTTATAAAAAGCCTTAATTGTGAACTCCACACACAATTAAAATTTAACATCTTACAATTGAAAATTTAAATCAAACATGTTCCAAGAGCAGCGAACTTATTTTAATTTGGAAAGCCATATCTAAGTCTCCAATCTTGCTTTTCATCTATTAGAGGGAGAGAGAGAAAGAGAGAGAGAAAAGAGAAACTATTTTTACCTTAAAATTTTCAACAAAAAAAATAAAAAATAAAAAATGTACACTAAAATAAAAACAAACTGGACCCTCTTTTAGAAGACCACTCTCATTTATAAGCCCAATACACTGTTAGACCAGTAACACATTTGTCGGCCTGGTGGCCCAAATTCTTTTTTTTTTTTTTACAACTAGCAATTAAAGAAAATTGTGGGGAGCATACTCGTATTAGACAAACTATAGGGGTCTAATTGAAAATTTCCACTTCTTCCTAAACGGCGACGCAGCCGTTGTTAATCCATTTTTTCACCCCGCAATTCTCAAAACTCTTCGAACCAATTTCAGGGTTGATACCTGAAAATCTGGCAAAGATGAATCAACTGAGCCGAGCCGCGATGAAATGGAGTAGGCTAATCGAAACGGCTCAGCCAAATCGACGGCTGCAGTCCATTTACTTCACCTTGGTGAAGCTGTACTCTACCGAAGCAGCTGGGCCAAGCCTCGACTCCTCCGCCGCCGGCGACCAATTTCTTCGAACCCCAACATCTGGTTCTCACCCATTTCTCATTGATATTTTCATTTCAATGCCATTATCTTGTAATTTTTTCTACCTTTTTGCTATTTTTAGTTAGGATTAGGGTTTATGGATTTAGGTTGATATGGGTTTACAGTTGATATGAATTGATTTGAGGTTTATTTTTGTTTTTGTATCTTGTTTTAGCTTGGGTTTTTGATAAATTATTGTACCCTGGTTTTTTCTTGATAAATTGATGCTATTTGAGTTTTGTAGATATCACAATTGTTTTTAATTGTTGTTGGGACTAATGTTTTTCGAGAGAATGATTTTGAATGGAAGATGGCATTGAGCAAAACGTAATATGTGGTTAAATGATGTTAGAAGGACTTCATTTTTGTGTATCTGTTAATGTTAGGTATTTAATCTTTCCAACACTTATTTTGGTTGATGTTTAACTAAGAAAAGAAAATTATAAATGTTGGAATCACAAGTCGTTTAGCAGGGTATCGTTCACAATTGGTTATGTTCAGCATTAGTTTTCTGGAGTGGATCGCCTGGCTTCTGATCTGTAAAATTTTCAATGATCTTGTATTGATTGTGTATGGAAAGAAAGAAATGGTTTGGTTTCATTGATCTTCAAATTTCTAAATGTCATGCTCTACTCATTTTCAGGTGTGGTTTACGGACGGCTTACTAATATCACAAAGCATACGACAAAGAGTGATATAATCAATCTACTCGAAGGGTGTAACTTGCATCCGAGGAACCTGAAAGTTGAATACAACCGAGCTTATCTTCCCTTGTCAATGTAAGATTCTCCTCAGAATTTGTTGTATTGATACCAAGTTTTGAGCTTTCGCTGAATAAAAATGTTGTAATTGCTATATATTTGTGCTTTCTTGGCATTTTGGACTTTAGCCTTTTTGTCCACGGTCTTTTTAGTGTGGAAACACCAACACACACACAGCCACACCACCCACCCACACGCACACAGAGACAGAGGGGTTTCACGGTTTATGGTGCTGTTGTAATGATTTTTTTTACCGTCACTTATTGGTAAAAGCATCATCTCCTATGTTTCTTCCAATTATACTTATATCCCGTGTCATTTTTAGGATGGTTGAATTTCCGTCTAGATCAGCTTATGATGCTGCTCTTAGGACAATTGGCAGGAAAGGTCGTTTGTTTAATATGATGATGGTAATTTCTTTCAAGCTTCCATGTTATGGTTTGTTTCTCTATATACCTTCATATTTTAATTCGTTTTGCGCACTTGGTTACAGACTGATAAATCTCAGTGGGATCTGAATGCTCCTTATGATGGGAAAGCGGTGAGGATAAGTTTTCGATCTCCCGTGACTTTTCTTTGTTTTCAGCATGAATTTCACATGTATATCTAACTTGATAAGATCATTGTTGGACATAATTTATAGTCGTTTATTTTCATTATTTCAGGTTCTACTGAATGGAATCCCTCGCAATGCATTGATTGACGATGTTGAGCGCTTCCTTTCCGGTTGCCACTACGATTCATCTTCTATTCAGATGTTTGTCAGGTTAATCTTGAAATCACCTTGTTGCCCCTTCACAAAAACACGGTAAATTTCTTCTTCTTGTAATATTTACTGAAGTGTCTTCGGTTAATGATTGCAGGCCTACAAATGAAGGCCCCATTAGAATGGCGCTCGTTCGTTTCCCATCTCAAGCATTGGCCATGCACGCATGTATTACGAAGAATAGAGGCTTTTGTCTCAATAATCAAATCACAGTGCAAGTTCTTCATTAGTTCTTTTTCTTCTTTGATAGGGAAACTTTATAATGCCCCCATCCCCAGTCGAAGTTTCTATAATCTTTCGTTGGCGATGCTTTGAGATACGTAGTTGTGTTGTGAGGCACAAAGTAGTTTTCATTGCAGTTGATACTAATGCTCACTTGTGGCAACTAATTTTCCATGCATTAACACTCAAGTTTATTTGATCTTATCGAGCAAAATTTCTTGTTGCTACACATTTGTTAAGCATATGATATATATGCCCCAAATTTTGTCATAGGTGTTGGCCAAATTTCCAGGATTTTGAAGTATAGCAGTGGCTGGACGTGGTTGTATTGGCATTTTGAATCAACTTTTTCATTTTATATTACATCGTCTATTTCATTGTTTAAAGGGGAAGAAAAAAACACTTTGCCCTCGAATTGTGCCTGCTTTTGCACTTTTCTGTGTATGTATTTTTTTTAGGTTACATTTTGCCATTTGAATTATTTAATTTTCACACTTTTTTCACGGGTATCTATTTTTGACTCCAAAAGGTTATCGGGAAATAGATATGTAACTCTTTCTCTCATGCTTATATTGGTCTCGAAGTTGAGGTTGGTGGGGGGCGCCGGGGGTGGGGGGGGGGCTTTTGTATTCAATATTGTACATCTTTTTGATGTGTTTTTTAGCTGAAAATATGTTTCAGTGGGTAAAGCATAGGTATTGAATAATTCACACAGCAAAGTGTAGCAAAGAAAAAAAAAAGAAGTTCATACAAAAAAAGTGTAGTGGCATAGCTCTTTTGTTTGTTTTTTATTTTTATTTTTTAATTAATGAGCAGCGGTGGCATAATTCGCGGCAAAGTGTTTTTTTCCCCTTTGTATAAACGCACGTTTTAGTGTAATGATTTGAATTTTCGAAGTCGAATGCGTATTTTATAAAAGTGGCACGTCCGTGCGAACGATTTGTGTGTGACCGTTGGGCAGATGAAAACTCATCACACAAATTTAAACTATGTCATGATTATATATTATTATGAATTTTCGAAATTGGTCCTGCATACAATGATGAAGTTGTTTAAATCTTTCAACAGAATATTAAATTGTGTTATGGTTACATTATTATGAATTTTCAATATTGGTCCTGCATACATTGATGAAACTATTTAAATCTTTCAACAGTGTTGTTAATTTTCGTCAATGTTAATCGTAGATAAAACCACAAAAAAAAAATAATGTAATTTTAAAATTAATTATTATACCCCAAAAAATTTGTCCGCTTCTCTTTATTTCATTATTTTCAACAATCTTGAAATATTCAATTATTTACCAAAAATAGGGTAAAATACGGACAATTTCCCAAAAGTAAGGTAAATTACAAACAACTCTCAATATTTAAGGTTTGTTGTACTTTGCTTCCGTTTGCGTTTGTGCGGAAACACTTCGTGGCATTATAAAACTAATTGCTAACATCTCATGATTTCGATTCCGATTTCGATGATGTTTAGGAGAATATTTCGTTATATCTGAAGGCAAAATTGATCATTTAGTTATATTCATTATTATTTACCCTGAAATACAAAGGCCGAGGGATAAAAGTGTAATTATCCACATACATTATAAGGTAAATATTAATTTTCATTTATTTCGTTAAAAACACACATTTTCACACACGTTCACTTCAAAATGGGAAAAGCACAATGGAAAAAGGAAAGAAGAACAAAGAGAACTTGAAAAGTCAAAAGTTGGTATACCAAACGAAGAAGCGAAGAATATATATATATATTATATGGAAGAAAAAAAAAATGGATATTGTTTTTCCGTTGGCAAAAATTTAATGCCATTAGTAACGTGGGATAATTATATCAAAACAAGAAAAACAAGAAAAACAGTGAATGTTTCAACAATTTCACAAACTCGCTTGTCTTCCTAATTTGCTCCGCCATTCCAGTAAAAAAAAAAAGAGAACATTATCATGATAATTATTTCTTTTTTCCTTGCTAAAATACAAGTGACTTGAAGTTCGTTTCGTGATTCAGGTTTTGATTTTCCAATTTTTTTTTTTTGTTTTCAATTAAACATTTTTTCTTTCTTTGGGTCTGTTAAATTGGGTTCTTTTATTATAATTGTTAACGAACATTTATGCAAAATGGTGCTTAATTTTCAGATGTTTAGTTCTGTTTCTTGAACAGGAAAAGAGTGGCTCAAGAAAAGCTCAAGAAAAGACTCTCCGATTTACTGAGAACAGAGGTAAATGTCTGCGTGTGAATAAGATACTTACAAAAGTTCAAATCTAGTCATATATATATATATATATATATATAATCCCCAGTTAAAAAATATATATATATATATATATGTATAGATATGTATATATAGACTGTGATTTTCAATAAGTGATACCCAATTCAACATCTGCAAGAAACAGTCTCCTTCTTCTATACTGAGAGTCCATCGCCTGCAACCACTTTCTTGATTTTCTTTACCCGTTTTGGTTTAAGGTCAAAACCCTCCATCTCAGCCATTTTCAAACTCAAGAAAGTTTAAACCCTAAAGGGTTTTACACACACACACACACACACACACACACACACATATATATATATGAATGTCCAAGATTCTTTTTTGATTGAGTTGCCGTCTGGGTTTGGATTTTACAAGGATTTAAGCCCTCATAGCTCATGTTTCGGTAAATTTTCCTTTTTTCTGTGACTTTCAAGGTTCATGTTTCTTGAAAAAGGGGAGAAATTAAGAAGAATATATATATATATATATATAATGTCCAAGATTCTGTTTTGACTAAGTTGATTGCACTAGGATTAAGCCCTCATAGCTCATGTTGCTGTAAATTTTCCTTCTTTTCCGTGATGTTTCAAGGTTCTTGTTTCTTGAAAAAAGGGAGAAATTAAGAAGTGAAAATACGGACTTATGGATAGTTATTCGAAAATGAATAATCCAAGAAGATGGAGCTTGCCTCCTTCTTCAATCCCTCGAACGCTCTGGTCTGCTGAGACCCCCACAAGAGATTTACGATTGAGCGATGATGATCATAAAGGTGTGAATGTGCGAGTTGTGGCGCGTTGCAGGTGAACATTTCTCCCCCTTCTCATTCGTCTTGATTGATCATGGTGAAAATGTAACTAATGTAGAGGTTTATGTTGTTACATTTAGGCCGTTGAATGAAGATGAACTCAGGGCAAGAACACCGACGGTGGTTTTGTGCGATGAGCTCAAAAAACAAGTGACCACAGCTCAGAAGAAAACATTTGTGTTTGACAAGGTTTGTTTTTGTCATGGATGTTGATGAATGCAGCTATTTGTGAACATCAAGATGATCCTTTTAAAAAGTGAGATTCATGTTTGGTGATTGTTCTTAGGTGTTTGGACCAATGTCACAGCAGAAAGAGGTGTACAATGATGTTGTGGCTCCTGTTGTCAATGAAGTTCTTCAAGGTTACAATTGGACCATATTTGCTTATGGCCAGACGGGAACCGGTAAAACTTACACAATGGAAGGTGAAGGAAGAAAAGAGAAGGTTTTATACTATTTTCTAGATTTAGAGATAATCGCACCTTCCTTTGTAACTATGTGTAGTTATACAAAGATCTCTTTTTGATTTCAATATCGCATACACCTCCCTCGTAATTTATCAACAGTTCACAGTCGCGCTTTGTGTTGGTCAAAAAGAATTAAGTTTGTGAAGTTAAACATAGTTACTGTGGATGACAGTGTGATTGTCCCTTTGGTTTCAGCTATAGAAATTGTTTTTCTTTTTTCTCAATCTTTAAAGTTCTTCCCTTAAAATTCTGTTTGGCTTTCATTTGTGTTGTAGTATGCTCGATTCCATGAGGATGCCGGAGTTATTCCAAGAGCTGTCCAGGAAATTTTCAACATTTTAGAAAGTGAAAAGGCTGATTACATCATGAAGGTGACATTTCTTGAGCTCTACAATGAAGAAATAACCGATCTTTTGGCCCCATCAGACGACAGGCAGCCAAACAGGCCATTGGTCCTCATGGAAGATGGCAAAGGTGCTGTTTTTGTTAGAGGCTTGGAGGAGGAGATAGTATACTCTGCGGACGAAATATACACAATTTTGGGCAAAGGCTCAGCGAAGAAACGTACTGCCGAGACACTTCTCAACAAACAAAGCAACCGTTCTCATTCGATATTTTCTGTGACGATTCAAATCAAGGAGTGTGATTTTGATGGATCAGAGGTGATCAAGTGTGGCAGATTGAATCTTGTGGACCTTGCTGGATCCGAGAACATACTACGATCGGGTGCACGAGAGGTGTAATGCAACGCGTCATATCTCCCTTAGATGTCTGCATTTATGCTGTGTTTTGTCCTTCGATTCAATCTTGCTACAAATCAGTTGGTTTTATCCATTTTTTGAGATTTAATCTGTGTTTGGACTTTGGATTTTAGTGAAGAAATTTGTCTGCATTTATGGTATTTTTTGGTCCAAACACAGCCTGAAGGCCATGGTCGAAACACTGATTTTTATTTTTTCTGACGGTACATTCCAGTGAAGAAAAATGAAACAAAATCAACAAATGAGGCACAAAATATACTACCATTTGAAGTGTGGAGAAAAAGGATTTTCTTCAGACCTTCAACTTTCCTCATTAAAATTGATGGACCAAAACATGGCCTTAGGAGATGTCTATGGTTTTGCGCAAGAACTTGACTTCAAAAACCCTTATTCTTCTTCTTCTTCATCTAATTCCCTTTTTTTTTTTGTTTTTTATTTTCTTTTCTTTTCTTTCCTTTTTGTTTCCAGGTAAGAGCAAGGGAAGCTGGTGAGATCAATAAAAGCTTGCTTACGCTGGGTCGCGTTATCAATGCGTTGGCTGAGAACTCTACACATGTTCCATACAGGCAATGATTTTTATTTATCTGCTGATTAAATGATGCATTTTTATCATTATTCCCTGGTAAATTAGCTTAAAATAATTTGTTAAATATTTTCAGGGATAGCAAGTTAACGAGGTTATTAAGGGATTCACTGGGCGGTAAAACAAAAACATGCATAATTGCAACCATTTCACCTTCTGCTCTCTCTCAGGAGGAGACACTCAGCACTCTTGATTATGCTTTCCGTGCTAAAAGTATCAAAAACAGACCTGAGGTTGGGGTGTGCATTTGTTTGTGTAATATAATAACATATATATATATATATATAATGTCTGTGTGTGTGTGTGTGTGTGCGTCTGTGTATTTACGACATTGGAGGTAATACTTCCATACTTCTTTTCAGGTGGACATAAAGGTGATGAAATCAGCATTGATAAAAGACTTGTATACTCAAATAGCCCATCTCAAACAAGGTTAGGAGAGTTCTTTTAAGTTTAATATCTTCTCATATTTCGCTAGAATGTTGTATGAGCAAAATAACAAATAAAACACATGTTTCATTTTATCTGATACGCTAGATGTATTTGGTTTTATTTTCGTTTTTGTCCTTCAGAGCTGCATGCAACAAGGGACAATTCTCAAAATGAAGAGGCAGCTGGGAAGGTGAGTAGCCTTTGTGTTCCCTTTTTTGTTTCAAGAAAAAGATGTCTTAGTCTGTTCTCCAACTACCCCTATGAGAAAAGAACCGTTGAACGATCCGTTTACAGCCCAAATAGTTATTTTTTTTCAATCCCCCAACGAATTTATTCAACTATACATCTCCTGAAGAGCAATAAATTGACTTCCCTTGAATTTTTTTTAAGCTGAACTTTTTTTACCGCCTATTTTTCATGCAGTAATCACTTTTTATTGAATATTTGTTCTGAGCAGCAACTGAAGGAGCTACAGGAACTTTACATATATCAGCAACAGTTAACTGTAGATCTGAAAGACGAACTTGAAAGCACTCAGGTAAAATATATTGATATGGCACATGATCTGCTGCTGTTAACCTTTTTTTTTTGGTAGCCTGAAAAACAAAATATTGTATCTTATGTTAATCCAGAGAGAACTAGCAATGACTCGACAATCTTTGTCTAATCTGGAAAATCAATATCGACAAGCAAACGTGACGAATAAAAATAAAGAGACCGTGATATTCAATATGCTATGTTCTGGTAAGATGAGTTTTGCATTATCTCTTAGGATACTTGTATCAATGCATCTATTGTTCTAGAGTATCGTTTATTTGTTTGCCTGTTTATATTAGGGTCAATTACACATCTCTCTTCTTAGCTCAAAACTACGCACACTTCTTTTTCATCATTGATATTTGATCAAAACTAGAAAACAAATATCAATGAACTTGGATAATATCATCCAAACATGCGAAACAATTTGAAAAGTTTACTAAAATTCGAATTATAACATCATTTAAGTATTTCACTCTATGTCATAATCAACAAAGGGATAGAAATAAGTCATAAGGGAAGTATGTGTAACATTTTGTGACCAAGAGGGGATATATGTGTAGTTCTATATAGTTTTTGGGGAGGGCATTGTAATTATCACTTTTTATTTATTTAACTTATTTTAAGTGTGACATTTTTCTTGATAATTTATAGGAAAATCACTTAGAGAGAGAGTGCTTGAACTTCGATCTGACCTTGAGGGTGCTGCATCGGATATATCTACCTTATATGCCAAAATCGGTTCGTCTTCCTTACATAACTTGTGTTTTCTTAATAACGAAAATATCAATACTTTTTTTTTTTGGTCAAATCAATGTTTGATGTTTTTGTTCTTGCCCAAACAGAACACAAGAACAATTTAGAAGCCACAAACAGAAACCATATTCAGAATTTTTACTCTCAGTTAGCTCAACAGCTTGAGGAAGTAAATAAAGCTTTATCAGCCTCAGTTACAAGCCAAGAACATAACTGGAAAGCAGTTCAAGACAGTACGCAATCCTGTTTAACTTCAAAAAACATGGTAACTTGGAAAAATTTTCAAACGAACACCTGTTGTGTTTGATTATTTTGAATTTCAATTTGAACTTCGTATGATGTTTTTGTTGTAGGTGATGGATGAGCTGCTCAAACAGATTCAAAATCTAAAAGATTTGTATGGATCGGGAATTAAACATTTGGATGGCTCAGCTGGAGAACTATATCATAATTCTCTATTAGCCCTCAGTAGATTGTCTTCTGAATTATCGATTCAATCTTCCGGCATTGTTGATGTGAGTATTATTGATTCTATTTTTTGCACTAGGGGTGAAAACGGAGTAGAGATTGAGTCTTTTTTTTTTTTTTTATTTATAAAAGAATGGGCTCGAGCTGAAAATTACTTAAAATCTGAACCCGGACTCACTATAGTTAAAAAATTAATATTAAAAATAATTTAGATTGTTTCAAATAGTATTCTTGTTCTTCCACCATCCGTATCATCATCATTATTGTTACGTGGTATTAATGAAATTATTGTATAAGTTGAAAGAATTATTTATTTTATTATCTAACATAATTACCAATATCATTGCTTTTTATTTTTGATAACCACTTTTTGAAGTTCAATATTAATGCATAGCATTATCTATAAATTTCACTTTAGTTATTATGCAAAATGAAATGTTTGTTACTAATTTTCATTATTATTATTAAATTAAAATACTTAAAATCTAAAAAGTAAGAATAAAATCCTGAAAGCATTTAAACAGAACTATAGTATTCGGGTTTAATCCAGCCTGATTCAAACCAGCTTGACTAATCTTATAGACTTACACCCTTCGTGAGTCCTAAGCCGCATCTGCAACCCCTTCATATCTGTATTTAAATTTTTTCCCCACCATTTATGTTGCAGCTAGTCAAGAAAAGTTCATCAGATGCTGATATTGTAAGTAATGATCTGAAAATCAGTCTGAATAATCTTGCGTCACGAATTGATGCATTCATAAAGCAGGAACACAAGGTAAAAAAGCCTTCAACCAAGCCGTTTCTGTGTCCCCCCAACACGCATGCACACACTCATTGATTCACAATATGTATTTCAGACAATAAAAGAAAATGCACGCATGATGATGTTATCCGTTGATTTATCTTTTGGCATCAGAATCACTTGCGAAGCTACCAGACGACCAAGTCTATTTCCGAAAGCATTCTTTATTTTTTCAAGAATCTAAGGATTTATATTTCCAAGTTGACACTCATGGAAGAAGATTCTAGAACCATCACCGAGCAGAAGCTGAGCGCCTTCACAAAGAAATTCGAGGTAGTTTTATTAAGATGTAAAGCCTTTTAAGTTCTAAAAATATTTTTATTTAACCCTCAAAATTTTTTTGTGCTTTGATTTTCTGCAGGAATTCGCCCTTAGTGAAGAAAGGATTTTGTTAGAACAAATGGCAAAAATATTAGCAAGTTCAACTTCTAGGAAGAAAATAATGGCAAGTTATAAATCTTACTTTGATTTTATTTTCTTTGTTTCAATTATAAAAGAGTATTCCATTTTGACAAAACTACCAGACATTCTGTTTTTCAGGTTCAAGAAACTGTAGATGACATGCTGCAGAGTGCCTGTGAAAAAAGCGAAAAGCTAAATCTGGAAATATCTGACATGCAAATTTTAACTACTGATGCTGAAGAAAAGTGGGCCGATTACATTGAGAGAAGAAAAGGCAGTTATGTCAAAGACTCGTTTGCAGTAGAATTTGCAAAGGCCACTCTTGGAGAAGCACTTCAAAGCTGGTACATAATAGATATATATATATATATATATCTATTTATATTGATATTATATTTATTTATACATATGCTTGTGTATTTGTTTTTCAACACACACAAATATCATTGTATTGAATCTTTTATTGACTAGTGCAGTGTAGATCTGTGCTCATGGTTACTTTCAAACTGCTATCATTAATATTTACTTTTTAAAGTAGTAATGTAAACCAAACAGTCATGAGGACTTTTGAGTTGGATGATGAAAAGACCCTTTTCTTATCATATTATGTTGCAAAACAATAATTATGTGAGTTAATATATGATGATACTCGCACCATGTGTGTGTGTGCACGTTTGTGTAACCAGTGAGTCAGCGTTGAAATTTATGATTTATGTGTAGTATAACAAAGTCGACAGAGGTAGCAGAACAACGGGGACTTGCTGAGGAATCCCTGGTAGACCTGTCTAAGAAAAATGCCGGCTCATTTGATTCATTAATCAAGTAAGCTCATTTCAAAATCATTATTACTTCATCATCGAGGCCATTTTTTCTCGGCCATATATTTGAATATTTCAATTTTCAGGAATGCAACAGAAGACAATGTAAAATTCCATGCCCGGTTTTCATCTGTGGCCTCGTCAGTTCTTGAAGAAACAGATGAAGCTATAAAAAAGACTATGTTGTCCGTAGAATGTAAGTCATTTTCTTGTTTTATGACTTCGTACTTTTGCTAGCTACTTAAATATGTCGTTTTGCAGATCCACTGAGACTGGACCATGAAGCAACTGAGAAAATCAGTTCGTTAAGTGCTCGTTGTCTTGAGGATATGAATGAAATGAAGAGCATCAACTCTGAAAGACTGGTTGAGATTTCAAGAGTTGCAAGAAAATCCCTTGTTGATGATTACTTGGTAAGAGGATACAAAAAAAGAGAAAATATCATTGTCTTAAAGATGTTGGACAGTTTTACAATTTTGACTTGTATTTGAACTTCTCTGGTTTATTCCCTCAAAATCTATTCAGTGGTTGCACTTTGCCCCAACACCTATTTTCTAAGGGCAAGGATGTCATTTTACCCCTTTTTTGATAATTAAGAATGCCATTTTAGTTAAATTTTAGCAATTTTCCCTAAAATATAACGTATTAGCTGCACCCTTGAAACCTATTCTAAAATACCATTTTCTTTTAAGCCCAAAACAGGTTTCGGCCTTTAAGTGACAAAGTGAAAACCAATACATTATTTTTGGAGGGTAAATACCTACATTTAGGTAAAATGCCAATTGCGCCCTTGGGAAATAGATGTGTGAGACGATGTGCAACTGCTTCATACATTTTAGGCAGTGCAGTTTTAGACTTCACTTTTTTAGGGGGTAGCTAGTTAGAATGCCATTTGCTTCTCTTGGGCAGGGCGATGAGCTATGTGCCCTTAACTAATATCATTCTTGTGTGTGTGTGAACTTGTTAGAATGCCATTTACTTTTTCAGGCAGGGCGATGTGCGATGTGCTATATGCCCTTACTAATATCGTTCTTTTCTGTGTGTATGTGTGAACTTGTTAAACCATTTGCTTTTTCGGGCAGGGCGATGTGCTATGTGCGCTTACTAATATTATCCTTTTCTGTGTGTGTGTGTGAGAGAGCAGGTGGATGTTTCTTCATTTCCGAGCCCGAGGACGAGAGATTTCAATTTGCCAAGTAAAGAATATTTCGAAAATTTTACGGATGCTTCTATCGGAGATACACTAGAACCATATTCTCCCTGATCTGATGTAGTTGCAAGTGGAGCTCAAGAGGACAATAGTTTGTGAATATCAGAGGCCGACCAGAAAAGAAATTTGATATCTTTTCATTTCGTTGTATACCAAAACTCTCTTGCCTACGCTGTTCTATCTTTTATGTAAGGCAGCAATGTGGCAAGGATGTACCATGAGTTTGATTCCTTTCCAGTCTTATTTAAAAGCTACTAGGATGGGAATCATAAATTTTAATTTTTAGGGGCAGATTTGAATATTTATAAAATGTAAAAGTGATTTTGTTATTTTGTAAGGGTGAAATTTTCAATTTTAGTATCGATGTAATATGGGCTTACATAGACTTGAACATGGCAATTGTCCTTATAGTCTTCCTCCTCGTTCAGTCCCTGGTTAATACAGCTAGTGGTGGAGCCAAGGGGATCGGAAGGCACGGTCGCGCTCCTATGTTGAGTCAAATTTTATATGTATTTTTTGAAAAATATAAATTTCACCTCTTCCTGAAATAATAGATTTACCTTTTGCCCTTTTCCGACCCTTATTGTCCAATGTGAGAATGGACAGCTAATGAGTTCCACACTATTTAGCCTTAGAATTCGATAGTATTTTGCTAGCTTTATTGATGATAGGCTATACCTATTATTTGGCCTTAACCAGAGATATTTTATAGAAATTCTATTCCCCCTTTCTCTCAATAAATATTTCTAGTTCCATCCCTGAATACAACTGCAACTTAAAATCTCTTCTTAATGGATATCGCTATCTTTTGGTTTGATGTCGTTGCGCATCTTCTTATTGTCTGAAACGTCTTGAGTTCGTATTCAAGATTTTTCCAACCTCAAATTTTGGAGGGAATTTGTCATTTGAAATGTTATTTTATCTATTAAATGTGTATAAATTTTTTTCTCAATTTGTATACATTTAATTTGAAATTATTAGAGTTAATATGTATCTGTGTAAAAATAAGAGATGAATTATAATACGGAGTAACACAGATCATTATAGTTGTCAAGTATATATGGATTAAAATAAGAGATGAAACATAATATAGAGTAAATGATTCAAAATTTCTAACTCACGATTTGAATAAAAATAAATAAAAAAAAAGGAAGTTGATGTAAGCTACCGAACCTGGCCCGAGATTTAACATTTTCATGGGAAATATTTAGGGCCCGACAATGCAGCAGTCATAAGCCTTTGATATTTCAAAGTCCAAATAACAAACTAACAATCATTTCACACAACATTTGAATGAAACTCACACCGCCGTTACCCCGCCAAGCCCTTCAAACTCTTCTACAAAGCACGGGTCTCAATGGCAACCCCATCAACTACACTCTCTACGGCCACCTGATCCAGCGCTGCACCGACCGGCGCCTCCCCTGCCAGGCCAGGCAGCTCCACGCCCGCCTTATTCTCTCCGGCACCACCGCCGACAACTTCCTTGCCTCAAAACTCATCGCCTTCTACTCAAGAACCAAGCAGCTCTCCTATGCCCGCCTTGTGTTCGACCAAATTCCTCGCAAGAATACCTTCGCTTACAACGCCCTCCTCATCTCCAACTCGGTGCATAACCGTCACAGTGAAACGTTGACGTTGTTTCGGTTATGTCTATCTCGGAGGGATGCTTGTTGGGATTTGGTGGATGTTGAGCCGGATAGCTTTACTTTGAGTTGCGTGCTGAAGGCGATGTCGGAGGTGGCATTGGATGGACCTCTTTTGGCTGGAATGATTCACTGTTATGTGACTAAAAATGGGCTTGACTTGGATGTTTTTGTAGGCAATGGATTGGTGACTTATTATTCCAGGTGTGAGGATCTGGTGTCTGCGAGGGCACTGTTTGATGAAATGCCTGAGAGGGACTTGGTATCTTGGAATTCAATGATTGCAGGGTACTCTCAAGGTGGGTTTTATCAGGAATGCAAGGATTTGTATAGAATGATGTTGGGAGTGGAAGATCTAAAGCCTGATGAGGTTACAGCTGTGAGCGTTTTGCATGCGTGTGCACAATCAACTGATCTTGTATTTGGGATGGAAGTGCATCAGTATGTGATTAATAATGGGATCAAAATGGATTTCTCAGTTTGTAATTCAATTATTGCAGTTTATGCAAAATGTGGCAGCTTGGACTATGCCAGGGAGCTTTTTGAGGAGATGAGTGAGAAGGATGAAATAACTTATAGCACTATTGTAGCTGGGTACATGGTTCATGGGTTTGTTGATGAGGCTATGAAGATATTTGGGGAAATGAAGAACCCAGGAGTGAGCACTTGGAATGCTGTAATTTCAGGCAGGGTTCAAAACAATCAATATGATAACGTTTTAGATTTAGTTAATCAAATGCAAGTTTGTGGTTTTAAGCCTAACAGTGTGACTCTTTCGAGTGTTCTTCCGGCCATTCCATATGTCTCCCATTTGAAAGGTGCAAAAGAAATTCATGCTTATGCAATCAAAATAGATTCTGATAGGAATATTTATGTGGTTACAGCCATGATAGATACATATGCCAAATTGGGATTTCTCAGTGGAGCACAAAGAGTGTTCGATCTAACAAAACACAGGAGTGTGATTGTCTGGACAGCAATAATCTCAGCGTATGCAGCTCATGGAGATGCTAACGTGGCTCTTAGTCTATTTTATGAGATGCTGAATAGCAGCACACAGCCAGATTCTGTCACGTTTACTGCTGTACTAGCAGCCTGTGCTCATGCCGGGCTAGTTGATAAAGCTTGGGAAATATTTAATTCAGTGTTGCCTAAGTACCGAATCCAACCTTTGGTTAATCATTATGCTTGTATAGTTGCATGCCTGAGCCGAGCTGGGAGGATTTATGAAGCAGTTGAATTTATAAAGAAAATGCCTATTGAACCTACTGCACAGGTTTGGGGTGCATTGCTTCCTGGGGCATCAGAGTCTGGTGATGTTGAACTTGCTAAGTTTGTTTGTGATCATTTGTTTGTATTGGAGCCTGAAAATCCGAGCAATTATGTTGTTATGGCTAATTTATACTCAAAAGCTGGTAAGTGGGAAGAAGCAGAGCGCATCAGGGAGAACATGGCAAACATTGGGTTTAAGAAAGTTGCCGGCAGCAGTAGAATAGAAAGTCCTGGAGGATTACAAAGTTTTATAGCTGGAGGTGCTACAAAAGACGAAACATAGCATAATCTTGTGAATTCTTTCAGATGTCAAATGGAAAAAGGGGTGTCTGATTACAGATGAATTTTGAGAAGGAAAGTGCTAAAAAATGAGTACTTGATTGACAGTAAATAGAAACAAAGTCCAATTCATGGGATGGTTTGGAACTTCGGTATGCCAGAAGAAATTTCAAGCACAATGGTCACTTCGGTGATTTGGTAAGGTCAAAATCATAACGTTTCTTTTGGTGCAGTTTCATATTCTTGATTCTTTAATCCTCTTGTTCAGGCATATGGCTTAATTCTCGGAAATATAACATGTATATATGTGTGTGTGTGTGCGCGCTCTTTTTATGGTACCATAGACTCCATTGCCTTATTCAGTTGCCTTTGTTGCAGTTGCTCTATTTTAATGTCCTTACTCCTCAATCCCCAGTATAGGATTAGCATCAGATTCACCTAGGATTCTTATAGTAACCGCATGTATATAAATTATGGGGTAAAAATTATACTTTTTTAATATATATATATGTGTGTGTGTGTGTATACTTTTATTAGGAGTCAGCTGCATTATTAATTTGCTGTTTTGTAGGGCCGAGCGATAGATTGAGTAGATAAATGGACCAACTTGTTTTTCATTCTCTTGTTATTTGTTGTTTTTCACCTTAGTAAACAGATATAATGAAAAGTAGAGAAGTGCCAACCGATGTTGAAGTTGGACACAAACTTGTGGACAAGAGCCCAACATTTCCATCCACTCCCTTCCATTTTACTCCAATGTCTCACACCATTGTTATATCACATATATGATATGCTCAATAATGCAACTAAACACATCTTTTTGTCCAATGTGTGTAGCTTTATGTACTTAATAATATCATGCATAGTTTATTGGAAAAGTCTTGCATTCGGTGCAGATTTGGCTCATGTAGTAAACGGTTAAAATTGCGACATATATCCATTTGGTGTTCGTGTGAGGTTTAAGACTAGATGTGTGCAAGATTTTGCAGTATTTTGTGTGAGATAGATAAATATGATGGGGAGTGGGGATGCTCTCAATTTTGAGTTTGGTAGATGAAAATCGAGAAAAAAAAAAAGAAGATATTTCTACTACCTTTTTTTTTGGGGGTATTGTTAGAAAATGAGAGGGTGTATTTTTGTTGTAATTTAAAATTTGATTTTGTTTTATCTGATATTTTAAAGGAATTAATAATAATGATATTTAATTTGTAAGGAAGAACACATATATATATATATATATAAGTGTGTGTGTGTGTGTGAAGGAAAGTGATTGTCCCTTGTTTTACTTTTTCTTGGTCACTTTTCTTCAATTACTATGGAAGTGGTGGTCATGTTTATTGTCGACATTTTCTTTTTCCTCTTTTGTTGTTTTAATATTGGTTGCTTTGGATCTGATGTTTTCTTTAAAGAACATTCCTCGTCTAGGAAATATTTTATTGATATCTTTCTTGACTTTACACTATTACAATCACCTTTTTAATTGATTGTTTGCGGGTTTTTTTTTCTTTCCATTTTGCCAACTCACTTCGCAATCAAGTATGTAATATTTTTGTAGTTTTAACAGTTCGGTGTCATACTAATTTAATAAAAGATCTCATGTTCAAATTTTATGAATGGAATTCTATTTTTTATAAGAAGAGTTTTACACTTAAATTGTCCAATTCGATTCAAATATAAATTGAATCGGTGTTTATTGGTACTGGTCATTAGTAGACATTCTCAAGATGTCTACTAATAACTAAATCTTGAATGTTGATTTTGTTAATTTATAATTTGTGTTTCCATGTCTTTATTACTTGGTACCAATGAGAGAAGTATAAAATCTTTGTATGCGTGTCTTAGAATTTCATAAATTATTCAACATTAAATAATATTTAATGCGTTAAGCGTAAGTGATCTACAATCTAACTTCGCACCATAATACTATCTATCGAGTTCGATTTGTTGTTCTCTTTTGTATTTTATCTTAAATTCCGTCTCATATATTTCAATGGTTATTTTTATACACATACGATATATACAATATAAAATAATAAAAACTATTATTTAGCATTGAAAATGTTAATTACTATCAAGATCATAATTCTTGTACTCAAGTTTTGTGGTCACCATTTGTTGATTGCTCATTACACGTGTGTTTTGCATTCGAAAATAAATAATTTAGTATATAGTTATTTCAATAATTAACACAAAAAGTTTAATTAGATTTTTGTGAATATCCATAGTTGGCAATTCTCATAAATCCAATGTATATATAGTAAATTTTTTACTTTAATTTAGTTTGATCGAACTCAAATTATATGGCAATTATTTTGCGCTTGTCAAATAATTGACCATTCTCCGTAAATTATACACAAATTATATGATTAATGTACAATATTCGCTACGTGACTAATAGTGTTTCAATTAAATTTGGTTTGAATAAGAAATTTTTGTATATATGCATATATACACATGTATATGTTGTGTGTGTATATATATATATATATATATATGCAAGGAGGACAACATGATTGTAATATGAAAACAGTGTCGAACACCAATTTTCTCCTAATAACAAGAACTCATCACACACACACTACACACACAGTGGCACATGCCCTATGATGGCAAGCTACACCACCTCCACAGAAGCCACAATCATGACCGCCCTCTCCACCCTCGCCCCATCCCAACTCTCACACCTAACCCACTCCATCGCCGCCGTCTTCCGCCGCCACCTCCGCCGACTCTCCTCCCTCCTCTCCTCCCCGACCATCTTCACGCTCACCCTCCGCCACCTCCACTCCCTCTCCCTCCACCACAAGTCCCTCCTCATCGCCCGCCACCTCCTTTCCAGTCTCACCCTCCTCACACACTTCACGACGCAAAACACCACCACCGCCGAAGCCGCAGCAGCACCGCCGCCGTACTCCATGAAACTCCGGGACCTCGACGCCGTCCTCCTCCTCCTCCTCCTCTGCGAGCTCCACCAACACGACCGGGAACTCCTCGACGCGCCGCCGTCGCGGTGGCGCGTTATTCTAATCGATTACGTTTCTAATTCCATTCTGAAACTGTCAAATTTTGGTGGGTGCTCGAGCGGTGAAGCTTTGATCCAGTACATTGAGAATGTGGGGCGATGCTGGAATTTGGTTACTGCAATGGGCTGCGGCGGCGCCGGGGGTTTGAAGGAAGGGAGGGAGACGGCGGCGTCCGCCGCGGCGGTGGTGGCTCTGCCGTCGGTGGAAGTGAGCGGCGGCGGCGGAGAGTGCGTGATTTGTAAGGAGGAGATGAGGGAAGGGAGAGAAGTGTGTGAATTGCCTTGCGGCCATTTGTTTCACTGGATTTGCATTTTGCTGTGGCTAAAGAAGAGAAATACGTGCCCCTGTTGCCGGCGCCGCCTCCCCACCGACGACGTCCGCCGTGAGATCGAGCGGTTGTTGGAGGAGCTCGCCAGGATCGGCGGCGGCGGCGGTGGCGGTGGTGGGAGATTGAATCAAGAATGGTGTTAATTGGGACGTGTAATATCTTGTGAAATTAAAGGTGAGATTAGTGTAGAGTCAAGCATATGATGAAATGAGTAGAATTGCAATAATTACAAGAGATGATAATATATTTATGTTTTCTATGTTTTGTAATTAGCTTCTGGAAATCGTTTTTTTTTTTCTTATACTTTACCAATTGTCGAATGAGTAGATTTTTATTTTTGTTTTCTTCTTTTAATAAAAAATAATAAGAAATTATAATATAGAGAAAAAAAAATTAATTTTGATTTTTCATTGATACACAAGCATCGTATATTGTTAAGTAGAAACAAAAAATATAATGCAGTTTAATAGTAGATTTCAACTGGTTGAAGCTTGATAGATAAATTCTAAATAATTCTTGGAAAATTTTTATGCGAATCTGGCTCGGTCGAATCCAACAAATCATATAGCAAATGTATTGTGCTTATCAAGTGATTGGTTATTTTTCCTAAATTATATACAAATCGCTTAGTAAGTCTAAAATACTCACAGCGAGGTTAATGCTGATTCCATTAGTAATTATAACAATTGTTGATTAATCAATTATGTCTACCATAATAAAAGTAAATAGGCATATGCGTTTTTTTTTTTGTTGGGTTGAGCATGCACATTTATTTTTATAATAGATATCAGATCATATAATAGCAATATGATTGGGAAATATTTCTGTTGATTGTGACAAATAAATTGACCCGCATGGTTCTAAGATGAAAGAGTTCTATAGCTATGGAACATCACTCGTTTTTGATAACAAACGTGTTGTTGAATAAAGCATTTTTCAGGGGCAAAATCCAAGCCATTTATTTATTGATGATATAGCATTGAGATTTCAATCGTTTTATTTAGGACAAATTACATCCACTACTCTTAAAATATAAATATAATTATAAATTAGTTCAGTAATTTCAGAAATTACAAATACCTTCTAAAATATGCATTAATTTAACAAAATTAATTTTTTTATTAAGACATGACTTAATTACGAGTTGTATTTCTTGTATTTTTAGTGGGCTTTTGATCAGAATTCGCTCGGTCTTAACATGTTCGAAGTATAGAAGTTATATATGAAGTCAATTTAAAAAATTAAAAAAAAACATAAAAAAAATAGTGGTGGTGTTAGATTATAGATTGTGATACCCGATAAAAGTATACAATGTAATTATTTCGCAAAGGTTGGTGAACTTAGAAAATTAATCAAGGGATTTTATTAGATTTGACGAAGTGCATCCCTTATGACAAGATTGACTATAATGGTTGTTGGAAAATTATATTTTGACCATCTTTATTAATATCTACAATAAATTCCTAAATTCCAGTGAAATATTTGTAAAATTTAAAACAAGTAGAATTAACGTATAATTATAGTAAACTTCGATGATTGTAGATGTAATTTGTCCTTTATTTTATCGTTCCCAATCAAATCAACATAGAAAGCATATTGATAACTAAACGCATACTCTATGAACTAAATTAACTAATAGTTGGCTCTTAATTCAATAATTGTTAGTTGACATTAAAAATGTAATAATTATTTATTTTATTGAAAAGGCCGAAAAAAAAAATGGGTGCTGTGACTAAGTGTGTGAGATTTAGGGTGGACAATTGTTTTATGCACTCAATTTAGATTTCATATTTCATATATGCATCTAATGGTGAAAATTATATCATGTTATTTAATTTATTTAAAAAATATATATTAACATGTTGTGTACGACATAATTTAGATTATTTATATGTGAGGTCAAACGTTTGAGTCATATAAGAGTTTTTAAATTTGGGCTAGCATTAGTTGGAAGAGAATGATGAGAAATGTTTCTATACGCCTGGTTTGAACCCCATATATACATTAGTCAGTTCAAATCGTACCATATTGATAAAAATATGATATAATTTGATCCATTTAATCTATACATGGTATCTCAATATTGAATTCATGCAAGAATTTTTCGAGAAGAAGCCCAAAAACCTTTGATATTTGTGTTGTGAGGTGACATTTTAATAAAATTACAATAGCCGAGATTTGAGAATTCCAAATTTGTGACATAATAATTGGCAATTTATCAGAATTGGGTCTCAGCCCAACAAAAAATGAAAACAGACCCAATCTTATCCAGGCCCAAATTTACCCATGTGGCCCAGTCTCTCTCTCTCTCTCTCTCTCTCTCTCTCTCTCTCTCGTTTTGAACTATATTTTGTAAGAGAAAGGAAACGCAAAGAAAAAGGTGAATAAAAATCAGTGAATGAAAATTATTCAGGAAAAAATTAATGAAAATCGAATGCAATCAAATATCGTAATTATTATTGGTCAGAATTTAGTTTATAACGATTTATTTCCAAAAAAAAAAATTATAATGATTAAGTTACAATTCTATTTTTCTAAAATATTTTAATGAAAAATTAAATTTAAAGACTGGATAAATTTGGGCCCAGAAGATAGGCCCAAAGTGAGCCCATTCAAGCACAACTACTTGCAATGATGGCCAGAATGTTGGCCTGGTCGCCATAACATTTCCCTTTTTTCAAAAAAAAAAAAAGAAGAATAAAAATATTCATAAAGTTATCTAAAATATACATATATATATACATACATATATGTATATATATATTCAAGCCCAATCATATTTTTATTCTTTAATGAAGATAATAATTCGTGGCAGGCGATAATCATAAGAGCCAAAAATATAACTTCGAGTGCAATCCAATCTATCAACTTTTTTTTTTAACATAACTTTAATTTTATTTTAATTGTTTATTAGATTAAAAAATAAGTTAAAAAATCCCAAACTTTAAATCAAGTTATGATTACTTTTTTTTTTCGAGAAAAAAAAAGTAAAGTTATGATTACTGCAAGGCCCATTTGCTGTATTTTTATGGGCACGCATGCATAAAAAAAAAAAAAAACTAAGGCCCTTGCTCAGAAAAATTGTCTTGAACTTTGCTTTCTTTTTTTTTTTTTTCCGATTTTATTCACTCGGTTTCGACTTATTGGTTTACTAATCTGGATCGGATACTGCAGATGCCCATTATGGGGGCAATCCTCCTAACCCAATTGCTCCATTCACAATGCCAAGGTTCGAATCTTTGACCTTGCTTAAGGGATCTAGCGCCTCATCTCGCTAGACCAACTATTAGTAGGCCTTGAGCTTTGCTTTCGAGTGACGATTAGTACTCTCAAACTTATGGCAAAAATCATAACAATGTCTCTACTCTCAAACCCCCATTTCTTTCAAAATGTACAAAGTCACCACCAAGTGTGAATCATAATCATAATCATAATCATAATCATCATCACTATTTGTATTAATAACTATAAGAAATTGAATTTCTTCAAGATTTTACATCCCAATGTAAGGAGAGGAGACTAAAAAAAAAGTCTTTAATTACAAGTTTAATAGTGACATTAATTTTATTTTTATTATTATTACTATTAGGTTTGATTACACTTCTAAACTATATTCCATACTGTGTTTACCTTCCTAAATACAAGATGTAACAAATTAGCTCCACATAATGGGAAAAAAAGAAGAAGTGATAAATCCGCCCCCTGATATTTACCGTTCAGGGGTTGTTTTGTTAAACGATATAATTTAAGAGTGTAAAGTGTTATTAATTTTTATTATACATATTAGTAACATTGGTACATTCAATGCGTGTACATAACAAAAAAATAATTTAATTTAGTGACATACTAATTTTTTTTTGGTATTATTTATACTATCAAAATATTTTTATTTATTTTTAATAGACTTATAAAATTAGTAATAAGTAAAAATAAAATAATTTAAAATAAAAAACTGAGAAAACAATGAGAAAGAGATTTAAGCAATGATATTGAGCAGTATTGCGAGATAGAAAAGGACAGAGATGGGGAGAGAGGGAAGGAGAAAGAAAAATGTAGAGAAAACAAAAAGAATGTGTAAGAGGAGAGAGAAAATAAAAAAATTAAGTAATTACTAAAAAATGCTGCATCTTTATCTAATAGCATAGAAGTATAAATAATACAAAATTATAGATAGTATAGATATACAACTTAAGCATTAAAAAGCCTTAATTGGGTCAGTCATACTCGACGTACTTGTACACTGTAACTCTAGTTTTGTAGGTCACTCTATTGACCCAACCTGGTCAAGCCCCTTTGAGCTTCGGAGTACTGCTGGTTCAACAAAGGTTTGAAGGATCAAATCGGAACTTCAAAGGTTCTATAATTAATGATTAAACTCGACTCACTGAGATCAAATCTATTTTATTGTAATTTCATCCACGCTAATTTTATTATAAATGTATAATTAATATTTTTTTTTCCTCTCAAAACTACAAGACAATAAAATAAGATTGCACTAGATAATTTGAATCAATATTAAAAAAGCTCAAAATAAACATACGTCTAAATTCAAACTTGGAGATCTTTTTGTCTATTTATATAGAAAACAAGTTGAATGTGAAGTTAACAACACGAGCAAAGAGTGACGGAGGAGGTGGGGTATAATGAAAATGTACACCAGCTATCATGTGACTATACTTAGACTGAAATCCCAGCAGAATTTATTGTCGTTTTCTATTTTTTCAAAATTCAAATACAAACATTTTAAAACTGTCCTAGAAATTATATTAATTAGTAAAACCCATTTTTTTTTTTAGTCTATATGTTTGTATTATACCCAATAAAGCATGGAGTTGCAATTATGAAGTTTTTGGAGATTTGAAGAGTTTCACGTGACACTAATTAGGCATAAAAAGTATGTAGCTTGTCATGATGCTTTTAAATATTCATATTGCTATAAAATGTTGCACATATAGGTATCATAATATACATAAGGACCACTAGTTATTGTATCACAAATTATGTTATATAGTATAGAACTCAGGAACAGAGCTTCAGATATATACAAATAAAATAAGAAGTAAAAAGTTATAATCTTTATAGCATGCCTAATGACCACATTATTTAAAAATTAAATCATCACCGACTAAATTTGAGTGCGAATCGGATCGAACCATTTAGATGTAAAGCTCTCTTCCTACCAAAGGCAACTGCATTCTCAGAGTTCGAATATGAGACATTTAGTTAAACTACTATAGTATTGAACCGCTAAATTACGTGGCCACACACACACACACACACACGCACATTTATATATATATATATATATATATATATATAACTCTTATCATGATAAAGCAGAGGAAATAATATGATGAAAAATTAAAAAAAAAATCCCATTCTTCTTCTTATTGATAATAGTCAATATATACAAGAGCAAAAGAAACCATACATTTTTAAACAATTTCCTAAAAAACTACCTATAAATATTACAGTAGTGTCAAAATATACACTCAATATTCTCTTGGGTTGTGTTTGGTAAGGGTTTATGGATAGGATTATACATGCATCTCAATCATAATTATGTTTGGTAGAATTTTTGTTGGTCTTCTATAAAGCGTAGGCTCGATTTCTTATCTATCCTTTTATGGGATAGGTGGGATGTGTAATTCATTTGATTTGAATTGAGTTGATAAGAGTTATAATTTACTGTACTGCTCTTAATATGTTTGATGGGCTTACGTTAAAGGTTTTTTTGTAATTTACTTATAATCCACATAGAAAAAGAATATTATCAAATATCATTTGAAGGATACTTTATGAAACAATACTTGCCACCAAATAGATTAATGTAATGGATTAGTAATAGATTTATAGCATTTGTATCCAATAGTTTCGCTATCACCCATAATTCTATACGACTACCAAACACAACCTTATTATATTTATATTATAAAATATACACTAAATATTGTCTTGCCTAATCTATCGTGAATTTACACTTTCATAAATGGGTAGCTTATATCAAATTTTCTTTTCCTCTTCATAAAATTGTCCAAAAATATAAGCTGGAGACTTGTTGGTGCCATGAATGAACAGTTACACCTTTAATTTAAAGCAAATGAGGAAGGCATAAATACTGAGATAAAAGACAACATTAATGGTGGGGGTAAGAGTCCAAAGGCCCTGACATATGTACAGATTAAATAAATTTATCAGCATTTTTTGAAAAAAAAAATAGATAAAAAAAATAAACAAGGGCTGTGCCCAAAAAACCAAAATAATATATATATATTTTTTAGACTTCCTATAAATTCCTCATTATTTTCATTTGTTTAAAAAGCATCATCTGGGCCGACAAGGTAAAGGTGTTTTGTTGATTTTATTTAGATAAAAAAGAAGTGCTTTGAGTGAAACGGATCATTTTCAAGAACTGAAGATGACAGGGGGAGGCAATGCAGATTCAAAATGGGGGTGAGTTATCTTAGAAATTTCAGGGCAATTTTTAATTTTTGGTCATTCATTGTTGTTGTGGATGAAATTGTTTAATATGTGAAAATGGGGTTTTAATTTCATTTTTTTTTTCAGTGAGAAGAAAATGGAAGTAGAAGATAGTGTGAGGACAGTGGATTGTTTGAGAGGGAGATTGCTTGCAGAAAGAGTGGCTTCAAGAAATGCAAAACAGGAAGCAGAACAATTGGAACACGAGGTCTCTCTCTCTCTCTCTATATATATATATATATGTGTGTGTGTGTGTGTGTGTGAGAGAGAGAGAGAGAGAGAGAGAGAGAGAGAGAGAGAGAGAGAGAGAGAGAATGTGGCTATCAAAATGAAATGTGCCTACATTTTCTGGTTTTTTTGATGAGGTTAACCTTGTTTTCTGATATGGGATTGATATATACATATACATGTGTGCGTGTGTGTGTGTGTGAAAGTGGCTATCTAGTGAACTGTGCATGTACATTTTCTTGTTATATTAGGAAGCTAAACTTTTCCTTGATATATGTGGTTACAATTTTTCCCCAGTTAACCTTCAAAATAGCTATTATCTCTCACTCACACACACACACACACACACACAGCTTCAAAGTTGTCACATTTTTCAACTGATAATCGCTCCCATTTCCAATGTCCCCCCAAAAACACAAATCACAGTTGATGGAACTGGAAAAGCTGTTAAAACAAGAGGCGAAATCACGAAACCGAGCCGAGAAGAGGCTCAAATTCCTACTGAAGAAGCTCGAATCCCTGAGCATCTCTTACGTCTCAGATGAATCACAACACTCAGGCTTGATGGACAAAACCGACATTTCATCCGTATCATCCACAACTACTTCAAACAATGGCAGTCAGCAGATGAAAATCCCAAACACATTCAAAAATCAAGAATCAGATGAAAATGCCAAATCCCCAAAAGGGTCCAAAGATTTGCTGCAAAAATTTTCGCAAAGTTGTTTATCGAGTCTCGGTGATGATAGCTCTGCAAATGAAGGGAATTTTCAAGAATCAGATGAAAATGCCAAATCCCCAAAAGGGTCCAATGATTTGCAGCTAAATTTTTCTCAAAGTTGTTTATCGAGCCTTGGTGATGATAGCTCTGCTAATGAAGGGAATTTGAATGTAGATATGATGTCCTCAGAGGATTTTGAGCAAAATATCAAACAACATGGCAGAAATGAGGATTCTTTATCATCTGCAAGTGATTTACAGTCTGAAATATCAAGTCATCCGGGCTTGAGCCAAGATTACAACAATAGTTCAAAGATGGATGAGCAGAGGTGAGATATCTTCAAGATTTGTAGCTTTTTGTTATGCTGCTTTAGTTTGAATTCTTGAAAAATGCATTTCAAGTTTTAAACTTTGAGGCCTATATCTTGTTAGCTAATAGTTCAACCTTCTTTTAGTAGCTTGGTTGGTTATTATTTCTTGAAACATTTTTCAGTCTATTTCCTTTTCAGCTTCACACACACACACACACACACCCCACACGCATACACACACACACAACAACAACAAAGATCTAGGGTCCAAACATAGCATGAAAGCAATCACTTATTAGTTGTGATTGTGTTATGTGTTTTCTTGCAGTGATATGTACAATCACAGCGTCAAATCTTGTGCTGAAGAGGGCTGCAACCAAGAAGATGATCAAGAAGATCCCGACTATCACGTAGATAATTCGATGGCTCTAGTTCTTGTCAATACGCCTCAGAAAGTTCGGCCCATAAATCCAGAAGTTCTTGACGCCACAGTGAAACAAGTGCTCGATTCCTTGAGACGTGCTAGAGAACAACTTCAGAGCTCGATGGAGAGGAGGCGAACAGACATGATCAAAGTTGGTTAGAGTATGAATTCTTTTCATGCAAAAGAACATTTGCTCTTTCATATATATGAGTATAGTTAATAAAATCGAGTTGTGCTTGTTGTAGCCGATGTACGAGTCTTTTTTATTTTTTCATTTTTTCCTTTTTATGTCTTGTGCATTGTTCCTATTTATGCATCCCCTGCTTCAAATTTGGACGCGAGGAAAAGTTAGAATGAGTCTTGATTTGTCCTTTTTCAAAGAGATTCTTCAACTGGCACCAAAACTAATCACGTGCCGAATGTATTATACCTGTGTAATGTGATTGGCATATATTTATGGGAAAGTGATTAATCACACGGCAAGTAAGTGTTGTAATTTGTTAGGTGCAGCCATGTTCTTGCACGATAGTTTAGGACCAAGGTAGCATGAAATAAACTTTTTCAGCCTTACATGCTCCAAATTTGCCCTTGCTTTTAGCAACAAATAGCAGAACATGAAATGATGTACCAAGTGACACTCATGAAAAGTCTGTATGCCCCAAAAGCACTAACAATCAGTGAGACAGACAGTCAAATTACTCTGTCCTTCTTGCCTGTATAAAAAGCCCAAAAAATCTGGCTAAAGTTTCATGAAAACAATGTTTTATGTAACCCAAACTGTTAAATAAAGCTAAACCAAAAAAAATTGAAAAAATAAGCCTTCAATAATGGTGCTAACTGCATATCAACAACCTAAATCATATTATGATTTCATAAAATCAAATTTTATGTGAAAGATTAGGACTTTCTTTTTGTACACTTATAACAACTAGTCACTGGTCTAGCCATGTATAATTTAGAGGGTGCACGTATACCCCCGAATGATATATATGTGTATGTGTATATATATGTATAATTAAATTTGATTGACCAATTTTCTTTGGTGCTCTCTATGATCGTCCTTCACTTCATTTCTTGATTTTTTTTTTAAATTTAATTATTTGTATTTTCGATAATATGTAGTTAGTTAAATGCACCATTGAACTCAGGATTTTGGCTCCATCATTGCATATATTGACTTCTATATATGTATACGTAGCATATAGTAGTGACACACTTGATATTTGAATCCGATTATATAAGATTTATTCTTATTATTATTGGGGTGTTTTGATTGAGAAGATTTATAATTTTGTAAAATGATTACTGAGTTGCTGAGAAAGTTTCAAGAAATAGCTTTTCTTGGAGAGAAGAAAGGGTCACAAGTTTAAAGAAGGCAACCAAATAAAGCACCAATAACTAGATTAACAATCATTACACTTTCTCACCCATCCACCAACTTTGCACAAAAGATGTGAAATTCAATTTCACACTTTAAATAAGGTTAGCATAATTTTCAGGAATAATTACACCAACACCCCCTAACATTGATAAAACTACCCTTTAGACCCTCTGACATGTGCATAATTACATAAACACCCCAAAAATCAATCAGGCGTGTGGGGAGAGGGGTTGGGTGGTTGATTATGGAAACCTAGAGATCTAACTGTGAAACAAAGGTTGTTGTTGTTGATGATGATGATGTGTTCTTAGCATTACACAAACCTCAAGATTGTAAAACAAAGATTGATGGTGATGTTGTTTTTTCAGCATTACACAATCAAATGCACAAATCTCAAGAAATCCAAATGTCACGTCCTAAACTCGAGAGTCGAGTTATCTTCAAATGCACTCTTAAAATAACTATGAATAACTAATGTAAAAAAAATATCCAGCAAATAGTATTTAAAATTTTGGGCTCGATTTATAAAAATTATTTTTCTTAGTTTTTCGATATGGGACGGAACACCAAGTGTATTCAAATCAAATTTGACGACGTGTAGGTGTAATTATCACTAATTTTTGGTGTAATTATCCCTAATTTTTGCTAGTTGCCACGGGGACCAATGAAGTAAACCTAGCTTATCGTTGTTCCACTGAATGTGTAACATGTTATCCAACTACAGAAATATATCACTTTCTTGGGGGTCCCCCTAGCAAGCCAGCGCAGCAAGATCAACTAACCTAACTAATTTCTTGACTTTTTGTTATTTTATGTGTCACATTAATGTAGGATAGATATTATATATATATATATATATATATATATAATATTAAGACTTTTGTAGTAAATACTAGAAGCCCAAGCTAGATCATTGTGTGAAGGAAAATGAGAAATTTGAGATTTTAACTTATATATATTTTTTAACTTATATTTTAGCTTGAGTGCATCGCCCAAGAAAAAGAAGCACTCTTCATGGTTCTCACTAATCCAAAAAACCAAACTTTAAAGAACTATTTATAATATGAGTTAGGCAAAAAAATAGAAAAGAAAAGAAATTTTGATATGGCTCAAATTAAATTTGATCGAATCGTATTTAATCATACGACGAATAAAGTTATAATGCATGACCACTAATCACTAGATACGCTCATACAAATATTTTGAAAATTTTGCTACATATATGGCTTTAACACGGCTATCTAATGTAAATTATATATATAAAAATATATATACACAAATTGCGTACGTATGTATATGTATATAATTGATAAATAGGTACATATGTAGAAATATGTAATTGATATACAAAATTATGATTACAATAGGAATGTCACTCATATCAAATCTGGCATTGGGAGTCTCTTAATATGATTTATAGGCTATGATGTCAAAAAATAATAATAATAATAATTTGATACTTTTCTAATTAACTTCAGATTTTTTTCTGTAAAAGTTTTATAACTCATATTTTAAACTTTGAAAAAGGAAAGAAAAAATGAAAACGAAAGAAAGAAAGATAAATTTATGTTCTTACAGTATCAATGTTGTGTGCATCATGTGTTGTTTTTGTTTATATATATATAATAATTTTGAATATGATTTTACCATATCGATCACGTACATATCTTATCCTGCGATTAATTCCATAGGTGTAGAACCAAACTTAAACCTAAAAAAGAAAGGCCTTTTGAAAAGCACTTATTTCCGTGATCATAAGCAATAGTAGAAAAATTCTATTCCAAATTTGATTTGGTGAATCAGTATTGATTAAGCAGAACGTGTATCGTATTTATTACAGAACTTATCAATATTTTTGAGAGGACGACTAATCACGTAATAAGTGCACTAAAAGACTTCTCCGAACCATTAAGCCTATTTTGGGTGAAAAATAAGAGGAGGAAAAAAATTGCCAAAATTGATGCTTTGCTTTTCGTTCATTTAAAAAAAAAAAAAAACCCTAAAATCTTGGCCATCTAAGTGAAAAAACCCTGGAGCCAACCGTGAACCATACCGTTACAAGGCGCAAATTCATGATCCTTTTAAGTCCGAAATATACTCTCTTTCAATCCCGTTGTTCTAATTTTTTTTGTCTCCCCATTTTTGTTCTTTAGCCTCTATATAATAATAATCATAATCTGGGAAGTGAGATCTTTTTCTGACACCAATCTAGAAAAAGATCATCTTCCTTGCCGAGAAAATTCCAAGACAGGGTTTTTTTTTCTTGTTTTCCAACACCTTGATCCACGATCAAACTCTGTCACCATCAATTCTTTATATGGGTTTTTACAGCTGAGGCTGTTTCTTGAAAATTCGAAAAAAAAAAAAAAAGTTTCTTGAAAATCGGGAAAAAAAAAACCCATAGAAGGTCCACAAAATTCAACCGGATTGAAGAAGGTACGCAGAGAACAAACTCGAGACAAATTTTTCCTGGAGGGATTTTGGGCATACCCTTTTGGTCCCTTCTATTTATATATCTTTCCATTTTTTTTTTATTTGTTTGCTTACATATTAATGGTGTTTAGGCCTTGTCATTTTTTTGGGCATATATTATGAGAATTAGGTTTGTAGGGTTTTGATCATATTCAAAAGCTGGAGATGAAATTCGATTTGATGAACATATATTTTGCCGGTTCTTTTGGATAGATTATGCGTTAAAGAAAGCTGGTTTTCTTGATCACTCTCGCCCCGTTTGATTGTCAATTGCTTCTTTTGGACATTTTAGCATTTGTTTGAAGTGCTATATTGATATCAAATATTGGGGGCTTAATACGAGAATGGTGAGGACGACTTGTTGGGAGCCATGGGTGAATGGTAATGTGAGGAAGGGTGTTGGGAAACTAAGATGGCGAGGGGGTAATCAAAAAGGCAGAGTTAAAGGTCTCATGTGGTCCAAGGATTTGGGGCATCACGTCAATGGCGAATTCTCGATGGCCACGGTTCAAGCCAATTCTTTGATGGAGGATCAAAGCCAGATCGAATCGGGGCCGTTGAGTTTCCTTGATTCTGGGCCTTGCGGTACCTTCATCGGAGTCTATGATGGGCACGGAGGGCCAGAGACATCCCAGTTCGTGAACAAAAACCTATTTGCGAATCTCAAGAGTATGGTTTTCTTCTCCTTTGATTGTGTTTTCGCTCTGTAGTTGAAGAAATTCATGATGATAAGAGGGTGGTTTGGCTATTTGATAAGCTTGTTTTTAAGTGTTTGTGAGTTCCTATAGCTTATAACATGTTTCTAGGGATTATAGGCTATTTGGTAAGATGTTTTGAGAATTTATAAGGGTATTTGGTAAAAATGAGAGCTTATAAGCTCTTTCTAGTGTAACAAGTGAACAAACAATAACATAGTACCATTGATATCATATGAATATATGTTTCTTGGGATGGTTGAAATGCAATATTGAAAAATAGTTACAGTATTCTGTTTAGAATTCAAGAAATTGCAAGATGTTTCAAGACAAAAGTTGAAAAAAGCTTACTTTTTCCAGGGTTGGCGTTAGAGAGCAACCGCCTCATCGGCAAGATAACATGATTTATGGCATCTGTCATCAAGAGGGGTCATGTTTTATACATGTGTTGCTATGTTTATGAACTCCATTTTGCTATCACGTGTTTTGCTATCACTTGTAATAAAGCCAAACCTCAGGGGAGAACCCTATAATTGTCCCTTTGATATGATACTGAATCTATAATGTTGCCCTTTGTTGCAACCTTGACAAACAGAATTCGCCACTGAGGACCAAGAGATATCTGCAAATGTTGTCAGAAAGGCTTTCTTGGCAACGGACGAGGAGTTTCTTTCACAAGTGGAGCAACAGTGGCGTCTTACGCCTCAAAATGCTGCGGTGGGGACATGCTGTTTGGTGGGGGTGATATGCAATGGGCTAGTATATGTTGCCAATGCCGGGGACTCCCGTGTTGTGTTGGGCAGAGGAGTGGCGGCAATTCAGTTATCCACCGAGCACAATGCTAGTGTTGAATCGGTTAGAGAGGAGCTAACGGCTTTGCATCCCGATGATCCACAGATTGTTGTTTTGAGGCACAAAGTTTGGCGCGTTAAGGGTATCATACAGGTACCTCCTGTTGGAGTTTTCTTGCTGGTCAATTACACTTGTCCCATCCTGTAATTATGTGTGATTATACAGTTTTCTCCGGTTGAATTTAAAATTACAAATACACCCCTCCAATGCGAGAGTGTTCTGAAGGTTTATTAAAATTTGAATGACGTCGCCACTGGGCCTGTAGTCTAGACCTGGAACCCTCTTTTCCTCTCCTTTCCCCTTTGGGTGAGTGGGTGCGTGTGTGTGGCATTTCGGTCGACATCTATAGGTATCTCAAGTTGATTGTATCAAAAAAAAAAAAAAAAGAAAAAGGGAGTTGAATGATGTCATCGTTTAACTATGTGTGATAGACGACATAATGGTTTAAGTGTGAGGTGAAATAAGTCATGAGGTGGGTATCTGTAATTTTGACATAGTTACATAAGAGGTTGCTGTAATTGTTACTGATTTCCTTCCTTTCAGGTTTCGAGATCAATTGGAGATGCCTATCTTAAGAGAATGGAGTTCAACAGAGAACCGTTGTTGCCTAAATTTAGGGTGTACGAGCCCTTCAGCAAGCCGATCCTTAGTGCCGAACCATCGATCTACATACACAAGCTCAACCCAAAGGATCGGTTTCTCATATTTGCTTCTGATGGTTTGTGGGAGCATCTCAGCAACCAGGAGGCAGTCGACATCGTTAACAACTATCCCCGTCGCGTAAGCCCTTACATAATTTGCAATACTCATCTTTACAAGTTTCTATCAAATTCAAAACTTTGTCCATTTAACAAATATGATCTTGTACTGCAAAATGGTATCTCATCTTTTATTTCATAATTTACATTCATACTATGTGTAAAAAATTACTTTTCGAACTATATATTTGACCTGAAATCTTTGCATATGGCGTATATCCATACATTAGAATAGAAGATGAAACACGAGATGGAATAGAAGATCTCGTGTGGGTTTCTACTTGTGTCAAAAGTTGTCACCTTAATGTTTTCACCCTTGAATTTACAACAGTGTTTGAGCATTCTACGAGCTTTGATCGTTTCCCTTGTATGTGCATCTCTTGAACAGGGCATCGCAGAGAGACTTGTTAAAGCTGCTCTTCGGGTGGCTGCCCAGAAACGAGAAATGCAGTACTCGGACCTGAAGCAGATCGATAGAGGTTTACGGAGACATTTCCATGACGATATTACGGTAGTGGTGGTGTTTATAGATCACTCTAGCACAAGCAGAACTTTATCTCACGGTTCTTTAGTCTCTTTAAGAGGGGGAGGAGGCGCTCCCAGGCTCCGCTAGCATTCATAGTTTTCTTTTCTTTTTCTTTTTCTTTTTTCTTTCCTTTTCTTTTCTTTTTTGGTTTCAAGAATATGAATGTGAGTGAAGATTTTTGATTTTCATTTTCTTCTATTATATTTTTCTCGAACAATTCGTTCCTTTTAAATTCCCTAATAAAGAAAACAAGAATCGTAAAAGAGTAAGAATGATCAGGATAGGAAACTAAACAGGTATTTTTGCGTTGAGAGGAAACCAACATCACGGCAGCACAAAATCAACGAGCAATTCGAGTGCATTTTGTTAACTATCAGAAGAGAAGCACAATTGCACACTACGTAAAATTAGCTATACGTAGATGTAATTTATTTAACTAAATACAATCAAACTGTCAGAAAAAATAGACTTGGGCCGAGTCAACTTTAGAGCTAGTTCATTAAATAAAGATTTTCCAAATCATTATAAATTACGCTATATTACTGTATTTTTATCGATATGAGATATTTTACATATTCCCTCACGCCGAGGGTTGAACACATGGGAAACCAGGAGCGTAAATCTGGCCAAACATGTAGGAAACTTGGGGTGTAAAATTTGCACAAATGGACATCTATGCGCCCGTCATGCCTAAGGACCTAACATGTCAGAAACTTAGAGCGTAAAGTTTGCACGAATAGACATCTACACACCCCCTCATGTTGAGGATCGAACACGCTAGAAACCTGAAGAATAAAGTTTGCACAAATGGATGGAAATTTTGAATGCAGGACTTTTGCGTCCTTTGATACTATGCTGAAGTAATGGAGTTGGCTCAACTACAAAAACTAGCTCATGAGGAGAGGGTTGTCCAAACTATTATAAACTACACCACACTGTTATTGTATTTTTATTGAAATGGAACATTTAACAAAACCTAAAACCTAAGCAGAAAGTCACTCAACCAAAAGCACATGAACCTAAACAGAAAGTCACTCGACCAAAAGCACATGTTAATTACTAATAATACAAGCCCACCTAGAGCTTTCCAGGTGCTAACAGCCTTATGCAAAAGCCATACAACTTACAAAATTGGGAAACTCTAACCCTGACTGAATTCAATCAAATCATTCACACTAAACTAAGCTAATTTGATCAAATCGTTCAACTGATACATGAATTACACTTATCATGTAATTGATCATCAATCCTTGTTCTTTTATCTTTCTCCCTTACTTCGTTTTATCTTTTTATAAATCATATTATGTCATCTATAATTTTTTGAACATATCATGAAATCAAATCAAAAGAAGTAAATAATTAAAAAAGTATCAGTAAAAGTAGAGACCGAAAGTTCATAAACAGAAGGATTCCTGATCACTTGGCTTTTACAAGAAATAGACACATCTCAATATTAGTTCTCTCCTACTAACAGGTCTCACTAACAAAGACAATAGAAATTTGCACAAGACCTTAGTTGATTACACAGCACATTTAACAAACCCTAGTAGACTCATCCGTTGAGGCCGTAAGTAATCGACAAACAAACACCTCCACATGTTAATCTATCTCAGAAAACCAACCATATCACAAATTCTTAGACCACATTACAGAATATATTTCACAGCTAAAGCAAATGAGTAGGAGAAACTATCATCAAACCAAGAAATACCAATCCTCATATAAAATGATCATGCAAGTCCACAATTTATATTTAACAAAATGCAGGCACTGAAGAGCAACAGACATTGGAAATTTTGTATTGTGAAGGCAGTAGATCGTTTCATTTTTTTTTATCGAAAATATTTGCACTCCCCTATCATATCAAGCCTACAAGAGAAGTTTATAAAAAATTTTTTGAGTTATTCTTTGCTGAAAGGGATCCATTTGAATACATCAACATAAATCATTAACATGCAAGAATGCAAATTGACCGGATGATGAGTTGGCAAGCAGTACACTGAGAGAAACTATAAAATGACTTAAATACACCAAACAAAGCAACATTTCAATATTTTACAGTCAGTTACCTTGCTCGTATGCACACCATGGAATGAGATGATCAGTCCCATGCAGGCAAACTCTCCCACAGGTGCAATTCGAAAAAAATGCCATGAAGCATAAAATTTCAGATGGCATGTAATGATCACAAACCTAACCAACAATGACAATTACGAAATTTTTTGAATCAGTCACCAGGTAAACGTACACTAGCAATCATGCAGGCAACAAATATAAGCAAGGAATAAAAGAAATGCTCCACCAAGATCACACTAGAACTTCTTATAGAAAACTCAGCAAGACCTTTTTCTAGGCACTAATGCAATAATTTTATATGGTTGATCGGCCACTTTAAACATAATTAACGTAATGGAGTTTGCTGTTAATTACCCCAAAGCCTCACCAGGAAAACCAAAACTAACTGACTAAAAAATCAGAGAAAATAATAGTCATTTGTAAGTCAACTGAATATCATTCGAAAGGCCTGTGCTCAGGGAATCCTTGTTAGGGAGTCAAAAGTGAAAGCAGAAATACCTCTGTACCCTACCATCCTGAGAATAGAACCAAGAAAATAAAACTATTAGCAATAGGTTGGAGTAAAAAGGAATAACGATAAATGTGCTCCAAAGTAAATAAGTTTTTCACAGGACATCTGAATAAATAAATTCCGTAAGCATGTCTCTTACTACCGATCAAAGACGAATATCCATTTAGGTTCCTCCACAAGGCTTGCCAGCAATAGCTGTCTTCTGAAATTTGCACAAGGCGTAGAAGCATAAAGGACAAAGTATTAGAAGGAAGATTAACATTTGTAGTTCTTATAAAGTTATCTAGGCAACTTACCACATCAATATTTCCTTTCCCATTTGCCTTTGGACCAGAATCCAGCTGCGAAAACCTGAAAAATAGTGTTTGATTAACTCATCAAACCAACTACTCAAAACAGGACTAGATTAATCCACAGTTTTATGATAGGATATCTAACTCATAATAAATGCACATAGTTCATACTTTGCATTACATCTCATGCAAAAGGAAGACATGAAATCGACATAACCTGATTGCCCTCGCTTCCTTTTTATCCTCCTCAGCGGAATCAATCTTGGACAAAGACCCAAACCTAGCAAGTCTAGCCTTCTTCTTTGCTTCCTCATCTGATGGGTCAGACTGTGTGATCCCAAACCTATTGAACAACCAAAATGAGTTAAAACTTACTCCAAAAAAGCATTCATTGAAAAATAAATAGAAACACACAGGCCTCTCTGCTCTAGCCTTCCTCTTCAGCTCCTCTGATGACTTGGAAGAATCTAATCCCTTGACAGCAGAACCAGTGCCAAATCTTCAAACCAAGGACATGATAAACAAGTTAACTAACAAAAACAAGCAACCTTAGTCCAACCATGAAACTCCAACATTGATCAAATAAAGCGAAGGCCTCAATGACTAATGTGCCTTATGCATAGCTCAGGACTCCTATAAAAGTACCAAAAAACTAATAGAATGAAAGTTTAAAAAAAAAAAAAAAATCAGGCAGAAACACTTTTTGTCTTCTTCAATTCACTTTATCTTCTCTGGTATTCTCCTAATCGAGGCTATGGAGGGACTCCACTGTACTCGTGAAGTTTGTTTTGCATGCAGAGAGCGATCCATGTAGCAGTTTGCTCCAAAGAACAAAATAAGAAAACCACGAGGACACATTTTACTAGAATCGCTATTGAATACAGAGAAACAACCAAACGAAAGATCAAGTTCAAAATTCTAAGACCTGACCTATGAATCATTGGAAATCCCTTATTTACTGCTAACTCTAACCATGAAGCAACTTGAATACCCTGAAAACAATTAAATTTTAAAGCCAAATATAGTACCTCTGAGCTCGAGAATTGCGCTTCTCCTCCTCAGACAACTGCACTGGCATCCCGAACCGCTCAGCACGCTTCATCTTCTTCTGAATATCAGTAGCACCACCTCCATCATCGCTGGTCCTCGCCGCCGCCGATTTGTCCTTCGTTTCGCCACCGCCTCCGCCGGAAGATGCCGGTGGCTGAGCCGATGAGGCGTCTTCTGTCGCCGGAAGCGTTGAATTAGGATCTGAATTGTGGTTGGGGTTTTCCACTTCAGCTGCTGTCGCCGTTGCCATTGCGCATGCGTGTTGTGTGTGTGTCTGAGAGAGAGGAGGAGAGGACAGCAGTAGTAGAGAGACGTGGCGCAGTAGAAGATATTGTTCTTGTGTTTCGTGCTCCCAGCTTTCCGCAGTGGGAATTCTCAAGGCATAGTCGGGGTTTGTTTCAAAAACGCGAGTATCTGACATGGTTGATTCTCCCCGACACGACCTTTAGTAACGTGTCCGTAAGAAACACGAGACGCGAATGGCCCAATTTTGAAGGGGCAAAAAGCATGTGATTTGAGAAAATAACACTCCACCCCCCCTAAATCGAAAGAATAGGTAATTAATCCTCTTGAACTTTAAAAAAAAAAAAGGCGTAACTGCCTCCTTCAAACACTTCAGCAGTAATAGTTTATTCTGATGGTAAAAATACCCCTTTATAAAAATATGATATTCACTGTTTTACTATCGTTGAATTTTAGACGATTCTTTTGGGAAAAAAAAAAATGAAATTGAGGGTTATTGTTTTGTGGAATACAATTTATCCTTAATTTGGGGTTCATTATTGTTCATTGTTGTTCTTTTCAATTCATTCTAGTGGGAGCTTTTCACACAAAAAAAAAAAAAAGAGAAAGAAAAAAAAATTTGGCATTCCGTACAAATAACAAAAATAAAATCTACATGAATATTTCACTGTCTACAAAATGTGAGTTCCACGATTTGCAAAATACACTTCCAAACTACATACTTGAAAAAAAAAAAACATACGTCTATGAAAACTTCTAACTTTAAAACTTAAACAATACAGAAGTCAATAATGTTACCAATACAGTAGAAACAACCCAAGAGATATGTACATAACTTTCTCTATTCCCATGCAAGTTCCTTGAAGCAGTAGATATGACTTTATCCAACTTTTGACCATCTCTTTCACTTTCATTAGAAAAATTAGCCACAATTTTTGATGGAAATGTCATCAGAGTGCCGCTTGGTGCCCAAGATGCTCGTTTTGGCTTACACCATAAAAAATATTCACAACTTCGATTCCGACAACAACAATATAGTTTTCCTTTAGTAGGCTTCTTCTTCAACTCCACAACCTGTAGTTCAGCTTTTGATTTACAATGACATTGTGGGGCATTCGCATACATGAGATCGAGATGCCGGTCTTTCTCCTTCGATTGCTTTTGATTCATTGAGGAATCCATCAAAAATATTTTTTTTTCAGAAACTAGGGTTTGGTTCTCTTATGACCACTTGAAGAAAATGATAGAAAAGAGATTTGGATAAATTCTGACTTTCATAATCAACAAATAAGGGCATAAATGGTATTATACATGTCAAAAAAATAAACTACTTGCATAAGATGCGATTGAAACACACGACCAAAGTGTAGGGGTTTCACCTGCCTCTTTTTGTAATATTCAAGGGATTAAATACCTATTTTTTCGATTCAGGGGATGAAGTGCTATTTTCTTAGATTATAAGGGGGTTATATGTATTTTGCCCAATTTTAAAGTCTATATGTGTATAAAGGCCTTGTTTGGATGGATCTAAAAGAAAAAAAAAAAAAGGTGTTTCTTAAACTACGTTTTTTATAGTATACTTTTATTTTTATCAAAAAATTTTACGTATGAATGCGGTAATTAAAAGTGTTGTAAAAATTGTTTTTACTTGAGTTTACTCTAGACAGCTTTAAAAAAAGTAATTTTCAAACCTTTTTTTTTTTTTGGCTTCTGTCTTTTAAAAAAAACGCAGTCAAATATAATCTTCTTCTGTTTTTCACAAAAAGTAGGTATTTCTCCTATGTTAAAAACTCATCCAAATGAGCTTTAAGTCTGAAAACATGGTTAATAAAAAATGGAACTTGAGCTCCTTTACAATCTCTCGCTTGAGCATATCTATACGGTTGATAAAGTATTGAGTTCTAGTATAATTACTTTTAATGTATTTTATTTAAATCAATTATAATAAAAAATTATTATTATTATTATTTTTTTGCTTATTATTTTTCTCTCTCCTTCCATGTCCCCATCCCCCTCCATACATTATCCAATTAAAAAATATTTCTTCATTCTCTCATTTCCAACATTACTGTTTTCGTTATGCGGAAATTTTTTTGTTACATTCAAAGTATAACAATTTTTAGATTTTGTCATTTGATTTTTTTTTTTGGATGTTGGGTCTAAACTATACGAATTTTGTACTTTATCACATAAGGGCACTTTTCGGTATAAAAAATCACCGAAATTTAATCATGCATCTAGCTCATGAGATTATTATTACTACCTAAGAACACTTTTCAAAATAAAAAATTACGTGCCCGACACATAATATTACTAAAGGCACATCCATTATTTTCGTATATGTGAAGGGTAAAAGGTTTGTGAAAAGCCAAAGATAGGGTTCAAACTGGCACCATGAACATAAACAATACTTATTTACCACTTGAATAATTAACGTAACTATATAATAGAAGACACATTTGTTTATTAGTCAAATTTGGTCCAACTCTTTAGCAGGATCAATATGGGATGGGTGAATTGTTTTAGTGTAATCAAGCCCAATTATAAGCCCTAAATTAAGGCCCATAGTTTACCCGACTTAATTAATACGTGGGCTCATCTCAATAAAATAGCTGTTAAATTTGTCGATATACCAGATAACAAGATACCCATCACATTGGTACACGTGTCACAAGAAAACGAAAAACGAACGACAAACCATTTCCCCGGCTAGCGGCTGTCACATTAGCAAATCCTCGTCATCATCGTCGTCAAAACAGAAGAAAAAGCCCGGTTAAGCAACTGTCACGTGACCTTTGTTTTCAAATCACACCACAGCACCACTGAGAACGGGTCAACTAGATACACACGAAAATCTATACATACAGAGAGAGAAAGAGGAGAGAGGGGGCAGACAGAGAAAGAGAAATGGAGAAGAGCGAAGAAGAAGGAAACAACCAGTTAACTGTTTGAGGGGAGATGAAAGTATAGCCATTCGATCCTCCGATAAAACTCCCGAAACGATTTCCCGCCGTCTGATCACTGCCGCAGATGGCGCGGAAATCCTACCAAGTTCTCATCAATTCCGAACCTAAACGGTAACATCACTTGCGCCCTGCGCCCGCACGTATACGATCACATATATACATGCATATATACATGTACATATACATATACGTATACATACATATACATATTTTTGTGTGCGCGTGGTGTTTGCCATAATGTTCACGTCGGTTAGTGCGAGTTTTCAGCGCTACAAGTGTGGCTATGGCCGGGGTTTTCTCGGAATTTAGAGCGAGAGCTTTTAGACTGATTCGAAATTTGAGGAGATTTTAGTTTTCGAGAGACAGACTGCCATGATCAATGAGCTTGCGTGTTAACTCATTTAGCAATTTTGTTGATCAGGAACGGGAGTACGATTTTGGCCGGGATAAAATTACAGAATTCGAGACGGATAGCCTTGCTTTTTTAGTTGGTTCATGTTTCTGTGATATATGGGAGGCATTTTTTGAATCGATGCATGAATTTATTTTTCTTTCTTTGTTCTTCCTTCTGTTTCTTTCCAGATTATTTTGATTTTTATGGTTGGATCTAGTGAAGGAAATAGGGAAAGTTATGTAGATATAGATCTTAGAGTTGAGCTGCATCGTGGAATGTTGAACACAAATGTTTTAAATTGGAGGCTGATTTCATTAAGAAGAGAATCGATATGGGCGGTGGGCTTAGAATTCTTGTGAAGTATGTTGTTGTCCTTGTTGAGCAAGCGTTCATTGTATGATGATTCCAGGTAAATTCATGTGGCAATTAAATTTGTCGATGCATTGAAATTGCCTTACAACTTAATGATAAGAGGATATACAGTATTTGCCTTAGACAGTTTGTATTTTAAAATGTTTGTGATTTCTTTTAGCATGAAATGTGTGAAATATTCACAGGGATACCTATGGATTTACTGTGAGACCACAACATATTCAGACATATCGTGAGTATGCCAATATCTACAAGGTAATTGCTTATATTTTTTCTAGGCATGTGTACCTAATTGGTAAAGTGGCTATTGGCATCTGTCGGTGAATCCTTCTTTTTTTTTTCCTACTAATTGTCTGGAAACATAAGAGAGGCTAACCACATGCCATTTTCCAAGAGGAGGTAAGTGTATTTCTTACCTGCATGGATTAACACATAAAATTCCAGGAAGAAGAAGAAGAGAGATTGCAGAAATGGAAGAACTTTCTTGAGCAGCAAGCACAGTCTACTAGTCCACATCCTTGTAACGAAGACAATATCACACCTGTGATTTCTGAGGAAACCAAGCAGTCAAGTGATACTGTTCAAACAGTGAGTGGAGAAACGGATGATTCCACTGAACAAAAGCCAGGGAGTGCTGGTGACACAGAGAACACCGAGCCTGTTGAGAAGGTAACAGAGGAAGGGGGGGATTCAAGTGAGGTTACTAAGCAGTCAAGTAATCCTGTTCAGACAGTGAGTGGGGAAAGGGATGATTCAACCGAACAAAAGCCAGGGAGTTCAGATGACGCAGAGAAGAAGACTGAGCCTGTGGAAAAGGTGACAGAGAAAGGGGGTGATTCAAGTGAAAAGAGGTCAAGTGAGGGTACTAAGCAGTCAGGTGATCCTGTTCAGAGTGATGACACAGAGAAGAAAACTGAGCCCGTTGAAAAGGTGGGAGAGGAAGGGGGTGATTCAAGTGATCCTTCTCAAACAGTGAGTGGACAAAGGGATGATTCAACTGCACAAATGCCTGGGAGTTCTGATGACACAGAAAAGAAAAGTGAGCCAGTTGAAAAGGTGAGAGAGGAAGGAGACAATTCAAGTGAAAAGAGGTCTGTTTCTGACAGCCAGGAGCGAAGTGCTTCTGCCAAGGGAACTCCAACTACCCAACGTAAAAGACCCCGTGAGGTGCAGAAATGGTCTGAAATTAGCCCATCTTTGTATGTGATTGAACATATGATGAGTGTACGCATAAAGAAGAAAAAGAACATGAAGGCTGAAAACTTAAGCCATAAACACAATGATCTTTCATCCATTCATGAGGCAAGATCCGAATCCAAGGATCACAACAAGGATGCAGTCCATGACAATGAGAGAGTTGATAGTGCAAATGCTTCTGCAGTAGAAAGTAGTGCCACCGATAAAATGTCCCCAGAACCTTTTTTCCCTTGGAAAGAAGAACTAGAGTTCCTTGTTCAAGGAGGAGTGCCTAAGGAGCTTAGGGGAGAGGTAGAGTCTCATTCTATTACCACATATCTAAACTTCCTCGTCTAGCACTAAAGTTTATTTGTATTTCTGCACTGAATGTGCAGGTTTGGCAAGCTTTTGTTGGTGTTAGAACACGCCGAGTGGAAAGATATTACGATGAATTGCTGGCTACCGAAAGTGATGCTAGTGACAATAGCACGCAACACGAAGGGAGGAGATTTGATGTGCCAGAAAAGTTGAAAAAGCAGATAGAGAAGGTCATTAGATGCATGGGTCCTGGACTTTATCGTTCAATCTTTTTAATTCGTAGGTGCTGCTTCTTTTTAGGGTTCATCTGGGATGGTCTTCAAGAATGTCTTCTTGCTAATTGTAGTCAGATTGTTTTTTCAATTCATTCATTACAAATGAAATTGGCTTTCTCATGTACAAACACACTGTTTTTTGTTTTGATTTTATTTTGTTGATGGAAATTTATCCACTATACCCCACCTGATGTACATTTGTTGTAAATATATCTATTTTTGTTGAATGCTTCCTCTCTGTTCTTCTCCTGTTTTTAAATTATTTTTTCCCCATCTAATGTTGCTGTTTTCCCTTCAAATGCCTACAAGTTTCATTCTCATCAGAGGTTATTTTTATCTGCATTGCCTCCTGATTTTTCAGTGAACTAAATTCTTGTTGGCTTGCTGCAGGATCTCCCTCGAACGTTTCCAGGGCATCCTGCATTAAATGAGAATGGCAGAAATTCACTGAGGCGTGTACTATTGGCATATGCAAAGCATAATCCCTCTGTTGGTTATTGCCAGGTGATTGACTGCTGAAATGAATTCTCATTTTCTTTTCCTTTTATTCCTCTCATCTCTTGTTCTACCATCTGAGCAAAATATAATATAGGAAACATTCCTTTCTAGCGGTAGGTTTATGACAAGTAGAGAAGTTTCACCCAGTTGATAAATCATGTATCAAATATTGTTCGATACAATACATGCGTCAACTAATCAACACACCCCAAGGTGCTCTATATTTTAAAGTAGATACAAAGTTGCAGAGAGAGAAAGAGACAGGTGGCAGGTGTTATTTATAGATGAAAACTTGAGGTGATTGCTGCAATCTGGAAATTTAGGTGAAAATTTCTCAAGAATATGCTATAATATGAAAGCTTAAATGAAAAGGAAACAAAACGTCGAGCAAGATAGAAAAATAAAAGTTTGCAGTTATATTGTGCTGGAAGATTCTTACTTAAAATTTGCATTAACAATAACTTCAATGCATGTTATCTCATGTAAAATTTAGTTCAGAAGACATTGAGTTCGTTCTTTTTGTTTATGAAGTTTCAATTCTTTGCTCTTGTACTGTTGTACTTGCAGGCAATGAACTTTTTTGCTGGCTTATTACTTCTGATGATGCCTGAGGAAAATGCTTTTTGGTAAGTTTCGGGCTTGATTATAGTCCTGTGTCACTGTTTGTCCTCCCTCCTGTTTCCTATCTTGAATTGTCTCCCACTTGATTACTTATCCTCTTTACTGCAACCCCTCACAAAACTTGTAACACTACCCTTGGACATCTTTTCTATTCCTGCTGAGACAAATCAGTAATAGTTGCTTTCTTATTTAAACATTACTGTCTCCGCAGAGAAGAGATCAGTTTTTGGTACTATTCTTTGCCTCGTGCTTGTGTTGTTTATTCTATCAGATGTTATGGTTGTCTTATGTCTTAGTTGCTCCATATTATTTTGGCCATCTACAGAAGCATTATGTTCTCATGGTAATTATTGAATATGTAGTTTAGTGCAATCATGTCAGCCATGTAAAACTAAATTTGGGACCTGTGAATCCACACACTTGTATACAAAATGCAAATGTTTCTTTACTCATCATTTATTTATATAGAAAATAGTAACAAATAAGCTAACTTTTATGAACTAGTTTGTTATGAAACTTTCAGGACATTGGCTGGTATCATTGATGACTATTTTGAGGATTATTTCTCACAAGAAATGACAGAATCCCAGGTCTGTAGCTTGATGAACATTGTTTCCCAAAAATACTATATGATCATCTCAAAAGAACTGACACCTTCATTCTTCTTTTTTGTAGGTAGACCAACTTGTTTTCGAGGATTTGATGCGTGAAAGGTTCCCAAAACTGGGTTTGTTGGCTATTAAAAATCTGGCTCCTCTTTTGCTTTTGTGATTATATTGCATATGTTTTTCTCATTGTTATCATGCTACAACAGTGAATCATCTTGAATACTTAGGAGTGGAGGTGGCATGGATATCTGGGCCCTGGTTCCTTTCAATCTTCGTAAATATGCTTCCATGGGAAAGTGGTGCGGGCTTCTGCAATTAGTTATATAATTCAATTATTTTTGTGCATTGTTAATGTCCTCATTCTTTCCGCATGGTTATGGGCCTGGGTTGGGTAAATATCCACCCAATGACAGGCCTACTGTAGCTCAGATGGCTACAGGCAGGAATGAAGTCCTTTTTTTTTTTTTTGTTGGGTGGGGGTGGGGGGGGTGGCGGGGGGGAAGCTGAAAAGGGCAGTTGCCTGTCCCTCCTCAAGTTTACATAGAGCTATATTTTAAATATATTTTTCTGAAATTTCAAAATTTTGGTCCTCGTCAAAATAATAGAAAATGCCTTTTATATTTAATATTTTGTAAAATTTCAATCTCCCCAACCTTCCAAATAAAATTTCTGTCTCCCTCTATGATTATAGGCTAAGAAATAACTGTGAGCTGCATGGCATAAATTTTGTACGATATTTTCTTGATTTCAGTTCTTCGAGTGTGGGATGTGCTTCTGTATGAAGGAAACCGAGTCATGCTATTTCGAACAGCACTTGCTCTGATGGATCTATATGGTAATGTTACATATTGTTTCTAAAAATATAATTTCCTTTGAACCAGAGTAAATTTATCGTGCTCTATTACTTGCAGGACCTGCTTTAGTTACAACAAAGGATGCTGGAGATGCTATAACATTATTGCAAACACTAACTGGTTCCACATTTGATAGCAGTCAACTTGTCTTGACTGCTTGCATGGGTTTCTTGAACATAACAGAAGATCGACTTCAAGAACTGAGAGAAAAGCATCGCCCATCTATATTTGCAGAATTTAAGGAAAAAGAAAAAGGCGGTCGATCTTTTAAAGATCCTAAACGACTTGCAACTAAGTTGTACAGTTTCAAGCATGATCGTGAATCATTAGAAAAAGAAAACAAGACAGAAGCAGGGCCGGGTGATAAGACAGATGTAGATATACCAGATGTAGATTCTTATTCAGCCCACCTGGATGAAATTCTTAAAGGAATAACAATTGATTCTGAAGTAGATTCTCTTCCAGATCTTCAGGAACAGGTATATTGCTGTCCATTTGAATAAAGCAACACTGTTTAGCTATTTGATGGATTTGGTTTCACCATTCACAGAAATGAGATATATATGTGCATTTCAGATTATTAATCTGTCATGGATATGAAATAATTGAATTTGACAGCATATGTTTCCATTGATTAATGTTTCTTATTCATGCACTGGAGTACATATTCTTTATGGTTCAGCGACTCGTGTTATCTATTCTAGATTATCCATTGATTAATGTTTCTTATGATTGGAGTTTCCTAAGATTATCTAGCTTACTCTAAGTTACTCATGAGGTAATAAATGCCTTGGTGTTTCGTGGATTCTATGATATGTAATAAGCTTAATTCTGTGTGGCATCTTTGAGATTCAACTATCTAACGTATTATCTTCAGGTGGTTTGGTTGAAGATTGAGCTGTGCCGGTTGCTGGAGGAGAAGAGAGCTGCTGTACTCAGGTTAGAACTGTGAATTGATATCTGTATTTCCTAAACAGAAATGTTGGAATTAGACTTATATTGTTTATACTTTTAAGTTAGTGTTTCATGGTAATTTTCATGAGAACAGAAATCTGATAATAACCTGCAAAACAATGGATTTATTCCCCTATATTTAAGAATTTTTTTCATCTGCCTATGACCACATTATTTGCAATATCACGATGGTGGTGTTTCCTCTGTAGAGCTGAAGAATTAGAAGCTGCACTTATGGAGATAGTCAAAGAAGATAATAGAAGGGAACTGAGTGCAAGGGTATTTTAAAACTCTCTCTCTCTCTCTCTGTCATGTTACATAATGTCCTTTCTGCTGTACTGTAACGATTCTCTGTGGTTAGTGAATAAAAATTAGTTGAAAATATGAGGGAGAGCTTAATGATCTCTTTTATCAGAAGTGTGATATTTTGTATCAACTGAAATGCTATAGATTTAGCTCCATTTGCTCGTTATCATGAAAGAGAAAAGATTAACTTTGATTTGTAATTGCACTAGGACGAGCCCACAGTTTTACCAAATTAGTCAATCTCTGCCTTTTGATTCCCGTTTATGATATTTAGATGCAACTTGTTCAAAATATGCTACAGGTTGAGGAATTGGAGAATGAGGTTGCCGAACTACGGCAGATTCTAGATGATAAGAAAGAAGGGGAGAATGCAATGCTTCAGGTCTCATTTCTCCACATTTCATTGTAACACTAGCTGGAAAAAGGCGATTGATCAACTTTACAGATTTCATAGTTACAAGCACTTTGTTTTAGGTTTTGATGAAAGTTGAACAAGAACAAAGGGTAACTGAAGATGCTCGACTTTTTGCAGAACAAGATGCTGCTGCTCAGAGACAGGCAGTGAAAATTGTCCAGGTTCTATATTTTGTTAGAATTTCTTCTTTATTATGAGTTATCAGTTTTCTCAAAGAACTTCATGAACCCTTCTTTAAGTACTTTATGCTACTCAAAACCTGGCAGGCCAAATTTAAGTAATAATGACAGTGCCCTCCCATGTAATAGTGTTCAATTACACAAATCTCCAATCTTGGTAACACGTACCTCTTGTGTATCCCTCCTATCGTTCTTTACACATAGTTAAATGATTCTAGCGTTCGAAGTTTAATAAGTTCTTGAACACAGAAACGGATGATGTTACCAAATTTCTTGACAGTTTTGGTCAGTCTTATCACACTTGTAATCACAATTGTAGTTTCGGGATCAAGAGAAGAAATTTGGGTAATTGCACATAATTATAGGGAATGCAGTATAGTTGACCCCAAAATCAAAGGTTCTAACCATGGTACATACCACCCAACAGCTTGCTCACTGGGCAACTAGATTGTGTACCTTGATTCGCTCTCGGCTTGTAGCGTTCTTTCTTTCTTATCTTCCTTGACGAGGAGAATTCAGAACTTTTTTTTTTTTTTTTTCATCTTATATATATGCAGGAAAAATATGACCAGGCTATGGCTTCCCTTGCTCAGATGGAGAAGCGGGCTGTGATGGCAGAGTCCATGCTGGAAGCGACATTGCAGTATGAACATGGACAAAGCAAAGCCTTATCTTCCCCAAGGTGAATGATCTATTTTTAGAATCTAAAATCGTCCCCATAATTGAGCAACCTCTTTCTTTCACAAAGTTCTCCATAAATGGTTTCTGCATAGATTCATCTAATTTAGAATAATTTCCATTACTTTCACGTTTCATCAATCATTGTTTTAGTGGTCTGAAAAGCTCACAACTTTTCCTCGAAACATGCAATTTATAGGCTTGGCGGTCAAGATTCTTCACGAGACGCAGCACCTAAGAAAGGCCTGCTCTCGTTTAGCCTGGGTTGGCGAGATCGAAACAAGGCAAGTCCCGACTAAAATATGTTTGTTTTGCCCCCCCACCATTGGGTTCCATGTGTTTCATAGCCATCACGTTTTTTGTCAGTTCCAAGCTTGTCTTCTGGATTTTTTGCATGTATGTCAAGATTTCGAAAGTGTAATTTAGTACTATCGACCATTTTGACAGTCAAAATCAAATAAAGAAAGCCAAGCTAAAAGCGATGGATCTGATACTGAGGAGAAAACGTAGAGTAATCTTACCAAATTCATGCAATGGCTTTGGTAAAATAACAGCTTTCATTTTTCATGTTTATTATCTGTATGATGATGCTACGAGAGGACAAGGACGAGGACGAGGAGGAGAGTGCTCGATAGAGTTCGTCAAATCGAATTGATGTTCATAAATACATAATGTATACAACAAGGAATAAACTGTAGATTGTCTTAGACATTCCTGAACTTTGATTTGTAACCTTCTAGTCAATATTTCAATTTGCCTTTTCTCCATTTATCTGGAGTTGTGTTCTTTAATTGATACTAGGAAATATATTTGTGCGTAATCCCTTTCAACACCATTCAGTTATATTATTTGTGTCTCATATAATCTTGATCCGCATGTATTCTAAAGTGTGATTCTTTACAAGCTTTCATAATAAATTATCAGTATATTATATATAAATTCCTCCAGAAAAGTAAGATTTCATTTCTTTTTCAAATATTAATAAACTTTTCTTGTCAAGCGTATTACTCTTATATATAATTTTGGTGGATTTAATTTATTTAGATACTTCAAGAGCTTATTTTCGAAATAAAATATAGCATTTTATAACCATCCAATATATATATATATAGTATATGTAAATAGAGGAGCTCAATTTTTTCTAAATAATCTAATGGTGTTTGCCCGAGTTCATTCATCCATAACATTTTATAAGATGACCTAAATTCCTTGACAAATTTTACAAAAACATTTCATATGCCCTTTAATTAGAAATTCATCTAAAACATTTTATAATAAGATGACCTAAATTGCTTGATAAATTTTGGAGCTTTTATGTCCTTTAAGAAATTCTTAACTTTAGTCCTGTTTATTACAGCATTATTGTTACATCCTATATGTTTCATGATCTCATTTTATTTAACCACTTTAATAGTATATGTATGACACCATAATATTAATAGGGAAAATTACACACACCACCTCTTAATTTAGATGAAATTGCTATTAATTTCCTCTTGTTTCAAAAATAACCAACAACCCTTTATATTTGACGCTTTTTAACAAAAAATCCCAATCATTAGTTGTCGTTAGGGTTTTCGAAGTTTTTTTGATAAAACTTGTAGTGATTTTTCAGAAATGCCCATGATCAATTTTTCCCACCTTTTCTATGTATTGAAAATAACTTTGGGGTGTATTTGTAAGATTTTGTTTTATCTAGGGTTTGTTGTGTGTTTTTAAACTATTTAGGGATGTTTTTGTAATATTTTTGAAACCCAAAACCCCCCCAAAAAAATTAACCACTCAATAAAATTATTCATCCAAAATTCATTCAATCTCAAAATTGAATGCGGACCTGACATGCCCATGACTTGAGGGTTTCATTTATACTAAGAAACTTGAAGGAAAATGGCCGGAGGTGGTGGAAGCGGAAGCAGAACCACCATTGCCACCACATGCCTCTATCATGACAGTTTTGCCGCCTCAAGTCGTTTTCCCTCCCAAATCATTATTTTATAGGAAAATAGAATATGTGATCAATTTTAAAATTGGATAAATTTTGGGTGATTAATTTTGTAATGTGTATTTTTATGCGTTTGTTCTAATTTTTATTCGTTTTTTGGGTTACCATTAATATGATAAGGATATTATCGGTAATTTCAATTTGCACTTATTTTATTCTTTTCTTTTTATTTTAAGTTAGGAAAAACAGGGGAAAATATAAACATTTTATCAATTCCATCTCATTTAACAATAAGAGAGCAAAATTCAAGGAGCGTTGGTAATTTTCAAAACAAGAATGAATTATTAGTAATTTAGCATAAACTCAACGAAGGTAGGTATAGTTCTCCCTTTTCTTTATTTTAAGTTAAAAAAAAAAGAGACAATACATATATTTTTCTAGCTTCGTCTTATTTGATAATAAAAAAGTAAAACTCAAGAAATTTTGATAATTTTCGAAACAAAAATGAGTTATTAGTCAAATTGCCTAAATTCAATGGAGATGGATGTAATACTCATCAAATTATTAGAAGCTTTACAAAAGGTTCTAATAAACTTAACATAATTTTATTTTTTAAAACAATAATAATAATAATAATAACACGACATCAATTCATGGTCCAAATTCGAAAGAACGTCTCTGGTAGTATTTATGGCTTATGCTAGTATTCTGATTTTAGGGTGGGACCCACGAAATCAACGTCCTAATGTGAAATTGGTAGTTAATGGGGTACTGGGTACCAAATCTTAACAAACTTAGTTCCACGTAATTTACTCTCCTTTCTTTAAAGCTAATGGCCAAGCTTTTAAACGTGCGTAATTAAAACTTAACATATTGGTTTTCCATTTAACCACGTGTGTCATAACCCCAAATAAACCTTGTGCTATTTGCTTGGATGGATTGTTTTGCCACTCTCTCCCTCTCTCTCTCTCTCTCCCTCTCTCTCTAAAAACACCATTTCCATTTGCCATTCTTGGTTGGTTGTAGTATTTGTTTTGTGTTTGTTGCTTATGTCCTTTCAACAGGTTAAATCCTAAGCATGCATATGCATAAGTAGAGATCTCATCAGCTCCGCCGCCGCATTAAGATGTTCGCCACCACTTGGGCCGCCGCCCACGGCGGAAGAGGCTGGACCGCAGAGGAGTTTTTTTGGAGAAGGTGAGGGATTTTATTATGTTAAGAAATTTGATGAGGGTTTTTATTTTTATTCTTTTTTTTATATAAATTAATTTTATTTGTTTAATATCTAAAGGAAAGATATTAGCATTTTTTTTTTCTGCCAAAGAATTTATCGTTGTTAGTGGAGTTTTGGAGAAGGGACGCAAGATTAGATTTTTACAAAGAATAAACGAAAATTTTTATAATATTTTATAAATGCCCATAGATAACAATATTATTGTATATTGGACAGATATTTAAGGTGATTGTTCTTGTCAGTCCTTTTCTGCTCTATTTGGCAAAATCTTTGACTATATATTGCTTTTGTTGGATCAAGTTGCAGAAAAGAAACAATGCACTCAATTGGAATATATATATATATATATATATATATATGTGTGTATGCATATTTACTATATTATATTGAAGGATAGATGTCATAATAGCTTAGTTCTCCAAATTCTTCATACAAATCCTTTTTTTTTTTTCTTTTAATATTTTTGCAGGTTGTTCTTTGAGTAATTGATTTGTGTAGTGGGCTGTAGCAATTGAAGTTTTAAAGAAAAGCCCAGGTAATTATTCTAAAATTCTTCAAAGATGCTATAAGGAACAAGCATACTTTTAGTTCTATTGCAAATAAATCTTTTTCAATAATTGTACAATAGATTGTTTTAAATGTGCACTAATGTGCATCATTAGTTACTGATTATGATGCCTTATGTGTGAAAATTATGCTGCACATATATTTCCCTTCTGAGATATTGATGTTTTTATTTAAGTTTTAATGGAGAAAACTGAAGGAGATTTGTTTCCATTTTCAAGAAACAGACACCCTGTATTTGTATTTTAACAAGAACAATAAGTAAAAATTGTTCGATGCGAATAAAATTAAATCTAAAGAGATAAAATGAAAAGTTATCCTCTTCAACTGTGCTGATAGTGAGGAACCAGCAAAGATGCTCTTTCAAAAACGAAGAGAGAGAGAGAGAGAGAGAGAGAGAGAACTGCTGATAGTGCCTATGTTTGAGTTTTCCTGTAAATCGGAACAATTAAAAAATCCCCGTACAGAATAACTAGATAATTTACAATAAATAATACCAACAAAACCAATATATAAAACATTTATGCAGCAGGAAATGTCAGATTGAAGTGTGTCCCATTACAAAGGAAACTATTCAAATCTATAACGAGAATGTTTCCTGTGATCATCAAAGTGCGCATCAATGTGCAAGCACTTAATCAAAACTATAGATAACATTAATCACAAATAAACAGTTTCTAGAGAAAGGATAGGGGTTTTAGTGGCATCATTCGTCTGCAGTTCTGCTTGAACTTTCGCTCCCGGTTTGCTTTACAAATTGTCCTCGAACACGGGGCCGTTGTTCTGCTAATTTCTTTCTGTTCTGATATCGTACCTGAGGCGAAAGACATACTAAGAGAAAATCCTCTGAATATAGAAATCATAATAACAGAAATAAATAAATAAAAACTATCTCTATAAGATGGCTAATTAAGTTATCACAAAACCAAGATGATGGTACTGAATATCTTGTTTATAGATCATACTTTTCAAAACTCTAGGTCATCCATAAATGTATAACCATTTACAGAGCCTCAGACACATTTATGCCCTCAGTTCAATGTAGAAACAGCAACAATGAGCACCAAGATGTGTGTGAAACATTTTGATGAAATACTAACTTGCCTAGTAAATTCGTTATCATATAGGCAAGCTTTCTTCATCTCATTCACCATGTTTGATCAAAATATTATCCCGAAATGGGATACTATTGTAGTTGAACATGTAACTGAGTCAATAATAGTTTAAGAATAACATTTTCTACCTTTTTCTTAAAGCACCTCTCCTTCCTCTTCTGACGGAATTTTTTCAAGGCAGCTTCTCGCTGCGTTAGTCTATTTTCGTCTACTCCAGTTCCACTACCACTGCCACTAGCGTCTCCACTTCCACTTTTCCCAGCTCGCCCAAAATCACTTTCAGTGTTTGTACCTACTGCATTAATGGCGTTACTGCTTCCATTATTTCCGTTGCTCCCAAAATTACTTCCTGAGGCACTTCTGTTCAAACTAGAGTTCCTAGGGTTATTATCCATCTGTCCACTTAAAACATTTGAGGATCCACATTGCCGAGCATCAGCTGCTAATTTCTCAAGGGAAGATTCATCCTGGTTACATGATTGCTGGTTTTCCAAGTTGCGAAAATGATGGTAATGGCGATGATAGTAATTATGGCAATGAGGGTGCTGAGCTTGGAGCTGCTCCTGGTGTGACCCTCCTGCAGGAGCTAAGTCTTTTGTTTGTATGTCATTAGACACAAGGAGATTGACTTGTGGTTGGGAGTATCTAGAGTCATTTTTCATAGGTCTGAGAGCAGAAGGGTGTAATCCATCGACTGTGGAGGTTGCTTCAGACTTGTCTTTCATAATTGATGGGTAGCCACAAAGCTTATTAGTGGTGGAGCCCATATCTATGTTATTGCTAACTCCATTCCAGCTGTGATACACAAGACGCTCGGTTGAATGAGCTTGTATATCGCCGACTGAATCTCCTTTTGCAACTTCTACACTATTGTCAATTATGGAAACACTTCCTTTGACCCCATTAGGATGTTTGGAAACATTTGAGGATGTGTTATACCTGCACAAAGAGAGCATAACAAATTATTTGCTGATTCTGCGATTAGTCCCACCAATGAAAAATGTTATTTCAACAAAAATACCCCTTGTTATCTGTCACACATATTCCCAACATTTCAAAAATATTCAATTATCCCCATCAAATTAATTGGTCAAAACAGTAAGTTTTAATTTAACAAACACGCCCCTTGTTTTTATGTTCAATTGTTTATTGAAATATTCTTAACATTTTGTCTGAGTGCATTAAATTTCAATAATGTCAATTTAAGGGGGTAAGTGAAGATTTTTTAAAGTACAAGGGGTAATACAAGCCCAATAGTTCCTTTAACAGACTGCTCAGAACCTGGAGAAAGCAGATTGCTCAGAACGCCGCAAGACACAACGATCATCTTGAACAGATCTCCCTGTGTCCTGAACTCCTCTAAGCCTCTTGAGGCTATGCTCAAAGTTTGGCTCTTTAGCATCATCAGTTTTACTATTGTTGATGTCCAATACGCTTGTTCCTTCTCTAGCAGATTCAGATTCTTTCCCATCAATTAGAGGGATAGACATTTTAGCACTGGCCCCTTTGTGTTTGTTGAACAGGCACTCACCAGTGGGATTCAATTGTGCCTTGTCAATTTGCTTAGTGCTCATATTGCAATCTAATTCTGATAAGGATTTCAGTTTGGCACCCATGGGTGTAACTAGAATTTCCATTAGATCTTCAGGTTTAGATTCCACGCTTCTAGATATAATTGTCTCCAAGTCTTTACCTTGTGCAACAGTATCTGCAGGGAAAATTTCTGGTTCATAGTTCAACTTAAAGTAAAAATACTAAGAACAAAGGCAAAAACTGATAAAAAAATGTATATTTTATACCAGGTTGGCTTTGTTCATGGCCTTCCCTTGCTACAGATTTATCCACCCTTTTGTTACCAGAGTTCTCGACATTTGGACGAATAACTTGGGCACATGTACTGTCTGGAGACACAGCCACTTGATCAATTGGAGACATAGCTTGACTGCTGTAAACTTTGACAGCTTGTTTTGTCCAAGAGCTCTGTAAAACAGGACTCAATCCATAATTGCATATAGATAACAAAAGACAGAAAAGATTTCCAGCCTATGTTTAAAATCAATCCCAGCCTATGTTTAAAATCAATCCTGGATTCCCTTACTTAGAACTGCATCACAAATATTAAATAAATAGATAAAATTTACAGATGCTAGTGAAAAGAACTAACAGCATAATATAGGTTTTCTCAATGCATGTATTCATGAAACTACAAAGAAAAAATTGAACGGAACTCTACATAACAGAGCACTCCAAAGGTAATAGCTCACATACAACATGCTAGTCTTGAATGCGTACAGATATTAGCAAAAAGGCACAATGCAGACCAACCTATGTACATTGAGGAAAAATGAAAAGAGAACTGCATCACCTGTGTACCACTCCCATCATCACTTCCATCACCAGCATTTAAGCCATTGCTCCCATTATTTTCTCCATCATCACTTCCACTGTTGTCTGCTTTTTCGCTGCGGTTCGATTTAACAGATTTTTGTGTTTGGGTGGCACTTTCACTCCCGCTTCCACTAGACTGAGTGAAGCATTAGAAATCATGCAGCATCAGAAAATGAGAAAAATGATTACTTGAAGAAACAACAAAATATGAAAACATTGCAAATATAGCGATGCCATTGAATAAAAGGAAAGAAAAAGTGAAAAAATAAAATAAAATGACACCCATCCCACCAGAAAATTAGATTTCCACCCAAAAGATTACATTTCTATCCCTAAAGCCCAACATTAGTTTAAATAATAATGGTCAATCCTCAGCAATCTTAGCCAGTGCTGGTTAAGCGTTTAGACCATCTTTATATTAGTTGAAGACAAGGCTTGTAATTCTGGCCATTAATCAGTTACAAGTTTATTTTTTTAATTTTTTTATATTTTTTTGGGAAAAAAATGAAAAAGTAAAAGCCATATCGACTGCATCAAATCTCTTCTTTCCTGAGCTAAGCACTTTCATTGTCAACTAACTATTTTTTGCTTATGTTGTAATTAGCCTAACAATAATTTGAAGACAAAATGAAATCCAAACAAATCCAGCAAACGACTAGCCAAGGAACAAAAACCAAAATCAGAAGTTGGGTGAGTCCAATCAACTTTGAAATGGATCCAACGTGAACTTCAGGCAGGAATGTGATATACTAGTTCCTAGTTCAATAATAGTGAGAAAAGAGTTCAGAGGACCCACACTGTGGCATCGCCTCCACACATGCTGCCAGAGGTTCTTGAGCTCATTCTTTCGTATGGGTTTAACCAAGAAGTCAACAGCACCTTTGGAAAAACATTTAAAGGCTAAACCCATTGAATCATGAGATGACATCACTGCACGCATATATCATCACTTATCAGTCTCAATAGCATCTATAATGTGCTGTCCAAAACTATGGTTGTGCAAAAATTGAAACAAGAGGATAATTACTCACTAATCACGGGAATGGTCTTGCGAGTTTTGTGGCTCATAATCTTGCATAGTAGAGCAATTCCAGATAAACAAGGCATTACTACCTCCGTCAAGACAATGTCAATGTGGATGGTTAAATCTTCTAAAATCTTCCATGCTTGAAGTCCATTAGCTGCCTCTATTACTGCACTCATAAGTTGACTGTTCAGACACTACATCTGAGAATAAACAAGCTTGGAGAAAACAAACTGTTCCAAGAATTAGATATCAACTGAAACTATCCAAAATGGAAAAAAAGAGAAGAATCCCTTCACGGAAAGACTTCAAGCTTTGGAGATGGTAGCAAACTGAAACAAGAAACAAGTTTGAGAATGATTAAGTTCTAGACTAAGATCTACAAACGGAGAATAGGAGCTCCACAACTCTTAACCGGGTTAATCACGTAATTTATAAGGTGTATAGTCCTGGATAGAGACCTTTCCTTACAAATATTAAACTAAGTGCCAAATTAGTAACACAATAAATAGGTCATAAAAACCAAGTAATATGTTTCAGTATCATTGTAGTTGCTTTGACTAATATATAAACTGCTATGAACTTAAACCTAATTCAAATGCCATTATTGTTTTTACTCTAGAATGCCTTATTGGTCTAGCTTATACATAATTATCTACACATAACAAAACACACCCACACTACCTTCATAATTACAGTTTCGAAGCAGAGCAGTGACGACATGGCGTGTAGAATCATCATCTTCCACCAGCAAAACACGAACGGACCTCACATGAAGAAACCTCTCCCAACACACACCTGTACCTTGAGGCTGTTGCTGTTGCACTTGTAAATTACCTGTACCTTGCAATCCATTAGCGGCTCCTTCTTTCTCATCTTTAGTAGCTGCATCAACCTTCAACTCCCTCGCCTGAAACGAAGTTTTCCTCTCACCCAACACTCTGTCCCGAATGCTTTTGTCCTCATCCGGCAACTCTTTCTCCATTAGCATCAATATTCACCTGAAACCCTACCTGCAATTAATCCATCTTCTTGCAGAACCTCCGACAAACCTTCGTCAACCAAAACAAACAGCAAATAAAGCTAACAGAAGTAGCTTTAGATTCTTCAGCAGCCGAAATCCTTCATAAACAAAATCCTACTGCACCGGCAAACTCATCAAATATGCAGCCTCTACATATATATAAAACCAAAAATGTTCTCACCAATTGCTATACAACATCACCTGCGGACACCATTGAACCATGCATAACCCGAACTCGAATTATTCAACACGCCTACCAAAAATAGAACAATTACCAAAAAAAAAAGGAAATCGAACGCATAAACTAGCATAAAAAAAACCAACAAAGAAAAAAATGTAGCTAAAAGTACGATCAGTCAATAGAAAACCATAGCTTTAATTCAGGATAACGCTTAACAGAGTTGTACGTTTTATTAGGGATTCTATTTTTCTTCCCACCTGCTTCCGAGAAAATACAGGGAGTGATTCTAGGGCTAAGAAGTTGTATAGTTTTTATTTTTATTTTTATTTCTTTTTCTCTTTTTCGAATGATGTTGACGTGGACGATTTGCAGGCCCCGGGATTGCCACGTAGGATCGGGTGATGACACGTAGGTTGGGTGGGTGCTGACGTGTGCATGAAATCTAAAGGCGAGAGCTTAAGGGCTATGGCCCAAATCAATTCAGATTCGGAGCCTCAATAAAGGCGTGACACGTTGTGGATTCGGGTGGAAAATATCTAGGTTGTCGCCGCTATAACGGACGTTAAGTTGTTTGCGGTTGAGTTTGGAGAGATTTGTTGAAGGCGTCAAATTGGGGATAAACAAAAACAGGCCCACGGCGCTGTCACGGGCCCACATGGTTAGCCGGAATAATCTGTAAAATGTCGGGAAAATCTCATTTTCAGTTCCATACTTTTGTATTTTCTCATATTTGCATCTATATATTTTGATTTTTATCGATTTTAGTATCATCGTTAATGTTTTTAATGCCTATTTTTTGACAAAACTATTAAAAGACCTCCTGTGCTTGTTAAAAACATTGTCTATATTTTTTTTTCCTCTTTTTTTTTCTCCCAAAAACACCCCGAACCCAATCCCCTCTCGTGGTTTTCATTTCGGCAAAAAAAAGGTGAAAAAAGAAAACACATAATACCACACTGTTATATCTTAATTTTTAAACACAAAATAGATATAGTAACTATAATAATTATAATAAAAATCGATCATAATATATACATATACATTTAAAATCGGTTATAATACACACACACACACACACACATACATATATATATATATATGCATAACCGAAAAATATATTTGTACATATAAATTTTGAAATTATGTGTCTAATATGCATAAAATCTGAAATTATATAAATTATATATTTATCAAAAATAATTATAATAATAATAGGAATTGTTTTGTTTACTACATGTACTACGATACTTGTTTATATTATATATTAGATAAGATTTAGGGCACGTATCATTTTCATTAGCAAGATATGATAAGGTGCACATGTTATTCTTATAAATTGTATGAAACTTATCATTTTCATCATCAAGACAAGTCATAGGACACGTGTTCTTATGAATTTTACGGTAATGTATAGATTCTTGATCTTTGAACAACTTTCAAGACACTTGTTCTTGATATTTTCAAAAAGCAGGATACTTGCACCTATTATTTTAAGATAAAGTAATCTTCAAGACATAAAAGACATATGTAAGAACATTTGTTTTCATCATCATAAACCCTAGGACACTTGTATATATTATTTAAAGAAAAAAGCGCACTTGTACACTTATAAGGATTGTTTCATCATAACAATTTGATGTTCCCTACAAGTTTTTATCTAAAACCAAGGACTATAATCTTGCTCTTAGTCTTTAAGTAAAAATTGGTCATGATTTAGCCAAAAACACACATTTAGATATGAAAAGATAGGATTCTTAACAATTAAATTCTTATCAAATCTTGATTTGTACATTTAGATGACCTAAAAATTTACCACAATAATTTTCTTGAAAAAGACTAAAGATTTAGCAATAAAATAATGGTTTTGTCTTGAGCAAGCATCTATAGATAAGGGATGTCCCACACATTTTAAAAACCCAACACACTCACACATGGTTCCACATGCACTCACACACATAACCATACACGCGGTCACACACTTACACTGTGATACAAGAAAAACTCTAAAGACTACACACAACCAGTCTAGGCATAAGAAGGTGGTTATCAAGTTAATGTAGTCAATCTAATATCTTGGTAAGACATAACTAATTAAGGTAGGAGCTTTACTTATCTTCATAAGTCATAGTTTTTACTTAGATTCATGTGTATTATGCTTATAAGGATGTTAAATTGAGAGTTTATTATGTGATATATGTGATGAAGTGACTAATTGCGCTTGAGTCACACACAAACACACACATGCATGTAATGCTGCTAGGTAGAGCCTCCTATTCAGGTGTCGTGCTGACATCTATTACGTACAGTTATATTAGAATTGCGCAGCCGAAGCATAGTGACCCTAATCGTATAACAAGAACCTAGCAGAGACAGTGACTTGCTTACAAGTTGAGTAAAAGATTTGAGAGACTATATTGTAATAGTTTTCTTGTAGCAAGATGAGATTACTACGATTGTTATTATAACGATGTCTATTTTGATTCGTTTATGTTTGTGTATAAGTTTTTATTAGACCCAAACCGTAGGGCATCACACACACCTTCAACAATTGGGCAAACATGCGAAAAAAGAAAATAACCTATAAAATTTGAATGAAGCTTTAAGTTGAAAATATGATTAAATTTTCCATGAAACGAAAAGCAAATCTATTAAAAAAAATTGGCAAAGAAATGATTAGAGGCTGCACAACTATCAAGTGATATCATCCCTCCATCACCACTCTGTCTCGCAGTGGTACCATTGCCTCGTGCCGTTTCATCTCAATTTTTTGTTTCATGAATTTGTTCCCCATTGCAATTCAACCATATACTCGATTTAAGGATTCATCTATGTATCATTGATTAATTTGTATGTTGTATATTTTTCTTCTCTTTTTTTTTTCGTGCAGGGGAGGTGGTGGGAGAGGGGCTTTTGCCTATTTTTTAGTGTAGTTTTGTCTTTTAACAATTTCATCAAAATATAAGGATTAAAAATTAATGATGGTATTAAAATTGATACAGAATAAGATATAAAACTGAGATTTTCCCATAAAATGTCAAAAAAAAGATAGTTACTATATTCGAAAAAACACGTAAAATTCTGACATTAAATTGTGCATGTCCTAGGTAGCACATAATATGGTAAAATTTCTTTATTAGTCTTTTTGTGTTCAATTTTTATCTCATTTTATTACATCTCCAAAGTACATAATTTTAGTTATTTAGGATGAATTTTGTATTTGTCTAGGCTAATGAGTCCACTACCAACAACATACTGTGAATTGTTATGAAGCTTAAACTCTTCGTAAGATATGAAGGTGCAGTTCTATAAAATATTCATCTTTTGAGTATACATTAGTGACGGTTTTGTTCTTGTAAAAAAGTTTCATAGATAAGAAATGGTTGGAGTTGATCATTTAATCAAAACGGGTCAACAAACTATCTAACGTGAGACAAAATATGGCATTTAACCTTCGAGTCAAGGATCTTGGAACGAAGCACGTAGCGTTCTTCTCCACAAAGGGGGCCATATTATGTTCAAATTTATGGCCAAATTGTGAGGCTCAATTTTATGAAGTATTGTCCTTTTTGGCATGAATTGGGGAGGGAGGGGGGGGGGGGGGGAGTGTTGTCTATATGAAAAAATGCCTCACAAGGTGAGTGGATTTGAGTTTATAACCGAGTCCTCAATTATATACTACATGGGATAAAATAGGATATTATCACATCGAAAAAGGAAGCAAAGCAACCACAACCAAACAAAGTACTCAATTTTCTAGGCCGAAAAAATTGGGAATTTTCTGAAAATTCTCAAAAACTCTTGAGATTAATTGAAAGGATGTTGCTTTTCAAAAGAGTGGACTACATGGTACCAGTTTACGGTAAACAATTTTAGCTGAAATCTTTCTTTCTTAAAAAAAATAATAAATAAATAGTCTAATTTGACTTGTTTTCAATTACTTATGATATTTTTTTTGTGTCTTTAGGTATTACTAATTTATTTATTTACTTACTAAAAGATGGCTTCATGTCTTTTTATTGTTTGATAAATATTGAGGATATAATATCATTTGTGTTCCAATATTACGAGGATTCATGAAGAGAATAAACATTCATTTGGGATCCAATTGTGTCCAAGTATAGTTAGATTTGAGTTCATTACTAAATGCATTCTCTTATTACCCCAATTTTTTATGAAGAGGCTGTATCACAAAGTACATAGGCCACTTGCCAAAACAAAATACTAGGCCACTCGTCCTAGAAGTGCAAAAAAGGTCATAAAAGTTTAAAGTTGATGACCCCATTTTTCATTTGATGAAGAGGCTACAATCAAGAGGGAATACACCACAAAGTATTTAGGCCCACTTTGCCCAAAAGTGCAAAAAAGGTCACAAAAGTTTCAAGATGAATCTAGGACAATACATGGAATTTTGATATTACGGATATGGATGATTCCACATATGCTATTGGCATTGAGAAAATGACATGTTCTTTTAGGAAATGCAAACCAAAATGTTCTTTCTTGTACCCATGGTGTTTGTAACATGAAAAAAGAAATAGAGGAAGTTCTTTATATCAAAGGGCCTCAAAAGTTAGAAAAGGAAAGAAAAGACAAAAATTCTACCTCTTAGGTTTTGAAGCATTGATGGACACAATAGGAAAATTTTTCATATGCATAGGACTCTAAGTTTTACTTATGCCCTAAATTCTAAAAGTTGCTTCATAATTTTAATTTATTTGGAAAAAATATATTTGTATGTATGATGATGCTTAAATTTATTGTCGAACATGAAAGTTTGATCCTGTGAAATATTGTCTCGCATCTAAGGATGGTGGGACATTGTTCTTTGTGAAAAGGCATTTTACAAAGTGAGAAAAGTAAGCTTGCTTATAAGGTGAGCAAATCACTCGACTCCTTCAAATGTTGAATAAGAGATGGTATCATCATAACTCCTTTAGTTAACGGACTTGGGAAGAGGCGCATGACCATCATTTCTATTGATGACGCATTTGATGATGCTTAAACCATCATCAAACATAAAAACTCAACGATGTAAGGTATTATCCCCACCTGAAAATGATAGATTTTTTTCCTTTGTGAAAAGGAGCCTCAAAATGTGACAAAATAAAAGTTGATTATAAGGTGAACAAATCCCTTGACTCCTAACACTAAAATGACAAGGTCTAGATCTAATCAAATAGTCAACTCGAGGATGTGATGATATAGTTCAATAGGACCATGTTGTGAAGTTCCAACATGTCAACCAAGAACACACATGAGCTTGCCGAAAGTATCTCTGGCAAAAATCATCCAACGCTCAAGTCAGACAACAACATGAGTGGAACATAATGAAGTAGAGTAACAATATAATAAGTAAATAGTCATACTTGTGAATGGCAAATGAAACGGCACCTTTAAGTAATGATTGGCGGGAGTCCCTAGGCACTAAAGTCGACATGAGCATCTACTAAGGCTTATTTGTCTATATGTCCTTTAATCCTATTTAAATCAGTTATACTCTAAACTCAATTGTATACTTGAGAATAGAGATGTCGGTCCAATGGTAAGAGCGCGTGTATTCCGGACAGTGGAGATGTCAGGTTAGCTAGCACTCTGCTCGAGAGGTATGTGTCCTCGACTCTCTGTGGAGGATGATGTCTTTCAAGGTCCCACCATGACAACATGTATGCTCGGTCATATCGAGCAAGGGAGGAGAGATCGTATCAAGCGAAGTCAAGAAGACGCAACCATCGAATAAGTTGCGCTAGTCAGTGAGGTTATATAGTTTTTTGGGACAAACAAATTCATAAAGTTGGTACAGGTGATTTCGATCAAAAATACCCATATTAATGTAAAATGTGCTTAGTCCCGATCAACTAGTACATGATGTATTTCAAAATCAGATATATACAAGAATTTTTCACTCCAATATGCTCGAAAAGCCAACTTGAGAAGAATGCTAGTAATTACACAATTTAACTTAGATACTATGATATATTTGAAGATCAAAACTGAATTTTGCACCCTTCATTTTTCACTTGCAATTATCCAAAAAAGAAAATAGATAAAAAGATAAAAATCGAAAAAATAGCTGCCATATATATTGGTTCTCTCTTTGCTTTCCTTTCCTATCTCTCACTTTTTCGATTTTCATCCCTTTATTCCCACCTTTATACACATTGGCAAAGGGGTAGGTTTCAAGGAGACGGAAAAATCAAGAAACAAATAGACCACTTTATCCTCATAACTTGTCCTTTTGAGAAATTAGAAATGAAAATAAGAGAAAATTACAAACAAAAAGTTCCTAAAAATTAATTTTTATATCCAAAAAAAACTTATAAAAATAATTTTCAATTCAAAAAATTCCATTCCACCAGTTTTTCTATTCAGAAAACTTAATCTCATACTTTAGCATATTTTTTTTGACATAATTACCCTTGATTTTTTTTTTACATTATTTTTTTCTTTATATGTACTTGTGAATCAACTTTAATTCCTATAAATTATCTTTTTTTTATCAAAATTAAATTGTGAATTTTTTATTGTTTTCTTATAGTTACATTTAATTTTTAAAAGTCAATTTATCTCAATAGTTTATATATCTTAAAATTTGAAGAAAATATTTTTCATGATTGATATGTGTGTGTGTGTATATTAAAATTAAAAAGCAATAATTTTTTAATAAAATTTAATTTATTAAAATTCTCATTGATATAAATCGACTTAAAAACCTCAGAGAAATATTAGAAAAAAAATAATTTCATTAAGTTTATTAATCTAAGAAGTCAATGGTAATCTAGTCAAAAAATTAATTTATGGATCTTTTGGTATGGAGGATTGGTGAGGTGGGTCTTTTGCATTGAAAATCATTTTTTGGATATAAAAATTAATTTTAAGGGGCTTTTAGTAAATTTTTTCTTTAAAATAAAATAAAAATTAGACATAAGTGACTAACAAAAAACAGCACTGAGTCCAGGAGGTCAGCGTTGAGATTTAAAACAAAAAAACTTCACTGAAAAGGAAGAGAACATATTGAGCGATGTTGTGTGTGTGTGTGTGTGTGTGTGTGAGAGAGAGAGAGAGAGAGAGGGAGCGGGAGGGAGGGAGGGAGAGAGAGTGAGGAAGAATGAATCAGAAGCTGCATTTTAGATGAAAAGAAAGCTAAAATTATTTATTTTGAGTAAACAATGAACTTATCAGCTTGTTGCTATTTTGAACTTTGTACTTTTATGTCGAGGAGTTTGGAATTGAAACTTGGACGGAGTAATCGTCTTCACAAGTTTATATAAGTTTGCATTACATTTATATATTTTTGTTAAATTTAAATTTTCCTCCTAAATATAACACATATATCCTTTTATAAAAATTCAATCTAAATTCCAAGTTTCAGATTTTATTCTTGACTCAAAATTGTTAAGTTCACTCCAGGACAAAGATCAAATGTGGGTTTTTAATAGGGATGCAAACGAATCGAATCGAGATCAAGCCTAATATATCTCATTCATATAGGCTTGCCATCCTTTTTATTTTTATAAATATATAATTATAACTAATATATTAATTTCGTCATGATCTAAACACTGGCCACAATAAAAACAAAAATAAAAGGGGGGAAAAAGACAAAATTCTCGAGTTTGACCCTGAATTAAGCTCAAAACCTATATTTTATTCGTAAATTCAAAACAAACCAGCTAGGCTCGAATCTTATTTTTCTTATCTCGTCAAGCTTGAACTTACTTAAACTAACTCGATTTGTTTCGACTCGTTTGCGTTCCTAGAGTTCTTTATTAGCTAATATTTGTGTATACCTAATTCTTTTAATTTGTTTGGTTTGGTTTATATTGTTTTGTAAATGTGAATTGCTTTATGCAATTGATAAAGACTGTGAGAGGAAAATTCCGTAGATTTATAGATGCATCATTCAAAAATAAATAAATAAATAATTTTGATCAAGTGGATTTTAGGTGGATTATGTTAACAGGTCAATATGAACAGTCGACCTAATCTTTGTAAGGTTAGGTTAGAGTTGAGAACTGGTTAATTTTCATCAAATTGGGTTGGATTTTGATTTGAAGAATCTATGTTATCTCTATATCTCAATCCTGCCCGAATCCGCCCGAATTACCACTTCTATCAAAAATGTTGTAATTTTGCCATACAATCACTCTGCTAACGTCAAGAATACAACTTTAAGGAGGGTATATAACTTAAATGAGGCTATGCTAGTCATCGCATAAAAGGGAATTAATTTAGAAACAACCAAATTATTCATACTTTTATAAGTAGAGTAACGTACATATAAATTGAATTTAACTATAACACCTACATTGCGTTGAGTTAGATCTCAAGCAGGAAACCCACGCTCATATAATGTTACAACAAAGTTTAGTTCTTCGATTAAGAAAATATTAAGAGACCTAAAAAGGTAAGCCACCTGAGTTAATGGCCAAATAAACTCCAAATTTTCTTATTTTTACCATATAAAAAGAAAAAAGTAATAAAGTAACTGGGGAAGGAAAAAAAAAGTTGTGCTCTCTGCAAAATTTTTAAGCAAATCAACCATCAGAATCTATGCTGTGGCAGACTCTTTCTCCTCATTCTCATCAAGGTTCAGTGCTTCCAACAATTTCGGCCAGGATTCTGGGATGCCTCCGGGCAGATCAAATTTGAGCAATTTACCTTGCCCGCAGTAAAAGTCCTCCACCGGTTGGCTCTGCATCATTCAAAAGCAAACAAACTATATAAACTAGCAATCAAGCTACGAGCATGACCACAGATGAGGCTGGCCAGTAATACAAGAAAGATCGAGCCTTATTCTCTAATATGTTATGTCTAAAGATTTGAGCTCGCGACAAGTTGCAATCAATTTAGATTATTCCTCATTTCTTACCAAATCTTAAAACGATGTAATGGAAGGTTGAATAAAATATGCACCTACTCACTCCTGCCTTGACCCAAACAACCACGTAATATTCAGAAGGAAAAAGCAGTACCTTTTCATTATATATGCGAAGTCGTTCTTTTACAATAGTTTCAGTATCATCCGATCGAGTAATGAGCTTCGACACACACTGGGTAGGAGGAAGAAGCGGAGCCATGCTTATGTCGGGATTCCCATTTTCACCCTTGACATTGATTGATGCAACATTAAAGTTCTTCCCACATTGACTGCAAATCCTTCTTCCAAGACATTTCTCTAATAGTACATTTTCCGGGAGCTTGAGATTTACCACCAGATCAATGTCTGTTACTTCATCCAATATTTCCTGCATATAGTTAAAACAAAATAAACTATCAAAACTGCACATTAACCTCTTTTTACAGTCATTGACAACTTACATGATTAGCGTTCATAAACACGAAGAATGAATTTGCAGAAGAAGGGGGCAGACACAAAAGAATAATTTGCAAAGAACAGGTAAAGTAACTTTGGTGGTATCCTTTGCAGAAAATGGAACCGTTTTCCAAAAAGACTATTCCAGGTAATCCAAGCAAAGTCTTCAGCATATTAGCTCCACAGATTGTTCTGGGACTAAAAGAATTACAGGATTATGAATTCTTATGTAAGTAGGTTGTTGGTAATATGATCAAGCAAAAGGATAAGAAGTTTACAATTGACATTCAATAAAATTTTAAGTTTGTTTATTCTGAATTAAGTTTTGACTATGCACTAGATTTTTGAAGATTTTCTTCAAAGTATATTATTATGCACCATGTATAATACACAGTACATATAACAAGCATAATTTCTAATAGACAGTGTATAGTGTAGCATAAGAGGCACTAAATTATCAGTTTGTTCCTTTGTCAAGGGCATATTTTCAGGTGAGCCATCATTTTCTAGAACATGGGTAGACTTTAGCACATAATGCAAAGAGGGCATAATGCCATTTTTCAAGAATGGGCGAGCAGGAAATGCAATTTCCCTAAGAAGTAAATATTAACAACAAATGGTAAATAAGATATCCGTATAGGGTCATAAATGCCAATTAGGGTAACATGACACTTATCAATCACAAATATCATTCAAACACCTCGATGCAATATTTTGTCTACAAACCTTTGGTCTAATGGACATTTACTGCACCTTTAGAGGCGTAGGGAGTATCATCAAGGGTTCGAATCCTAATAGTGTACGTGTGCATGTATTATCTAAAGAGAAAAAAATCACAAATTTTAATCCAAAATAGCAAAAAATGGTAACTGATAGAGTCGATTCCATTTTCTAATATGTGAACCATAAATGTCAATTAACACACACTCATCCACCCCCTATCAACAACCCAAAAGAAGAGAGAGAGAGAGAGAGAGAGAGAGAAGAAGCAAAAATAAACCACCAAGAAACACATAACAAGAACCATATGAATATATGATGATCACTGTATGGCCCTATTAAATGCTCCTCTTCTTTCCAACTCCCAGGTCAGGAATTGTTCAAATAAGTAGGGCTGATAGAGGTGTGGGAGACCATATTCTAGTCAAATTGTGAAGTATGATGTTTTTAGTTGTTAGTATCAAATTTAATTAGCACCCATCCAGGTCATAATATCATAGCATCCTTTGTGAGGTATGATCTTTTTAGTGGTTGGTATCAAATTTAATTAGCACCCATCCAGGTCTTAATTTTCATATCATCCTTTTCTTTAACAGGTTCCGCATAGAATATTTACTTACTGCTTGTCGTACTGTGCGGGGAAACCCGTCCAATATAAATCCTGATTCTCCTTTGCCTTCTCCAGCCTCGAGCCTTTTTGACAATAAACTTATAATTATCTCATCTGACACCAATTTGCCCTGGTTCACAATTTCTGCAAGCTGCAATGCGAAACTGAAAAATCAGTTCAGCCAGAGGGGGGAATCTCAAGCCAAACCATATTTGAGACACTACAAAAACCTCCCCACCCCCAACAAAGGCCATTTTTTTCAAAAGAAAGATCCAGCTCCATTGCCCAACATATAGTTAAAACTATGGTGCATCCAACTTATATATTAAAATCAGTACAAGCATAAGTAACAGTGAAGCCTATTTTGCAATTTCATGCGCTGGTTAGTGAAGAAAACAATGTTCAATATCCTTAGACATAGTCACAGCAAAGGCTTTCATAATTGTCAAATCTGCACACTTAAATATATACAGTTGATCATTAATCTAGCAATGCTACAGTGGCTGTCCATTTCTTTATCATTTAAACCAACTTAAGTGCATGGAATGCAGCTACGTATACCAAATCACTTCTCGTATTCTTTTCCAATACCCTGTTATACACTAGTTGGTGAAGAAATATATGTTCTTTTGGAAACATTTTCCAAAACTGATTACCTCTTCTTGAAAACTGAACATAGCATGAAGTGCCGAGCGGTCTGCTTACAGGAAGAAAAAGTGTGTTGATACCTGTATCCCATCTCCTTCAAAGAAGTAAGCACAAATGTCTGGCAAAGTATGCATGTCACACTTTTTTAAAGCCAAGATTTTGTATAATCTACATTTTTTAAAGCTAAGGATTTGTACAATCTTAGTGGCACACAGCCCACATATATCCTGCCTCACTACAAATGGTACACGAAAGGAGCATAAACAAGTATATAAGGGAAAGGAGCATAAACAAGTATATAAGGAACGTGGGATATTAAATTAAGTTAGCACAGAGTTGTAAACACCGACTTTGACAATTTACATTTCAGGCTACCAATTAATACGTCCACAATATGCCCATTATCGGCTTTCAGCCCGAATTCATATGTAGGGCTGAATTACATAAAATTGGGACCTGCACAAAAGCCATAACGCTACAATCAATACTTTTTCCCTTTCCCCATTCTGGAATACCAATGAGACAAACAACACAAGAACACTGAAAACTACAACATTAGTGTTTCTTCAGAAACACACCAATCGAATCTCAAAATTCCCCATTTTCAAGAACGTCTCAGTCCTCAGATATTTAATATCCAATCACGCTTATCGCTTTTTAGGTATACAAACACACATAAAGACGAATTTTCATTCAGCGTGCTATCAAGTAACCAAGGCTAGAAGTAATTGGGATTACAAGCAACTTCATCCATATTTTCAATGGATTTTTCGTCGATCCAAATTAACGAGCTGAAATTCCATCAATCACCAACAACCACAACACAATTTCCAAAGACAACTTACTTGCTTCGATAGAGGACCAGACGATGAGAGCTCTTCGCGAACAAGATCTCCGGTGGCGATGTGCGGAACGCCGAGGAGAGCTGAGAGCCGGCTCGCGTACGTACCTTTTCCTACTCCGGGGCATCCCAAAAACACCCACTGGACATTCCTGGCCTTGGGATCTATGCGAGGGGGACAAGGTTGGGGTTTTAACTCGGTGGCGGCCGAAGTGGATAGAGACCTCCGGATGAAAAAGACAGCGGAGGAGGAGGACGACGAGGATCTGAAGAGGCGGGCCATGGCCGCCATTGGTGGTGGTGGTGGTGGTTTTACCGTGGTAGTGGTCGTGGCGGGGAGAAGGGTTCGAACGCCGGCTTGAAGAGGAAGGAACTTTGGGCGCGTGTTCTGAGTGAGGCGTTTATAGGAAAGATAGTGGAATCTTTTGCGAGATCCCCAATTTGATTCGGGGCATTAAGACCGTGTTTGGCTTGAGAGTTTAATGACTTTCTTGTTTATTTGTATTTTATTTTATTTTTTGCAAATAGATGTATAGTATAATTATAAATTAATCTTTATAATTTTAAAAAATATAAATATTTCCTAAAGTATATATTAAATTAACAAACTTAATTTTTAAAAGTTATAGTTGAAGTCAAATTTCAATATAAAAAAAAAATAGTAATGCCATCATTAGATTATAGATAGTTATATATAATGGTGGTTGTAGTTGCATAAAGTGAAATTATTAAGTGAAAATTAATTGAATAAAAAAATCTATTTAAGAATTTTGTCAAAACTCAATAAAGTATGTCTTTTGGTAGCCGAGTTGATTATTATGGTTAAAATAAAGTTATCTTCTGAATATTTCTATTCACATCTGCAAGAAAGTTGTATACCTCGAAAAAGTATTTATAAATTTCAAAATAAGAATAATTAATTTGTAATCACCCTGATCCACAAAGGTGTAAACATAATTTATCCTTTCTTTTTGATATAAAATTTATAAGTTTTAACTTTAAGAATTCAAGAAAACAAACACTTTTAAATCCAATCATTTGAACTATGAGATTGTAATTAATACTTTATTCCATTATATCATTATATTTTAATTTAGTGATTTGTAATATAATGCAATGCATGCCCATCCAACTAGTATGAAATAAACATAATATTATTATTAGCTATCACATTTATTGACATGTAAAAAGTTATTCACAGCGATTCAGACATTTTACTAAAAAGTTACTGCTAATGACTCACCGCATTATACCCATTATAATATCCATTACCTGATACAAAGAGAAAAGATAAAAAATTCTTTTCTTTTTAATTTTAAATAAATACTCAACATATTTATACTATCTATACAATCAATACTGTATATATTGTTATATAAAGATGGAGACCATTTAACTAACCACTTTGATTTGACAAAATTTTTAGTCTGTCGAATTTTTTTTTTATTTTCTCTCTCTTATTTAAGAGAAATTAATACTAGTCATTTAATTTTAGAGAAGTTATATATTAGTTTATTTTAGATAAATTTTATGATGGTTATCCATATGTAACTTCCTTATAGTTTTTCTATACATACATGTGAAGTTATATATATATATATGTATATATATTTTTCGTTGGATATAATTTATATAGGTTTTAACTTTTTCAGCGATTTGGCCGTATTATTTATTTTTTCCCCCTTTGTTTTGATAAAAATTAATTGGACAACATCATACTAGTTTTATAGTTGGGATGTGAGAAAGTTCTATCGATATTACAATTATGTTTTTCTGGCTGTCCTGATATTTTGTCGTTGGAACGTACTAAGTTTCAGATATTCCAACAGTTATTATCATTGGTACTTCCATTGGAACTTGTAAAGTTTTAGACATGTTTCGACAATGGTGCAAGATTATTTTTCTTATTTTATGATGCCTTCGTGGCTTTTTATCATGTATTCGTAATTTATATTGTTATGTTGGTTTAAGGAAGTTATAATTCCTTATTTATTTGATTATGTTGGCATAAGGAAGCCACGATTCATTTTTATCTTATTCTACCGTAGGTTTTGCCATATTTACCTACTTAATTACTCTGCACCAATGTACGTGAAAATATAAAGATTATTCAATTGGAATTTCGTTCGCGAAGTATTCTCCATTATGCCAATATCTATATGTCAAGTTGGGCTTCATTGACAAGTCACCAAGCTCCAACTTAGGGGGGGGGGGGGGGGGCTGAATAGAAATTGATATTAGTTGGTTAATTTTAGATAAGTTGTCGATTATTTTATTTTAGATAAGTTTTATGATGGTTCCTGTGTAACTTCCTTCTAGTTTTTCTATATATACATGTTAAGTATTTGTAAATTATATCACATTAATAGTGAAAATATATTTCCCCTTGTATTTTCATCTTCTACTAATTACACTACATGTTTTATCCTATAACCCGTTCATGGTATTCTACACAATGAATGGACGATTTCATATTCATATTTATATATATATTTTTATTTTCTTAATTCTTAACACTTATTCCATCATTACATGTTATTTTTCTTTTCTTTTCCTTAATCTCTTTCCTCTCTCTTCTCTCCCATACTATTAGATAAATTTTCTAACTCTTCAAGTAATTATTTTTCAATCATATATTTTTGTTATTTTCTAATTTTTTTAGTTTTTACCCTTTTTCGACAATTTTTACTTATTTAAAAATTAATAGATACTAAATAGTTTTTATCCATATAAAATTTACTATATATTTATAGTTTAATTTGTCAAAGTTAAAATATATATCTTTTTTTCAGTATGCACACGCATCGAATGTGCCCACTCAACTAGTATATAATAGATCTCATTATAACTAAACCAAATTCATCCAAACTAGAAGGTTGAATTACAAACACCATAATTTAAATGTTGAGGTCGTGTTTGGCAGAGAATAATAGGTATCATTCTCATCAATCAATTTGGTGGAAAGTTTTCCACTCCATTATTACACCTTGCCCCAATGTAAAATTATGCATACCTCTATGGCGGGATGCACTATCTTGCATTTTTTTGACGATAATATGTGATGTGACCAAGTTTCCCTCCATTAGGCCATGTCACCTTCCCGCCGGAGAGATAATACCAAGTATGAAGCCGAAGACCCTCGAATTGGTGTGCTGTCCTCGAAAGAGGTCCTAAGCCACCAAAAAGGGTCTTCCAAGTATGCCCTCGAATGGGTGTGATGCCCTCGAATTGATGTGCTGTCCTCGAAAAGAGGTCCTAAGCCACCAAAAAGGGTCTTCCAAGTATGCCCTCGAATGGGTGTGATGCCCTCGAATTGGTGTGCTGTCCTCGAAAGAGGTCCTAAGCCACCAAAAAAGGGTCCTCCAAGTATGCCCTCGAATGGGTGTGATGCCCTCGAATTGGTGTGCTGTCCTCGAAAGAGGTCCTAAGCCACCAAAAAGGGTCTTCCAAGTATGCCCTCGAATGACTGAGCTATCCTCGAGGAAAGATGTCCCGTTCGAGGGCATGTCCGCTGGATACTTAGTGAGTACTTGGCCCATATAATAGCTAAAGGGGGCCCAACTACTCTGTCAGACGCAGACAACCCCAGCCACCAAAATATGCTCTGACAAGATAGGTGGACTCTTTAAGTTGCAGGTGCCTTAAATGCTCCCTTATAAGTACAATCTCAAGCATCAAATGGCTAAGATATGCATTTAATGCAAAAGTCAAGCCCCATTAATGAGAGTAGGGCCCCAGCCACCATTTTGGACTTCAAGATGTGACAAAAAGTCTGTCCACTTGTACTCCCTGGGTCAAATCAGATGGTCAATCCCCATCAACCCCATCAAATCAAAGACCCACTCTCACTATAAATAGGCAAAAGGCTCTCCCACATGAGGTATCTTACGTATTTTGCATTTTCTCCTAAGAAAATTGCACTTTACTATTCATCATCTTCTCCAAATACCTTACCACTGACTTGAGCGTCGGAGAGCCTACGCCGGGGCAAAACCGGCTAGTCTCACGTGCGTTCCTCCTTCTTTGGCAGGTGGGCCACCAGCAAATACTATTTCGAAGTGCGCAGTATTCGGACGCGTGGACGAACCAAATCCGGACCGCATCAATATGAATTACTAATATAACTTCAAATTTGCCTTTACAATATATTTCAAAGGTTAATTTGTAATTTTAACAATGAATCCTTTTAGCAAGCAAAATACCACTCAAACATATTTTACAATTGTGTGTTGAATATCTTGCAAATTCATACGCTATCAAAATTTAGAAAAATATTAAATTTGATAGCTATTTTTTGGTTGTTATTCAATGAAGTTGGAAATCAAACTCCATTCCATGCATCTACCAAACAGACCCTAACGTGATATTTATATAAAGAAAAAAACAGCATACCATAATAAAAGTATATTAGAAAAATGATTTTTTTAAAAAAATTTTGGGTACATGATCCTCTGGTATCTAGCAATACTATTGGGGTCCATCTAAATTTAAAATAAACATAATAAAAATCAATATATATAATTACTATCCTAATAATTATTTTTTATACGCACAAACTTGAGCGTGGGATATTATTCAAGTGATCAAAGTCCTTAAGCATTTGGACCAATCGTCTTTTTGGTAAGCGAATATTTAGTATGAGGCTAATTTTATTCAAAATTTAATCGAGGGACATAAATTTATAATTATTAATTAAAAAGTGTATTTAACCCTATTTTCTATAAATACAAAAAAAAAAAAAAAAAAACAAATCGAATTAAAACTGTTTTGCCACGCGGAAGCTCAGTTCCCTCAGACAGTCCAACGGCCACCAGCAGCAACAACGAGCAAGTTTCTCTCTCTCCCATGGCGGCTTCTCTCTCTACAACCACACCGTGCGCCGTCGTCGACGCGACGAAGAGGATCCGTACTCAATCCTCATCTATTCACGTACATGCAAGGGCATCGCAAAAACTCCATAGATGTCCTAAATTTCATCTCCGCCAGTTTTTCCATGCCGAATCAACGCTCAAAAGTTCAGGCCCTAAATTGCTCATCACTCCCTCCGCCGTCTCCAGCTCCCCAGGTAAGCTTCAATTTTACCCCATTTTCGAGATTTTCTCAATCGTATGTGTGTCGAAACAGCTGATGGAATTTTAGATTTGGCTTGGAAATGAAAGTTTTGTATAAATTTCCATCATTAGTGCGTGAGAATTGGTTCTTTTTTTATGGGAGATACGTATTGATTTTTTGTTAAATTCGTGGATATTCTGGTGGAGAGTTATTCATAAGTGTTCATTGTAATATTTTCCAGTACGAGTTTAGATGAGGTGTTAGAGTTCAATTAGTTGATTATGTTCCATTTTTTCCGATAATCAGAGGATAGAGCAAGTGGAAAAAAACAAATTTGTCGATTCCAGTTTAACAGGTGAGTTTATTGGCAAGCATTTAGAAGAGGTAATCAAAACAAATTTGCGTGGGTAAATTACCATAAAGGATTAGATGAGATGTCTGAGATATCAAATTTAAACTTGGGAATTCGGATATTCTCTGCAATTGTGCATTATGAACCAATCATCCATGTATCTTTCGGCGGAAATGAATTCTTGATAAATGGGAATGGGAATGATGCTGTAAAGCAGGGGCCGAGGCTTCCTCCGTCACCGAGGGCATTGCGAATTTGTTGGATAATGTGCAAGTGTTCGACTTGAAAGGAAACCGAATTCCCATTTCTGATTTGTGGAAAGATAGAAAAGCTGTGGTTGCTTTTGCTCGCCATTTTGGGTGATTATTTGAAGCTTTGTGCTCCAATACTTTGGTTTTAAGCATGTTATCTCTTAGAAAATTAATTGTACCTGTTGCATCTCTTGCTGCTGCAGATGTGTACTCTGCCGAAAAAGAGCCGACTACCTTGCAGCTGCAAAGGTAAAGCTATGTCTCAGTCGCAACATAGGTAACTATGAGCACAAGACAGCCTACCAAAGAAAATTGGAAAGAGAAAAAAAAACGATGAAATACATTTTCACGGACTACTGGAAATGAAGACATTATTCTCATAGGAGACCTTTTAATTCAAAAATTCTTGCATTGAAAATCAACTTCTTGTTCTGCTTTTTTCTCAGCAAGTACAGTGATGGACATCTTCCTTAGTCATAAGATCAAAGCACAAATTTGAGATAACCTGTGATGAACAGGAATAAGAAGAAACTAGATCTAACAATATAATGGAAAGTCATAACTATTTAATGATTAATACTTAACCATCGTTAACAAACTTCAAGGAGCTGTTGAGGAGAACTAGGGAAGGAAGAAAAGGAAAGAACTAAAGAAATAAGGCTTTTCCTATGGTTGTACTCAGTATCAGCTTCATCAAATGGCAAACCATATGGGATATCGCTTATTTGTATAGAGTCAGAAAAAATGATGCTGTTTGATATTGAAGTTTTTATATTTTGTTTGTTATTCTTTACATTATCAAGCTTTACTTTAAACGTTTTGTTACCAGTAATTTCAAGAAGTCCTCTGTGAATATGTTTATGAGAACTTATTTTTTTCTTCAAAATTCCAGATTATTGCCTAATCTCTGTACTTTGAGACTGGAGAGTATTCTAATTAAGTTAAAAAATTTTAATTCTGACATGATTAGCACTAAAAGTGACTTATTTTGTTATTTTGGTTGAATGTTTCGCCTCTTTGACAGGATAAGATGGATGCAGCTGGTGCGGCACTTGTTTTAATTGGGCCTGGTAGTGTTGATCAGGTATGCAATAATACAACTCCTGGTTTTTGATTCTTGATGGATAAGCAAAAGGCTCTTGAGAGATGTTATTTAATTTTATATCAATTGGTGTCCCCATTCACCTTCTGTCGAAGGAGGTGCTTCTTGATTTTCTTTTTCCAAAATATAAGTTTTGTCAATAACATAAAGTTTGACAAAATGTTTGAATTTATACTTCTGTACTATTTGTTCCCTTTGCTTTTTTCATGCCTTCCGGTTTCCCTTTCAAGAATTTCTACACAAAAGTGGAAGTTTTGTTGGAGATGTAATGTAGGTCTTGTGTTGGCAGGCAAAAACATTCTATGAGCAAACAAAATTCGAAGGAGGTTAGTTTTTAGATTGATTCTATTTCGTAACCTATAAATTAAACTTGATTAGAAGATTTAGTGATGGTTGTGTGCTTGTATCTCCCGTCCATATCTGATCTGTTGTCAATCTGTCGCAAATTCCCAGTTATTGGGTGCTGCATTACAATTTTTCAACAAAAGCTTCCCTGTTTGTTGCAGAGGTATATGCAGACCCTACATATTCATCATATGAGGCACTAAACTTTGCCTCTGGTGTCTTGAGTACATTTACTCCCGGGGTATGAAATGCTTTAATTTCTGTGTCTAGAACGTATATTTCCGGCTGCATAAATTTTGCCACGCATGCATTCGAGTCTTTCTACTTCTTCAGGCACTTTCCTTGATGCGATATTTTTCACATTATTTTCTCAGGCGGGCTTGAAAATAATACAATTATATCTTGAAGGATACCGACAAGACTGGGAGCTTTCCTTTGAGAAGGATACCAGGACAAGAGGCGGCTGGTATGTTAACCCTCCTAGTAGTAGATTTTATTTGGCATCATGGACATTCTTCTGCTGCACAGTATATACTTTTGTGGGATAGTTGAATATTTATCGTCCATTTTCCCAGGAAGCAAGGTGGCATCCTTATTGCAGGTCCCGGTAAAAACAACATCTCGTATATCCACAAGGTATCATCCCCATTCATCCTCCGTATATCCACATTAGTGTTACTAAACGATCTAGATACCTAACTTGGAAAACATTGTTGTTTGATCTTTTACATAGATCTGAAATTGAATATTGACTCCCTAGAACGTATCGTTTTCTTTTTGTTAGTCCAAAAATGCAGTCACTTCTGCTCCCATGAAACCACTAGTGACTTAATACTCTTTCCCTATAGGACAAAGAAGCGGGCGATGACCCGGATATACAAGATATCTTGAAGGCATGTTGTTTGCAAGGCAAGTGAGAATTGCCCCCACCTTGTGTATAATGCGTTGTTGTAAAGTGTATGCACCTAAATATATACACACATGTACAGATAGAACATGTGGCACTAAAACATCTTCATAAGTACGCAACTTCGTGTTGATTTTATGGTGCCAAGTTGATCCCTTGAACATCATCTTGTGTAATCTTTATTTGGTTTTTTGTGTTGATTTATAGTGCCAATTTGATCCCTTGAGCATCATCTTCTATAATTTTTATCTGATTTTTTTGTTATTGAAGATAGGATTATACAGTGCGTGGCTGAATTTGTGTAAATATTGTTTTTCTTATATATTAAAAGGATGTTTTTTGAGTTTAATGTTGCATCCTATTTTAAAAACAGCCTTTTGAAGTAGGGATGGCAACGGGACGGGTATGGGGCGGGTTTGGCCAAACCCGGGACCCGCCCCGCCGGGGATTTGTTGGACCCGGCAAACCCGGTTTATATTTTTAAAATAATTAAAAATATATATATTTTTAAGAACATTGATATTTTTACAATTTTATAAACATGAAAAAAATAATAGTATTACTAAAGTACTAATTATTTACAATTTTTTATGAACATATTTTAATTTTTAAAAAATTAAACGTCGTTATCGCATATTTATTTCTATGTATTTTGAAATCATAACTTAATTATTAATGTTATATAATTATTTTTATATAGAAGAGTATCCTATTTATTTTTTTAAGTAACTATTTATATAATATATACTTTTATGTATGCAATATAAATGTATATTATATAAATTTACTTAAAATAATAAATAAAAATATATAAAAATTATTAACCGGGGCGGGTTCGGGTTTTAGAATGAAGACCTGAGACCCGCCTCGGATCCGGTTAGTAGCCTTAAAATCCGCCCCATTAGGGGCGGGTCCGGGTTCGGGTCCAACCCGGACCCATTGCCATCCCTATTTTGAAGTGTTTCAGTAAAATAATTTGTAATTTATAAGGTCAAAACTCAAAGAATGTGTTGAGATATTAAAGTATGTAAGAATCTTTTGGTTTTTTAAAGGTAGTTTATGAAATTCGAAATACCTTATTTTAAAATATTAGGGCGAATTATACCAACCACTCCTAAAGTTTGACAAAATTATAATTTAACCCATAATTTTATATAAATTACAATAACCCCCATAAACTTTGAATAAATTACGAAAAGTTACGGATTTGTGAAATGACCTCTTAAAAATTATAATTTTCTTAACCAAAAATAATTGAGAATATAAAAAAATTTGAAAAGCCAAAATTACCCTCTTGAGTGTAAAATCACTTTCATAGTTTCATTGCACCTAACCGAAACCAAACATAAAATTTTCTCGCTCTAGGTAATTCCATTCCTGCGTCGCCGGGTCAACCATTACCGAAATCCAACAAACCCCACATAGCCGGACTTGGCTCGTGCCCAGCTCCACAATGCTACCTTGGTCAACACCGAACGAGATGGTTTGAACGACAGCCAACCCTTCTCAAACCGCATGCAATCATCTTCTCCAGCGAGCCTCGCCGGAATCACCATAAACGACCGGAACAACCTTGGTCTCAACTATCTATTCCACCCTGAGTCAACCCTTTCCAACACCTCTTAGCCACTAATCAAACCCCTTCTCCTCGCCGTAGTCAACCTCTCTGATTTGCTCGTCACCGACCACCTATCGGACGATAGTGGTACTTAAAAAATTGCCTTGGGCCATTCTATTCGATCCCCTCAATTTCTTATGTCGATGGAGCTTTCTGGCGATAACCCATCTAATTTTCTTCTCCACAATATGGTTTATTACGTGAAATATAAGAACAATCGAGTTTCTTCAGAGTGGGAAGAGCAAAGGATGAGATTAATGAAGAGAGGGTGATGAATGCCTCTGAAAACGAAATGAGAGTTGTGGTGGGGAAGCTCATTCAGAGAAGGACAAAAATGATGATTTCAATGAACATAATGTCCACAGCGATGGGTAGCTCAAGGGGACAGGTGATGATAATCACAATTATGAAAATATTACATTTGGTCCCCTAAATTATACAATACATAACATGCACCCCCAAGTATTTTCAGAATATTACAGAACACCCCTTAGGGGCATATTTGTCACTGTAAAATTATAGAAAGGTTGAGCCCACCAACAAAGGGGTATTATCGGAACATCACATCAAAACCCTAACGGAACTTAACGGCGGAGCTTAATTGTTAGACGGAATATACTTTAGGGAGGTTATTGTAATTTACATAAAATCGTGGGTTAAATTATAATTTCGTCAAACTTCAAAGGTGGTAGTTGTAATTCACCAAAAAAATTATTAGTATTTCTTGAAAAATTTTATTAAATACAATGCAATGCATTTAATAAACCATAAAATCTTGCCTAGACAACTTATTTACATTTTATAAAAGGGGGAAAAAAACACTTTGCCCCCAAATTATGCCCATTTTGCACTTTTCTATATGTATATATTTGTTATATTTTTCCATATGAACTATTCGATTTTTACACCTTATTCACTTTAACTTAATTTCTAACCAAAAAAAATATCAGGAAATGGACATGTCGCTTTTTGTTTGATGCTAGTATTGATCTTGAATTTGAATTGCAAATCCGGTATTGTTCATTTTTAGATCAGTTTTTTGGCCGAAATAGGTTTTAGTGGGTAATGTATAAAAATCAAGTGGTTTTATAGGATAATGTGTAATGATTTATATGTAAGAAAGTGTAAAAAAGAGCATAGTTTAAGGAGCAAAATGTTTTTTCCCCTTTTGTAAATCATCACTTGGTAAACATTTATCCAAACTAGTCACTTGGGCATACTCAATACGAATGCAAATTAAAAAGGTATGTAAAATTTATCTATATGTTTAAATTTTAACAAATTAAAACATAAATATTTATTAAAATTTATATGAATAGAAATATTTTAGTATTTATTAAATTTAAGATAAGTGAAAAAAAAGTTAGAAATGTATGACTAAAAACAATTCAAAAAATGATTACATCAGAGAGAGAGAGAGAGAGAGAGATTATTTAATAGTATAAGAGAGAAGAGAAGGGCGAGAGTTAGAGTCATATTAAACAAGTAAAAAAAAAAAATGTAGCAGAGAAGATATAAGAAAGAAAATAGGATAAATGACACTAACGGTCTTTTAAAGTTTGAGGTAAAAATCACTTTGGTTTTTAATTTTAAAAAAGTAGTGATATCGTCCTCAACGTTTAATTTAGTTTCAAGTTAGTCATTGAACCCATTTTTTGGTCACTTTTTATGGGAAAAAGGTGCACGTGATCCAAATGTGACTAATTTTGGAAATATTTATGTCAATATACACTTTCTATTATTTCAAAGTTATTTTATATGATAAATTAAATATAATTTCAATTATGTCATTTATAGTTAGCAAAATAGATTTGTGATCTTGATTAGGTTCAAATAAATCTTAAAACCCCATAGAAATATTCGCATTTTGAATTGAAAAATGGTCCAAAACAATAAGAAACCATTTTGAAACAAGCAAATGTGCATATTGACATAAATACCCCCCACATTTAATCACCATTGGGTTAAGTGCACACTTTTTTTCAATAAAAAATGATCGAGAAATGAGTTGAAAGACAAACTTGAAATCAAATTAAAAATTAATGAACAAAAATATTACTTTTTAAAAATTAATGACCAAAGTGATGCTACACTGAAGTTTTAGAGACTTTTAATGTCATTTGCTCGAGAAAATATAAAACATAAAGTTTAATATCTATACTATTATAAAAAGAAAATTATTTTTGTCTCACAAATGACAGTTTTTTTTTATTTTTGTAATTTTACAAAATTTATCATTCAATTCTATGTGAAATAAATAAATTTATGTAAAATTGTGGTTAATATTAAAAATTCCTATGAAATCAATTCAATTCGGTTACCAAAGCTTGATGTACCAATGCTATCCTTTTAATTCGTAAATACGTGCAACAAAGAAACAAATAGAGGGGACAATATTGTAATGTTACAATCCAATTTAAAAATTCATTTTCTCAACCCACAAGCCACTTTATTGATCATTTTGAATTTTGAAAGTCGAAACTTATTTTTAATAAAAAAGTTCCGTAAAATCAATAATTAATGTGTTTAGTTCTCTCTCTCTCTCTCTCTCTCTCTCACACACACACACACACACACATAGACACACACACAAATCTCTAATTACAATTATTCGATATTTTTTTCTTCATTTTGTGTTTATTTATTTATCACATAATTTTATTTTATATAATTATTTTATTTTTAGTTTATTATTATTTTAATAAATTATACCAAATAGTTATTAAAAAAGTATTCTTATAAAGTAAATTTAACAACATATTTATATTTTGATCCTAAAATAATTTAAGTACTAAATTAAGGTATATATTTTTTATAGTTTACACACATATAGAGTATGCATTACTTCTAGTATATATATATATATATATAAAGTGACAGACGAAAATGTTTAATAGACAAAAGCAATTATTGAAATGGTATTCTCTTTTATATATAACTAGCAACATCGCACACTCTACGTATGTGCAAAATATAAAAAATATATATTTCAATTTAGTACTTAATTTTTTTAGCATGAAAATATAAATATATTATTAAATTTCTTTTATAAGAATATTTTTTAAGAATTATTTGAAATAATTTATTAAATTATAATAGTTTAAAAATAAAATAATTATATGAAAACATGATAAAGAATAAATATAAAAAGAAAAAAAATCAAGTAATTGTAATTAGAAAAAGTGGTTAGTGGGTTGAGAACATGAATTTTTTAAATTGGATGTAATATTACAATATTGACCTTTTTATTTACTTATTTATTACATGTGTTTACTAATTAAAAGAATACAATTGACATATCAAAATTTAGTATCCAAATTGAATCAATTTCATATGAATTTTTAATTTTAATCATAATTTTATATATTTATATTTATTCTACACAAAATTAAATGATAAATTTTGTAAAATTATATAAATAACTGCTATTTGTGAGGCGAAAATAACATTCTGTTTATAATAGTATAAATTATTATAGTACAGTGTACAAGTATAGATAATTGGATACCAAACGACGCCGCACTAACTTCTGCTCTTCTACAGCACAAGACTCAAAACCCTAGCACTCGACATAGTTTCCCGCCTCTCCCACTCTCCCCAAGATGGCCGACAAGAAGAAGCGCCGCCGTGCCGCCGCCGCGGATTCCGACTCCGAATCCGAATCCGACCCTCTCCAGTTCAAATCCAAGCTCAAACCCGACTCCTCCATCCTCAAAACCCTCAAAGCCCTCAAATCCTCCGCGGCCACCTCCTCCTCCGCCGCGAAATCCATATCCCTCTCCGATCTCAACCTCACCACCGCCTGCCGCGAAGTCGCCGACCTCCCCATCGCCTCCGTCCAATCCACCATCGAATCACTCGCCCTCTCTCTCGCGCACTCGATCCTCGCGGGCAACGGCTTCTCCTTCTCCGTGCCATCACGCGCCGCCGCCAACCAGCTCTACGTCCCCGAGCTCGACCGCATCGTCTTGAAGGACAAGTCCTCCGCCCGCCCCTTCGCCAACGTCTCCTCCGTCAGAAAAGCCACTATCACCACTCGCATCCTCCAGCTCATCCACCAGCTCTGCCTGAAAAACATCCATGTCACCAAGCGAGATCTCTTCTACACCGATGTCAAGCTCTTTCAGGACCAGTCCCAATCCGACGCCATACTCGACGATGTCTCCTGCATAATGGGCTGTACCCGATCGAGCCTCAATGTGGTCGCAGCCGAAAAGGGAGTCGTTGTGGGCAGACTAATGTTCAGCGACAACGGCGATATGATCGATTGCACGAAAATGGGGGTCGGAGGGAAAGCAATTCCTCCAAACATCGATCGAGTCGGTGATATGCAGAGCGATGCATTGTTTATCCTGTTGGTGGAGAAGGATGCTGCTTACATGAGATTGGCTCAGGACAGATTTTACAACAGGTTTCCATGTATAATAGTGACTGCGAAAGGGCAGCCAGATGTGGCGACAAGATTGTTCTTGAGGAAGATGAAGATGGAGCTGAAGCTTCCGGTGTTGGCATTGGTGGACAGCGATCCATACGGGCTGAAAATCTTGTCCGTTTATGGTTGCGGATCCAAGAACATGTCGTATGATAGCGCGAACTTGACAACACCGGATATAAAATGGCTGGGAGTTAGGCCAAGTGATCTTGATAAGTACAAGATTCCAGAGCAGTGTAGGCTGCCCATGACGGAGCAGGATATCAAGACCGGGAAGGATATGTTGGAGGAGGATTTCGTGAAGAAGAATCCCGGGTGGGTCGAAGAGTTGAATTTGATGGTGAAGTCGAAGGTGAAGGCTGAGATTCAGGCGTTGAGCGCGTTCGGGTTTCAGTATCTGACCGAGGTTTATTTGCCATTGAAGCTGCAGCAGCAAGACTGGCTGTGAATACTGATGAATTGCAGACTTTCAATTGATGATCAGTTGTGGAGGATATGAATACTTCTGTTGAATTAGAGAATTTTAGTTGATGATCAATTGTGGAGGACATGAATACTGGTGAATTGGAGACTTTTAGATGATGATCAGTTATGAAGGATATGCTTGTGATATGAGGATTAGTGATCAGTGATGCATTTGTAAAGGGATGTTGTAATGATTTCAAACTCATCGCAATTGAAAGAATGAAAGTTTTATTTTTATTTTTATTTTTTGGTGAAAAGAAGTCTGACTACATCCTTAGGCTCAATGATATGTTCCCAAACCCGCATCGCTCTCAGACAATGCAAAAAAATATGGAATATATCTTCCCTTGACAAAGTGTAAACCATATATCCATCCGTGGCAGAGAGACCTCTATCAAAATGGAGAGCATTGCAAAGCAGAGAGTTGTGCTGGCAAAGCCAGATCAAATGCTTCAATTTCTCCGGGCAGTTCAGTGCCCATATCCAAAACTACTCACGAGGACTGCTCAGGACACTCATGGCCCGTCGCATCATCCAAACATAAGTCGAGCTACACATGAATATGCCCTTGGATGACCCCACCCAAATTTTCTTATCCTCCAACTCTCTAATCCTAGAAACAGGTACACTGTGAATCATTCTCCAAATGTCCTCTGGGATTGATGTCCTAAGTTTAGGAAGATCCTAGTAACCATTCTCACGGATGATATCTGACACCATAAAGTTTGCATCTTCGACATGAATATTACTTGCGATAAGATCACACAACTTGCCCATGGGCAGCCACCTATCAAACCAAAGGGAAACATTCTGCCCGTTGTTCAACCTCCATGCAAATCCATCTTGCACTGATTTAATGCTCCTAACTATCCCCTTCCAGTTGCGAAAGGACTGTGGCATTGGGTTATGAGAGAAAATATCCGTCCCCTTGAGATACTTTTGTTCAAATATCCATGCCCATAGCGAAGACTCATTGTGGGTCAGTTGCCAGCCCACTTTGGCTTGCATTGCTATGTTGGTCATTCTCGAGCCTTGGATGGCCAACCCCCCATCTCTCTTACTTCGAAGGATTTTAGACCACCCTACCAGATGAATCTTCTTTGCTCCCTCCCTATGTCCCCACAGAAAGTCTCTATTATGCTTGTTCAATTGGGCACACACACTTGACAGCAACCAGTTCGAGTGCATCTGGTCGACGGGAACGACTGACATAACTAACTTAATCAAGGTGGCCCAACCCGCAAAGTTGAGATTCATTGTCTTCTATGCAGCCAATTTGCCTTTGACACAATCAACAAGTTTTGAGAACATCTCCCCTCGCCGACTTGTGTCAATACGCACCCCCAAATACTTTCCAAAGTTGCTAGTGCATGGCATTCCAAGAATGCAACAAATATCTCTCTTGTTCTACAAGTCTATTTTCGGTGAGAAGAGTACCTTGGACTTGCTAAGATTCACACTCAAGCCTGATGCCTTGCAGAATCGGTCTAAAACTCGTTTGACTGTGTATGAATTTTGCAAGTCGATTTGCTCGAAAGGATGATATCATCCGCGAAAAGAAGATGGAAAATAGAAACACCTCCACGACAAATAGAGAAAGTTTTCCAGTTCTTCCGGATTGTGACGGATTCCTCAATTAAATAGCCAAATCTCTCTATTCAAAAAACGAACAGCTATGGAGAGATCGGGTCGCCCTACCAGAGTCCACACTTAGTCTCAATCGAAGTCAAGGGGTCTCCATTCCATAAGATGCGCGGTTTGACACACGTTACACAACTTAAGAGAAGTTTGATGATTTGTCGGGGAACGCCGAAAAATTCCAGAGTGTCCTAGAGAAAATCCCAGCGTATTTTGTCATACGCTTTCTCTAAGTTGATCTTGATCATCATCCCTCCTGCTTTATCTTTAGATGTTCTCATTGTGTGGAACATCTCTTGTACCACAAAAATGTTATCATGGGTGTAACGACCAGGAATAAAGCTGCTTTGATGAGGAGAAATTAAGTAATTCATTGTCGGCTTTAACCTTCTAACAATCAATTTCATAATCACCTTGAGGATGATATTACATAAAACGATCGACCAGAATTCCGAGATTGAGGATAGGTTCTACACTTTTGGGATAAGGACGATATAGGAGTCCCCAATGGGTCCTGTTACTGCCTCACGACAAAAACAATCTTGAATGAACTCAGTAACTAATTCTCCCACAGTAGCCCAATAATTTTGGTAAAAGAAAGCCTAGTACCCATTCCTACCGGGTGCCTTGTACGAGCCCATTTCTTTGGTCACTTCAAGAACCTCATCAGTCGTGGGCTTACCTAACAGGCTCTGGACTGTATCTTTAGATAAGCGCTTTTGGAAGGAGCTAATCGCCAGCTTTTGTGCATGTGCAGCTTGCCCCCCACTAAACAAACTTTGGAAGAATTCTACAACATGGGTCTTTAACTCATCCGAATTGGAACACCAATGCTCTCCAATTTTAAGCATATGGATCTTATTCCTCCGTCTTCTGCAAAATGTGGAAATATGGAAGAATCACGTTTTCCTGTCTCATGTAGCCAGCCAATTCACTCACGACTTTTGGAACCACAAGAGCTCTTCCTGGTATAGGACTAAGTTGTGTTCATCTATTAGTTTTTTGTTCCAATAGTAGCAATCCATGATCATCCGAGCAAAATTGGCATTTTTGAATACCATTAATTCTTCTCAACAGTTTGTGTTTTCTCCAAAAAAATATTGCCAAAGTGATTCTTGTTCCAAGCCTTCATAACCCTTGGTAAATCACCAAGGGAAGTTAGAAGATCCCCTCATTTTCTCCAAACTAACTCAATTTGGCTTGCATAATCCGGGTTGGTAGTCCAAGCCAACTCAAAATGAAACGGCCGCTCCATTCGCTCCTCATCCACACCGTGGCAAAGAGTGATGATCGGGCAATGATTAGAGTGTGTTCTTGGGAGAACCATGACTAAAGCTTCCGGGAATTTGAGACACCACGCTGAGTTCGTTATAGACCTATCCAACCTTTCTCTAATGTTGCGGAACCCGCTACACTTGTTAGTCCACGTAAAGTTGGGACCTTGGCAACCTAAATCCAAAAGTTTGCACCTATGTATACCCCATTGTAGTTGGTTGCAACGAGACCAGCGAGCTAATTGTCGGCCTCTTTGCTTGCCAATTCATGCAATATCATTAAAATCACTCGTGACTAACCATGGGCGTTGTATGTTGGAACTAATATTTTGCATAATTTGCCAAAACTCATCTCTTTTCTAGGCATTTGGACTTTCATATACACTCGAACAAACCCATCTCTCGTCTAATTTAGGCCCAATCATAGCATGTATGGCCTAGTCTATGACGAGCAAACTATTAACTTAGATGCAAGCGGCATCCCAAAGCATCCAAATGTCTCCACGTCACCCTGAGGTAGGGGCTCGACATACATTAGAGAACCCAACTTATCAAAATCACTGTTGTTCGCGTTTTGCAGACCTTAGTTTCCAACAAAATACCACATCTGGGCTATAAACTCAAAGAATTTCACGAAAATTAGCTCTAAAATGGGGGTTGCCAGCCCCTTGGCAATTCCACAATAAAATTTTCATTTGATTGCAGTAAAGAAGATCTGACGTAAACGGAGGCAAGATGGGATTATCTTGACTGATCCCACAGGATCTAGTTCACTAGGATTAGGCTCAATAGCTATTGGCGTAACCTGTCCAAAATATTTAGACTCATCTACACTCTCGCGATCAAGTGGTGTGCGTTCTCCTTGGGAATAAGCTTGATCGATGTACCTGTCTGCCATAACAGGTGGTTCACTCTCATAGTTCGGACTAGGTTGAGGCGTAGGTCCAAATGCGAGACAAGGGTGGTGGAGTTCATGTCCACCTCTTGCAGAAAACAACTCGCTCGATCTTGCAGTGGGGAAGAGGATCCATTATGAATATTTTCACAAGTGTTGGGCTTGGTTGGGATGTTTGAAGACGTGGAAAGAGAGCTTACGGTAGGTGAATGGATAGGGTGCATTTCAGAATGTGAAGTCCCAGGCAAGTTAACCCTATAGAGGTGAACTGGTATGTCTATTAGTGGGGAGTCAGACTTGATATTTTTTTCCTGCCCATGCCAAGGCATTTTCAACTTACCAGGTTGGTGAAATGCCTTAGGGTTTTGTATCGGACTAAGATTAGCGTTGGCAACTGGGTACCTTTTCTTACCATTAGTTGTGTTACTCCTTTTGGGAGATGAGTGGGGTAAATTTGTCACTTCACCTTGAGGCGATGTTCTCATTCCCAGCCCTACCAAATTGTAGCAACCATCACTAACCTTGCATAACCCTTCGTCTCCGGCACCTCATATGTTAAAATCTAAAATTTGTTTTTCTGTGCGGATCTGCTACCATGCATAGTCTGTTTTTTTGTGTCCCTTGGACCTGTACTTTTTTGCTATCATCCAATCACCAAACCTTTCCTCCTGAAGTCTTTGCCTAAGGTCCTTGTCGTCAGAGCTCTAGTCGCGGGAATCTTTGTCGGAATCCTCTATGAGGTCTTCTTCAGTATTTGTAGCTAATTTAGGGCACTTCGGAGTTCGATGCCTTGCAATACCGCATATGAAGCAGATTATGGGCATGTTCTCATACTCAATAGGTTAGAGCTTTCCTTTAACGTCGATCGTGCTTCAAAGTGGTTTATCAAGATCTATTTGAACACCAGAAGCACGTGAATTTACCTCTTGCTGCCCAAAAGGTGTTGTGATCCACATTTCTAGGGGTACCAATACTAGAAGCGATGTAGAAAATTATTTCCTCATGGTAGTACTCAATCGGTAACTCCGGCACTCTAACCTAGGCTATTGCAGTATTCATCCTATCTTTAGAAGGCTGGAAATTAGGGTTCCATTTCCTAGTGATGAGATAGTGGTTAAAGATGACCCAAGGTCCTTCCATCAAGATATAATCGGCCTTCTCTTTCTCGTTCAACTTGAGCACAAAGCAGTTGTGGCCTAGGTCAATGAGCTCATACTCCCCTTGCAAACCCACGTGAAGTTAATCTTAGCAGACAATATTTTATAGTTGATTGTAGCCCTAGAAGCTTGAGGATAATCGATTCACGCCAAGGGGCCTGAATAAGCTTCTCATACTCAGGATCTAGAACGATCCTAGGGAATGGATATTACTTTGACGAGTCCACAATTTTGACTTTCTCCTGGTGTAATATCCCTTCACTGCCTTGTTCTTGTCTCTACCCAGCAGGGACTCAAGATAGCTGCAATTCCGGTTGTTCATCGGGCTTGGAGACTATTGTAAGGAAGGGGAGTCCTCCATCTTGTCATCTTTGGGTAAGTTAGTCTTGACTTTCTTGGTGCTTCAAAGCGGTAGGACTTCTTCTTCTTGGGATAGTGATGCTTGGGAGTGCTGAGGACTTTCTCTCTCTACTTCCATAATGGTTGCCTCTGATGTGAATATATTGGATTGTTGATGAAGAACTTTGATTTTTTTTGTTTTTTTGGTACAAAAGTAAGGAAGTGATTTAGTTGAGTCTGTCTAAGTGCCTATACAAACATGGGTGTTAACGAGTCGAGCTCAAACGAGCTTCGATCGAGCCAAACTCGAATCGATTTCAAGTAATTTGATATTTATACACATATATTATTATATTTTAATTAACCGAGTTGAGTTCCAAAAAATGTGTTCAAGCTTGACTATACTTAACAAATCAAGTTCAAACGAGCTTTTTATATTCAGTATGGAGTCGAGTATTTAATAATTTGTTTCATTTGTTCCCTTCATATGATAGCGACTGCGATGGTAGAAGTTGAACGCATGTTGAATCTTCTATTATAACTTTTGTTTTATTGTCTATCACGATTCATGAAAATATCTCAAATGTAATTCATGATCGATTATTTTCTTTTTGAGAAAAATGTTTAATACATGTTTACAACAATAGATCTTGAGATTAGTAATATAGACGAAATTTTATTATAAAATTTTAGTTAGAATCAAGTTTGGCTGAATTATATTAAAGTAAGCTATACTTGTCTATTGATTTTTAGACTAATAAAATGATGACCGATTGTAATAAGTGCAACAATCTTAATATTGATCAAATTCTAGTTTCCATTTGATTGGAATATTCAATGTTAAGAAGTAAATATAGAGCCACAAATTCTGACTATTGCTTGTATCATTTTGATTTGCAAATGGATTTGCAAATTATTTGGTGCATACTTTGACCAATTTTTTTCAATTACTTGATCATTTTCTAATTTCACTATATTATAATTATTCAAAATACTCTTCAACCTTAACCTCAACTTCTTTAATTGAGATTACTGAGTTCATTTAGATAGACTTAAATATATATATATAGATATATATACATATATATACTTGTTAGGTCATACTTTTTATAATAGATTTTTTTTTAATCAAAAGCCATATTAGGATTTTTTTTTTTTTTGGCTTCTATTTTTTTAAAAGAAACCCAATCAAATACAATTTATTTTTATTGAACATATTTTTTTCTAAAAAAAATGTGTTTCTCTTTTGGGGGGGAAAAACACTATCCAAACCGGCTCTTGAACTAATGACCCTTTGGGCATTGGGCCAGAGAACTCATATATGAAACCCATAACTTAAAACATTTGGGCCTCGGATCCAATACTTGAAATCATAAACGGGCTATATGACCCGAGTTCAGACCCGACCCGTTAAACTCGAAAATTTCATAGCTTTCCGTAGTTTCTCGAAATCCCGGAGATCCTTAGAGCATCACAATACTCACAATCCACAACTCATCACGTCATTTTCCGGCCACAATTATCCCCCGGCGTCGCCGCCGATAATTTATTTTTCGATCAAATTCGAATCATCGACCGATTATCAGTAGGAGAATTTTGAGTCAGCGATAGAAAAATGCCTCCGAAGCAGCAATCGAAGGCCGATTTGGCGAAGAAGCAGAAGATTGTCGAGGACAAGACGTTCGGATTGAAGAACAAGAACAAGTCGAAGAATGTCCAGAAATACGTGCAGTCTCTCAAACAATCGGTTCAACCCAAGCCAGACCCGAGCAAAATCAACGCGCAGGTTTGAACATCAGTTTTGTTATGATCGAGTTTTTTTTATATGTTTGATGTGATGATTGATCAAATCATCTTTTTTCTGGTGATTATTGATTTAACAGAAAAAGAAAGATGAGGAGAAGGCAAGAGAAAAGGAGCTCAACGAGTTATTTAAAGTCGCGGTGAAACAGCCGAAAGTTCCTGTTGGTAATTTTTTTTTTTCCGTTAAGTCGTTCTTGCGCAATCTTTCATTGAATATGATCAACTGTGATTTGATATGAGCTCAAAGAATAATTTTTATCATGTCCATTTTATTGGGAATTCATGTTTAGCTATCTGAATAGGTATTTGATTTTAATGAAAGACTTTCGATGTTTGTTTTGATAATGTCCATACATGAGTGACCAGATCATATGAATTTTTTTGATAATTTACCATGTCATATGAATTATGTTATGTTGTTTTCAGGTGTTGATCCAAAGTCAATTGTGTGTGAGCATTTTAAGGTGGGGCAATGTGCGAAAGGGTTTAAATGCAAGTTCTCCCATGACTTGAATGTGCAGAGGAAAGGAGAGAAGATCGATATCTATAGTGATAAGCGTGATGAAGGTTGATATTTAAAAGTTGTATATTACTAATTTAAGAAATTATAATTCTTTAGTTTTTACTCGCTCCTCTAATGGTTTTTTTTTCTTTCTTGTATCAAAAAGATAACGAAAAAGATACAATGGATGAGTGGGACCAAGAGAAATTGGAGAAGGTTGTTGCATCCAAGAGCAAGGAGTACAACAAGAACAAGCCTACCGATATAGTAAGCCGTCTTCTATTGTCTTGCCTATCTTATTAAACCTTCTCCTGGTTTTAAGGGGGCGTCACTTCTTGAATCTGTTCTAAATCATGCTTGTATTATCCTTGTTATGATGTTATCTTATTATTTTGTCCTCTACGAGAGATTTATCTTTTCCCAATTGCTGCTCATGGATTTCAAAAATCTGGGCAAGACAAAGACATGCTTAGGAAGAGCTTGCGTTCCTGAGGTGATGATTAAATTAAATGTTTCTAATTTCATTATTCTTGATGATGGCAAATAATTATGATATGGTTTATCAGGGGGGAGTAAAGAAAAAGAAAAGAGTCATTCTCCATGATGAAGGCATAAGGTCATTCTAAGGTTGCAACATTAATGCTTTATAGCCTAACAGGAAGTTCAACTAGGGAATGTCATGAGAATAGACAGCTACATGGTAGTCAAACTAGTCAATTAATGAAGCTGCTCTGGTACATAGTTCAAAATGAACTTAATTTCCATTTATGGCGCATTTAGTTCAAAACATAGAAGAACATTGGCGGTTGAGGAACTTCTATGGTTTGCTAGTATTTTAAAAGAGGGACCTGGAATTAATCCCAACCTGGGCATTAGTAGTGACCAAGAGTGATTTTGTACTCTAAGGTGTGGTCTAAATTCACTGCATTGTTGATATGTATGCAAAGGAGTAGTATATCCAATCAGGGAGAAGGTTTATGTCAGATGAGCGAATGTCACCTAATTTGATGTGTGAAATTAAAAAGTTTGTGAGATTGGTAAAATAACGCTCTCTTTTACTTGATTTAGGTAGCATCAACATAAGCCATGTTCTCTTATCGATTTTCTTATTTCTGAATTTGCCATCTGTTGTCTTGAGCTTTATGACATCATTGTATTGGTACCCTTTTTGTCATTTTTTCTATTTGAAATATGATATTTTGTAATTGCTTTTTGCTATCATCTTTGTACAGGTATGTAAATATTTTCTGGACGCAGTTGAAAAGCAGCAGTATGGTTGGTTTTGGGTCTGCCCAAATGGTGGTAAAGAATGTCACTACAGACATGCACTTCCTCCGGGATACATTTTAAAATCTCAGATGAAGGCTCTTTTAGAGGAGGAAAGTGAAAAAATAACCATAGAGGAGGAGATAGAAAACCAGGTAATACTTACAAATGCAGTTATAACTTTTGATTTCATTAAACTATTTTCTGTAACATCTTTGTCGCAGCTGTGTTAGTTAGCTTTCCTTGCCTTCTCCAGGACTAAATATAGTTCTTGTGCTAATGATATCAATTTGATTCTCGTCTCAGCGTGCCAAGGTAACCACTACAACTCCTATGACTCCAGAACTATTCATGAAATGGAAGAAGAAAAAGATAGAAGAGAGAGACGCCAACATGGCTGCACAGATGGCTGAGAGAGCCAAGAATGACCGCATGAGGCAAGTCTTCTTAAGGAAATATTGGATTTTGTTTTTTTTTTTTGGTATGACCTTTAGGCAGGAAGTATTCACTTAGTGATTGCTTTGTTGTCCACCAGTGGTCGTGAGCTTTTCCTCTCGGATGCTAGTGTATTTATCGATGATGTAGATGCTGAAGCCAAATACCTGAGAGAAGTAGAATCAGATGCAAATCAAAAGGTAGCTGTTTCACCATTTCCCCCTTCTGTGTTCTCATCTGAAATACTTGCCGGTTATTTAGTGAATTTCTCTGGTCCATCAGAAAATATTGCCTGATTAAGCTAAAGTGAAAATTTATTTTCCCATTATCTTTTTCTGTGTTCTATATGGGATTGGTGTTTCCTGAATGGAGTCCAAATACAACATGCGCACGCATTAATCAGAGAAGACTTTGGTAACAATTCCCGGTGTCTATTTGTGTCATCCTCGGAGATAACAGTTCCATTGACGGTTTTCTTTGATTGTTTCTTTGTTATCTGGTAACAAAATGGCACTCGATAATTCTTTAAAAAAGTCCTAAGCAACACCAATCAATGATGCTATACTGCTTATTATCTTATCATATCTTAAGAATTTGCTGCCAATACTCATCTTTGCAGGTCAATAAGGATCCTCCAATGGAAAGACCAAGTTCTTCGACATCGACTAATCATGATGCAGAAAGTAATGACAATGTTGATGACGACATCGATGACCTTGACATAGATGAGTTAAATGAACTGGAAGCTAGCCTGTCAAAAACAACACTCCAAATCAAAGAACCGGGCGACAAAGTGTGATCCTTGCCTAGACAGAGTACAGTCTAAGCACGTTTTTGACTCGGCTCTTGACGTCCGAAAATACTGCTCAACTGCAGCCGCCCGCTGAAAGCTACGTACTGAGAGGGGGACAGAGAACTAGGTTTTCCTTGTGTCCCTTGTTACTAATAGTAAGTCTTTTATGGTCTATATCATGCCAAATATGTTACAGTGTCCTTGTTAGTACTAGGTTTGAGTTTTGAGTCCACCTTTCTATAATAAACTAAGCTAGAGTTCTGTATAATTGATTGTTACGCTTCTAGCCGATCCTATCTACTCGCGATTCTTCTGTTACATCCTTTCAATAATAAATTTAGGATTTTTTTTCTATTTAAATTATAAAAATAAAAAAAACGGAAATGTTATTGGACTTTATCATATTAATCAATTGAAGATGGTTTGTGCAAAACTCAGCAGACACGGGAGGAAGGTTAATGAGATGCTACTTATCTGTGTTTTTAGCCGTTGGATTGAGTATGTTAATGTCATCATTTCACTTTTTTAACACCTTTTTGACATATCATATTAAAATCTAACGGTTTGAAACATTAGTTGAGTAACACGAAATTTCTCATGAAACGGACAGTCCTGTCTTTCATAACTTAAGAGAATCAATCGACCATCTAAACCAATTCCTATACCCAAAAGGACACAATTAGTGAACACAAAAGTTCTACTCAAATTGTGGCAACTGAGAATTTCTAGCAGATGATTACAATTTAAAGATTGAAATGATCTTTTGGAAAATGTGAGAGGTGAACAAAATAGCTGTAACAAAAATAACCAACTTGGATAATACCTAGCTCAGCTGTTAAATTAGGTATGAAAATGTTATAATTTCACTTTTTTTAGTATTATGTGGCATCGTCATATTCAAATCCAACAACTAAAGGCATTAGTTACGTGTTACCCGATTAGGCAACATGAAATTTTTCCTGTAAGCGTAAGTTTTTACATAACATGTAATATATATACACAAGGTACATATGTTTTACGAGATGTAGATATTGAAACCACTGCAAAGTGCAAGGGTATCAGAGCTAATAGGAGATCAACTCATCGGAAAAGATATCCTGTCTATCAACCACACTTACTTCTGGAAACTGAAAAAATTCCGGTCCCGAGTTCGTTCCATTGAAAACTAACAAATTTACATCGATAGTGGCATTGGGTATCTGGCAACGAAAATACAGCAGAGATTCATTTAATCGGGGCTAGAATTGTATACAGTAAAAGAAAACTAACTATAACAATTGCTCCAGCCAGAGTGAACCTTGGGTTCGTCCATAACATGAGATTCGACCTCTCTGTTCTTTTGATCGGGTCGACCTCCTCAGATAACGGGTACTCAGATCGCTTCGGGTTCCAGCTCACGTACTTTTTCGGTGAGAAATCCGAGAAGAGCGTCTTTTTGCCTTGCTTTCTGAAGCTGGACCAGGCCTTGTCCCAATCTGTTGAGAATTTATCACCTATAATATTACAAAGCAACATAAGTAAATACTTATATAGTCTCTCTGTGTAACATATTGAGAAACTGCAGTCTGAGCAACACATAATGAACTTTTCGATTTTCACATAAAGAGTTTAAAAACCACCAAGAGTCATCAGGGGGTCTTTTTGAAGCTTTAGGAGAAGCGATGGCACAGAGTTAGACATGATCAAATGTAGTTATGTCAAAAGCTTGTTTCTATGGGCAAGACACCAAGAGACCACATTTTTTAAGATAAGAGGCGAAAAGTCAGAACATGTATCCTGTTCCATGTCATTAATAAGTACTTGAGGAAACACATGCATCCATGACTGCAAGAAAGACATACCCGATTGAAGCTGAGTTTTAATTTATCACAGCACTATTCTATAACTATATCCCAATGTTAACTCACAACTTACAGCATCAAATTTAAATGCTTCTTGAGAACTGCCTTGTAGAACATGGAACCTTTGGTCTAACTAATCCATATGGTCCGCATGCATGAGAGGAACCAAGTATCTATGAACGAGGGCCAGAAAGGATCACTATGGACAGATAATTAAAGCTTCCATCTATGAAGGAAACCTATCAAGTTGTCTTCATAAAATTTATAATTACTAGGACCTTCCCTGAGGTTAGGTCAATATATACAAGGACATCCCATTGGGGGAGGTTCTTGTAATTATCCCTAACGTTTTAACGGATTCATAGCATTGCCCATGTACACACAGTGACAGAATACCATGCACTCAACTACTCTAGCTGTCAATGGACAGTCGCAACATACAAAATACTTTTAAATGCTTCGGCCCAATGGTTAAGCCGGGACTCAAAGGTCATGGGTTGCAATTATCCATTCTACCACTTTACCAAACCTTCCTCCACGCACGCGCGCACACACACACACGCACATATAGGGTCACATAGTGCATTATGGGACAAATAGGGTATCATTCGCAAATGCAAATATTATATACACATCGGATAATTTTGAAATCAAGTTGGCCAGTGCAACCCCGGCTTCAATGTAGCCCAATAACTGCTTCAGCCACTGTTCATTGAACAATCTTTTGAAACTTAGCAAGCTACATTTAACTCCCAATAAAAGGTTAACAAAACAACCAGTGAGATCACTCGAGCAAACCTGTAAGTTTGAACTTTTTCAACTATGCTTTGCAATTTCCACTCAATAAGTGTTTTGAGTCACTAACATCTACACTCTGTCACTCTAAAATCAATATCAGCAGGACTATAAACGGAGTGATTACTTACCATTCCTTTTCTATATTTCCCATCCCAAAGCAAAGCATGAACTTTCATTGCCCAGAGCCAACACACACACACACGCGCGCGCGCGCGCGCGCGCTTTTCTTACGCTATCAAGAAATTCACACGGGCCCAACAATCGGGCTTTCAATATTCAAAAGCCCACATGCATGCACAAGAATATTTCCAAAACAAAAGATAAAAAAACAAAAAATCATACCTTTACTGTTATTGTCGCCATCGCCATTGCCATTTTGCTGGGACGGTGGCCTTTTGGCGCAGCAAGGTTTGAGAATTTTGTGATTTATGGACCCAATATGCCGTAAATTATGAGAATAAAGGCCACCGATTCTGAGCTGAATATCCATTCGTATATCTTTCCTTCGATGGATTTCGAAATTTCAGCCGCAAATTATATTTTGGTTGTGAAAAAAAAAAAGAAATAGTTCCAAGCTTTGGGGACTGTTGTCTGTTGCAGCGGTTGAGCGTGGATGTCGCATGGTCTAAAACACGAGTAAGATATCAAAACACGATGTATGGTTTTTTTTTTTTTTTGGTTGGTTCCTGCAATTTGTGTGGATAGAATGGGTCGCGTAACCTGTGGCAACAAAGTCAAAATTAATGTTGTAGCGTACAAGGCTGGCTAAGTTGGGTTTTTTCGTAACGTCTATCAAAATTTTAATATACGACAGGGTCGGGCACATTGAATACGTCTATAAAATTATAAAAAAATTCATATAATTTTTAATTATGTAATTTTAATGAAATAAAATTATAAATATTCATTAAAGTTTTGTATTACTAAAAAAATCTGAGGTACTTATGAAATTATGGTGAGTGAAAAGTGTAACAATCCAAGATGAGATAGAATTATGTGATTAAAATATATAATTAAATAAGAGACTTTAAAAAATGTTAAAGTCATGCGGCATTAGAGGAAAGGAGGAGAGAGATTGTGGAAGTTAAAATAAAAAAGGAGAGAGAGGGATTAAAAAGTAAAAGTATCAGACTAAAATGGAGTCAAAAACCACGTGATTACGAATTCTCAAACACCATCAATTATTAGAATCAACTACTACTAAATTGATAATAAATCAATAAAATATTACTATTAAAGTAGATATAACTCATACAAGTGAAATTCGATCACATATCTTCATCAAACTAAACTTGAAATATAACTTGAAATATAGTAGACAATGATATTAAATTAGTCGAACCTCTTGAGAGTCGGTCTTGAACCTTAATTGGATCGTACCCACTCGAACATAAGTTTCGAACATTTTTGTGCATCTTTTGAGACCACAATTGAACTTTTTGAACTAAACAACTCAATTGGCTTGGGAATCACTAGAATAGGACACACACGTGAATTATCATTACGTGACATTGAAAATGATCCAACAAAAACTCACCAACACCTGAATTAGGATTGCTTGAGAGAGCTATATTAGTTTTATTTTACGTTTAAACAACGGTAATCATGTTATAAAATGATTATTTTGGTTTATTTGCAAGTTTATAATGCTCAGTTTTGACTTAACTAGTGTTTATTTTCATCATTTTAGGCTTTAACGACCAAAAATAATTAATTTAGTGTGGAATTTTATCAATTAACTAATTTGTCAAGCACATTTAGCCACAAAAAAAAGGTTGAACGAAATTATATTAGTCTTAGTTTCGGTCTCATCTTTGGTGTTTTTTTGGGCCTTATTATTTATTTTGATCCGTTATATATGTCATGTCAAATAATTGAAGTTGAAATTCCAAAATTATATAAACATAGTCTTGGCTTGGAATTCATCGATCGTTATTAAACATACGTTAATTTATTATTTATAACTTTCCATTAATTTAATGATTGATTATTGATGGATGTATTAGAAGTATTAAATAATTAATGATTGATATTAATTTAGTATTTGTAACTTTCCATTAATTTAATGATGGATATTAACGAAATTTAATCCTTTATTGGATAGGATTATGATCATCAATCAGGTGTGACATCTCACAAATCACAACAAAATGAAGAAAATGAAATTAAATAGACGGCCGTTGAAAAACTATAAATATGTATATGGACTTTTCTCTCGGAAAAAAATATAATAAATAATAAAAAAAAGAGTCAGATTAAATTGTTGGCCCCAAACTTTTTCAAAATTGGCACCAAAGTTCGGTGAACTCGAGTCCTACCACGTGGCCTTCATGGGCCCACACCTTCTATGTTCTGTCAGCCTGCGGGGGACCATTCTGAACCACATGTTTACTGGCCATTCTCAACCGTTCGATTTTGGCCTCATCGGACGGTGGATTCTGTTGATGCTTGAGATCTGGATTAAGTGGACAGTGGGAAAACGACGTCGCTTGGGCCACGTTAGAAACTAGTGGGATTGGATATACACACGCGTACCATCGGTCCCCAATCATCGTTGGGGCCCACCTTCCTTTTGGGATTTCCCGATTGATCGTATTCCTCGGCGGCGCAATCAACGGAGGTAGAGTTCATTTTTTTTATTTTTATTTTTTAAATCAGGTGGTAGAGAGTTATTCAGTGGACGCGGGTCTATTGGGCCCACCGAACTCTTTTTCCTTTTTTTTCCCCTGCCTATCCATTTTATTTATAAAACGGTTAATTACATCTATATTCATTCGAAGTTTACTATATTACAACTCGTAATCCTCTTCGTTTCAATATAATAGATGGACTTTTTGAAATTTTGACCCGAAAGAATGTTTGTGTTAATATTATAACATAAAAATAGAATGTATTACAAAAATAATTTAAATCGACAATGAAAATATTGACTTTAGTAGAACTCGACATTACCAATGTCCAGTTTAATAAAATATTAATAAATTTAAATATTATTTTAATTAATTGAATAAATAATAATAATAATAATAGAAGTCGACAATAACGAAGTCGACTTCTATTAAAAAATTCCTTTGTTACTTATATATTTTTCTGAAAATGCAATTATCTAAAAAAAAATTATGAGAAGTCGACAACATGACTATCAACTTCAATTTCTATTTTTATAAATTGAAAGTCGACAACCATATTGTCGAGTTTTCTAATGGATTAAAAATTCCATGAACCATAAAAGGAATTCGCCCGCAACTCACGACGTAATAGAGTTCACAACAAATAATTTGATTTTTTCTTTATTCGCATATACAAAGTATGAAATATAGAATGATAGGAATAAATAATTATAACAACCAAAAATAAATAGCGATGAGAATTAAACCATGCAAATATATATCGTGTTGAAATAAGATATTTCATATTAGGGAAAATTATACTTTGTCCCTTTTGATGGATTTTCGGTGAAGTTTAAAAAAAAGACAAAAGTTCAGGAGCATAGTGTTATTATCCCACAAATTTGTGATAGGAGCAAACTAAAAAAAATGCAAAGATTGAGTAGCAATTTGGTTAAAAAGAAAATTTAATTATAAAATGAAAAAAGACGCATAAATATATTTTTCATTCATATTATTATTTAATGGTCTCTGAATCGAACGTGTATAAAAAATTTGACGCGAATTATTTATCCTCTTTTATCCCATCAAGCGTACAACAAGTACCAAATATGCGCCGCACATTTAAATGCTCGCCCCCACCTGAAGCCACGATTAAACCGGCTCACTACCGGCCAAATTCCCCGAGTTTCAGCGGGGTGTCCAATTGATCGCCTTCACACACTGACACACACACACGATTTCCTCTGCTAAAAAAAAACCCAATCCAGCTCCGCACCACAAATTCTCCCGCCACCACGCGCCACCAGATGAATTCAACCTCATCGAACCTTCCGCCGCCGGCCGACGGGTCGGGGAAGAAAGTCCGGAAGCCATACACCATAACCAAGTCCAGAGAAAGCTGGACTGAAGAAGAGCACGACAAGTTCCTCGAAGCACTCCAACTGTTAAGTCTCTCTCTCTCTCTCTCTCTCTCACACACACACACACACACACACATGCAGTTTATGCTTTGCTCGGATTTGTGCAAATCCTAGGGAAGATTCTGGACGTGTTTCCTTTTTCCTTCACCGTTTTGTGTTTCCGTTTGAAATATCAGAATAGACCATGTATAGGCTGTTCAAACGCATTAATCGGATTAAAAATCGCGTTTAGGTTTTCATAACTAGTCATCTGAGCCAATTCTGATTTTATGGAATGAGTTCTTCCCGAGTCTGATTTTCTGGAATCAGTTTACCAGCCTGACCTGCACGGAGTATGATGTAGTCGAGTTGCATATTTGGTTAACTAGTAATTGATGTGGATATTACTTATCACTCATGTGATAAGTGATGGATAAAGGAATAATTATGCATGCTGTATGCGGAAATTATCATATTGTCCGTGGTTTTATACATTTGTTTGATTGTTGGCAAAACAAGTAGCTGATAGTTCTCTTCAGGCGCTGTTTGAAACTTGTGAGCAGGTTAACATTTTCTGGTATTTGTAGCATGGGGCAAATTTTCTGAAGCTTAGCACTCCATTTCCGATTTGAAATTCAGGTTCGACCGTGATTGGAAGAAAATTGAAGATTTTGTTGGCTCGAAGACAGTGATTCAGGTGCCTATTTAATCATTTCCTGACCTCCAAAGGATGCAGAATTTCAATGTAGATGTAGTGTTGCAACTTGCAATGTTCTTGAGTACTGCAATATTTTAGTCTTTTTTCCGATAATAGCAGAATATTTATTCTTCTGAAGGGCATGGAGATCTTGAAAACCGTATCATTGCACTTGAGGATATGGAATTGGGTCCTAGAACCTTAGATTTATACTTAAGGCCATAAATTCAGTCCTATTCTAAGGCCCCAATTCCATATTGCCAAAGATGGGCTCTGCCATTTGATGTTGTTTGAGTTAGAAAATCCTGCCTCTTTTTCCACTTTTTGGAGTGTGTTGTATTATCTGGCTTTTCTCTCTTCAAAATTTGCACATTCTGATACTTTTCTTGTCAGATTCGCAGTCATGCGCAAAAGTACTTTCTAAAGGTTCAGAAGAATGGGACAGTGGCACATGTGCCTCCCCCTCGTCCTAAGCGTAAAGCGGCTCATCCATATCCGCAAAAGGCACCCAAAAATGGTTTGCTCCATATCTGATGCAAAGATGATACATGGCCTACAGATATTGTAGCTATTCCATCTTGACTTTGCTGTTTCTCATGACTATTTTTGGCAGTTTTGGTGCCGCTTCAAGCATCAGTGGTTTATCCTTCATCATCTGCAAATTCTCTTACACCTGGATATACTGCCTGGGATGATGCTTCTGTGCTTGCAAACCATACTTCCACTGGATCCATGCCATCTGAGAAAGAATACAATCTTCTTGGAGCTGAAGGCAAGTATAAATTTTATGTATGTTATTTGTTTGTGAGTAAGGAGAAGAGTAAGCAACTTACATGTAGTTACTTATATGTAAAAGAATTTAGAAACTTATCAAAAGGGAACTTTTCTGCACTTATTATGACATTAAAATTACTGATTTGGCAGATATAGGACAAAAGGGGGCTGCAATGATTAGCAACTGCAGTATGACCGGTTATGGAAGTTCACCTAGGGCACCACCAAGTTCTGAGCTACCAAATCAAGGCAAACAAGGTTCTGTACTTCATGGTAACCTTCTGCAGTCTCTTTCAATTCCAGTGAATTTGTGTCATGGATTTAGGTGTATCATGATTCATGATGTAATGTTTCTCTATGGAGTTGTGCCTTTGAATTGCAAACCTAGATGCCCTATTTTGTCAAATAAATATCTTAACTGTTTCCTAGCAAGACATCAGTGGGATGGACTTGTAAGCAATTTTGTTAGTATATGCAGTCGGTCATGGTTTCTATGTCTCTGTTTAGGAATTCCGGATTTTGCTGAAGTCTATGGTTACATTGGGAGTGTCTTTGATCCAGACACTAGAGATCATGTGCAGAAACTCAAGGAGATGGATCCAATTAATTTTGAAACGGTGAGTTCACTTGAAACTATTATTGTTTCTTGCTTTTCAAATAAAAATAATATATTTATATTTTCAATTTTAGAACAGTGACGTAATATGTTCACGAATGGAAATTATACTAGAGTTCGATTATTAAAATGCATGTAAATTGAATTTGAAACATATGATGGGGTCGACCACTTTTCATGTGTATCTTAATTTTGGGTATATGCACGCATATCTATGTCCAACCAAATAAGTCATGGTTATCAAATCATTTTATCCTGTCTTTATTCCGATGCTCATCTGGCATTTACTTTTAGTTGCATCTCTACATACAGCAGCAGGCTTTCTGCAGGTTGTTTTACATGAAACTCTATACTCATTCCATACCCTTTTTTATTTTGAACTTTAACTTGGAAACATATTTATATGAAGAACTGAGTGCCTGGGTGATCCATGTTAAATGCTATCCTTGTGATCATTCATTCGTAGAGAGTTTGATTGCTTTATACTCCCATGCAGGTCTTGTTGTTGATGAGAAACCTCACCATCAACTTGTCCAGCCCTGATTTTGAGCCCATTGTAAGTGCTCTTCTTTTACCAATTACTTTTAGCATTTTTTCTAGTTCCCATCTGCTTCTCTTTCCCTCTTGTCTTCCTTCCTGTGGGAGAAGAATATCCTGTAATGACAAAGAAAGCACATAAGCTTTATCTATTGGAAAGTGCGCCATTTGCTTATTTCACTTAACATCCAGTAACAACCATTATTCTGTTGATAAACAATAGAGAAATCTAATAAGTTGCTTTCCTTTTCTTTGTGTCTCAGTTGCCTTAACTCTGCAGCTACGCTATTATTTCCCGTTTGCTGGAATTTACATGAGAAATCTTATTACTGCAGTGGTCTCTATAGTTCTTGTACTATTTCAAGATAAAATAGTTAATAAACTATGAAGTTCTATGTTGTCTGTCTTTCTCTATCTGTCAGCTAGCCTCTGCGGCAACTTCAAAAGTGCAACATAAATTTGTGCATGTAAGCTGTTTGATTTTCTTAAATTGGTCACACTTTTTCTACGAGAAACTTTGATCTTGGGGTGTGTGTGTGTGTGAGGGATATGTCTTATGTCATAACCTACATGTTGAAAATAGGCCTGATTACTGATAAGTGGTATTTCACTTGTATATACTCACTGTAAGCAGTTACATATATCTGCAGAGAAATGTTCTATCATCATATGATGTCGGTACCAAAACAGTAGGGGTTTCTTCTGGAACAGTCATCAGTGCTGAATAAATATCAATTATATTACTATATGGACCCTGTATGTGTATCCCGTTTGTATTAAGCCTTCTTCGTCCTGGCGTCCTCCCAGGAGTAAATACGCCCTTTTTTCTCTTCACCGGCGCTACCCAAGAGAAGCCTCTGGTGGTTTGACTAAGGCGTGACGTAGAAAAATATACACGAGGCAAAGCCAGCAATCTCCAAGGTGATATCTGAGATAACAAGAAGAGTCTTCGTCTAATCCCCTTGACCTGGTGTTGACATCTTGTTTCCACCATCTCAAGGTCCAAAGGTGGAGCGAAATGCTGATCTTGTCTGTAA